>OY720034.1:11699993-12066192 GCA_963082485.1 Eudonia mercurella
ACTACTCTATAGAGTGTAAGACTGGTGCCTTTGAGTGGTGTTCCACTTGTAAACTTATTTCAACGGTTAACTCTATTTATTGGTTTAATTACTTTGATTAAAGAGGATGAAATCATTTTCAGATCACCAAGTTATATAGTATATTTTTTAATCTTTCCGATAACTATTTACGAATTGTCAGAGGAAGTGTTATAGTACTTATAATGATAGATATATCTACATCTTATAAAAATACTTCTGGTACCTAGGTATAACTTGCTGCCACTTTAAACCCTCGCGCGCCATATGTACGCACGGTCGTACGTAAGGTGGCCCGCTAATTATACCTACAGCGCGAGACACGCAGATTTATACCAAAAGAGGTTCCTAATGTTCCACGTACTGACGACGGTATAGAAATGTTTCGAACCTCGACGTTTCATCAGTGAGAGTTAATCCCATAGGATCCGGCTTTTGTGGCCGCATGATCTTTGTATTGTGGGCAACGGAATTAAGTATGAAACGGCTACCGGAGATTTTGAGCCTTCATTTACTTAAAATACAAGGTCTGCTACCGGGACATTATTTCAACTGCTAAAGTAAAAATGCGTGCTTTAATACGCATTTGAAGCCGTTGGATCTCTTTCGTACCGTTGGTTCTGGTTGTTGTCGTAAGATGACAGACGTTAAAACCCACCAACCCACGTTGGACCAGCCTGATAGGTTACTGCCCGAATTAGGTGGCCTGAGGTTATGCTGAGTAAATACCTGTTAGTTACCATAGTTAATATACATATATAAGTAATATGATCTCCTTACTGATTTTATTACTGTGTGAAAGCTTGAGTCTAGCAGTGATGATATCAGTGGCTGATAATGATGTAATAATATGCTTTTAGTTTTTAGTAAAACAATTGCTAACTAATGAGTTGAACGAACAAGAGCTCTGCCAGCTTTTTTTAACATTCAAAAATTCACTTTTGCATTCAAGAATGAAATCAAAAGTCATGATCGCGTTTATTGGACAAAAATAGCGTCCGTTTACGAGTCCATCGAAACTATTGGACAAAACATACCAAATCACACAGCTTTTTATTGAATGCCCAGACATTCCTACAACCGTCACTCTAGTACATTGCGTACAAAACCGTTGCGACCGTATTGATAGAGCTTTGTTTTTATACAACAATCAATCAAAATCAAATTGTTTACGTAGACTGCGCAGGATAAATTAGGGTTCAAACAGCAATCTTATCTTCATTTATAGGGCAGTAAAATTACGATCCCTTCGCAAAACATAAAGGACCGTTTATCATCCACTTGGTAGGTAGTTTAGGCGGCGATATATCGGAGATTGATATCCCTTACCAGCCTCTGTTATTTTTCTTTGTTGGATATATTTTTTTATGGCCTCTCGCGCAAATCTCTTTGTAGCATTACTTCGCTACGATAAAGTTGGCGCGTTCGGTTTTGCGCTATATTTCCTCAACGACGCTTTAAATTCTTAAATGTTTTTATTGACCGTGCGCTGTCCGAAGCATGGTGTAATGAATACATATTCATGTAATCACTCATCTTGGTATTATAAGAACACCAGAATAAGATCGTTTATTTCTTCTCTAAATATTGTCGTGCCCAATCCGAGTCCATAACGTTCTAACTAACCAACGTTATGACAACTCATTTATACTGATGGAGTGCAATAAACTAATTGAATTAAACCATTATGAAAGTCACTATCAATCAAATTCCTATCCACAAACGTTAGTCGTTAGTCTTTATTGTATCTAGTTTATAATAGCACACACTGTCAAAATCTGCACCTTGAACTATTCAAAGCTTTTTTTTATTCAACTTAGATATTCCCATGAAAATTACACACAAATTATTCAAATCTACTGACATTTCATAACAGTGCGCCTACATCAATTATGTGCACACAAACAATACAATTAATATGCTAACACAAAATTCGTACGCGTTCAACGTCGAATTAAACAATATCAAAGAGATCGCGCGCAGTTATTGTTTCGCATTTTGCACATAAGGAATTTTTCATTCGATCCGTTGGTCGGCAGCAATGCGTAATGCAGTAATTTTGTAACTGTATATATCGCTCAACTAGACATAGTGAGTGATTGTGTGCTATAACAAATGTTTCGACGTCAAATGAGGTTAAAAGCTGTGGAGGATTGATGCGCCTTAAATGTGTCGATCATACTGTCAATGTTGCGTGGAAATGGAAAAGTTGTGTATTCAATTGTAACAACTGCGGTGGTTATTTTAAACAGCAGCCGCAGCTATTTGTAATTTAAATATGTTGTTTATCAACCATGTTGATGATGATGATGTTAACTTTATATATTTTTGGTTTTGGTTCATATTCATATTTTGTTTGCGCCAGAAACGCGACGGTATCATTCAAATAAAAGATACGCCGGCACAAACCGACGGCGGAGCAAATGTGTCATTAAGTTCTCAACAATCGGCCCGCCCGTGACGTCGCGGTGTTCAGCACAAGCCGATTCGATCAGCCATAGAGAAAGATAATTTTACAATCAGCTCTTCTCTTAAGAACCTTCTAGAACTGCACGTGAATTGCCTACCGGCCTGTATACACCCCTTCATAAAGTGCGTGTGTGCGCGCGTGTGTGTGTGTGCGCGAAATAAACGACTTCTACCAGCTCAGCTCCATCCATCTCCACGACAGTCGTGTCGTAGCAACGCCGTCAACGCCAGCTCGCCAAGTAAGTCCGAAATATCATCATCATCCATCCCTCCTCAGCTTCTTATTCCTCCCCAATCTGCCCACTCTGCTGTGTCGGCATTGTCTGCCTTAGGCAGCTGATACATATTTATTTATTATAAAGGTGGTTCAAAGAAAATTAATTAAGAACAGTAAACATGTGATACCCTGTAAGAGCACCGCGAAGTGTTAGAATAGAAAAGACAAAATCTTTACAAGGTACGATACATCACACATATAAATTCAAAACACTCCCATCACTTATGATCACTACTGCTTCCTTATCTAGATACTAATTATAACAAAACATAAATTACAAGCATTGCACTTACAAACTAATTTACACATCCAAGAATTTCCTCATCATCATCATCATTTAGTGCCGTCTTCATACTGAAATTTGGAGATCAGTATACAATGGAGGAGCTCGATGGCGCAGTGGTTAACGCGCCCGGCCTGCGAGTGCTGAGGTTAAGCAACTTTCGCAAAGGCCGGTCATCGGATGGGTGACCAAAAAATTAATCATCTCGAGCTCCTCCGTACTTCGGAAGGCACGTTAAGCCGTTGGTCCTGGCTGCATTAGCAGTTGTTAATAACCACCAATACTGGGCCCGCGTGGTGGTTTACGGCCCGTTCTTCCTATCCATCCATAGGGTAGGCTCGTGCCCCAGCAGTGGGGATATAAATGAGCTGATGATGATGATGATGATGATGATGATGATGATGATGATACAATGGAGGGGTGTAAGGGGTCCCAACCTACACGGGGTGTAAGGGGTCCCAACCTACACCATTTGGGGCCCAAGCCAACCTCTCCTGCGCGTGGTGCACCCTGCTGACCAACAGACGAGGCTCTGGCGACCGACCGATGGCGGGATAGCTATCACAGCCCGAACGTAGCTATTAAAGTGCACAGACCAGTGTCGGGCAGCAGCAACACTGGTGCGATTAGCTACGCACTGCGATTGCCAACCCTCATGCTCAGCCTCCAAATGACGGCATGAAACCACGGCCCCCAGTTCCCGGCCGCTCTGCTAGGTGGCTGACAAGAGCTGGATGAGAGTAGCCGCGGATCGTGCTCGGTGGCGTGCCGTTAAATAGTCGTCGTCCAGTTAAATATCTAAGAAAAAAAGAAGATAGCTTACAATATTGTTTAAAAAAAATAGAAAAGTCAAAATATTTAATTTAATACTTCGCATTAACAAAACGCAACGTAAAAAATGTAACTGTTTATCTATAAAATTTCAACTCTTCTCAGAAACGGTGATAAAAACTTGAAGGCGACCTATTTCTCCATTTTACGCGTAAACACAAGGCGAGTTGTGAAAATCAAAAGAAATATGACTCTATGGCGTATTTTTATATTAAAGTTTTTTTTTTCAGATTTTATATTCTGATGTTTTAAATCCTTTGCAGGGTCCGTGGTGAGACTGATTTTAGCTTGATGACTTGACCAGACGTGACCATTTACCTGTCCAGATCAATCTCCCAAAGATGCTGTGTCTAATGTTTTAGTGGAATTATTTTCGAAGGATGTTGACTCAATTAAAAAAAATATGACGGTGAAAATAAATCATTCAATTTAATCTATCAGAAAACAATGACAGGGAACTCTGTCGATTAATATTGTCAGAGTAAGAGAGTCGTGACATATTTCTTTTATTACTTTAATCCATCTTATTCCTAATGAAAGACTTTCATGTAGTACTAAAAGCCTAGAGCGTAAGGGCCATCCTAGGTTACAACTCTACTAAAAAGATATTTAAAAAAATAAAGTTCACAATGATTATTTATGCAATTTCGATTCGTTTCACGAAACCGATCAATCCACCCTATCTCATGTGGCTATTACATTTCGACATTACCACGCCAGAACATTTTGAAGTTCGCCAGATAAATATCGTGTCGTGAGCGAATATGCCTGTTAACACATAACGAGGTGTGGAATATAAGCCCACCAGTCATGATCATGTCTTAGCGAGTTATACGTCGACCACTGACCCCGATGCGAAAGCAAAAACATCTTTAAGCACCCAATTAGCAGTAGCCACTGCGAACCTTAATTCAGCGTGGGGAAAGTTCATTTTTGCACCCGCACTGATATCGTAATAGGTGGTTTCAATTTAAAAAGAAGCAGGCGTCGGCTCAGGCGATAATTTGTATGCCTTATTGTAGTATGTAGTATTATCTGTACGTGAGCAACGAATTACATGTGTAAAAGATGCAATAACAGTTATGAATAAGGAAATTAATGGGTTTGAATTGCGAAGTTGGGCCAGTAAACAGATTGGCTGTAATTAGGTGTTAAAATGTAAAGTTTGAGTGAAATTTTGCATTATGTTGTTTTGGCCAGTGCCAACATTGTTGCTAAAGAGACGGTGCTTGCATTTAATACAGTGGTTATAATGAAAGGTGTTCCTTATAGCATTCCGAAGAAGAAAGTTATAATTGTTTTAAATTGATGTTTTGCCTTTACAATGTTATATTTAAATCAAAATTGAAAAATAGCACTTGAAAAAATATGACTTCGCAATGGAAATAAATGTCTCGGTAGCTTAGTTGGGAGATCTGTCGCCCGGATACCGAAAGTCCGTAGGTTGGTGTCACATCTGAGTCATAAAAGACCAAAGTGTGCTATTAAAAAAATATTTTTGCTTTTTGGTCTGCAGCTTTTTATCTTTATATGGATGTATCCTAAGTGTAAGTCATTTTGAAAAAAGCAATTAACTATGCAGATATTTTATATGGAGCGAATGAAAGGCGATCGCCAAGATCGACTTTGTGAGAAAACACAGCGTTAGGCAAGTTTTATTATTATATCTCAATTAATGGCTTCGTGTTTAGCATAATAATATAGAGAGTATCAGGTAGTTTCATTATTATAAATTAAAATTCGACGATAGATTCAGTTAAAGAAATGGAGTCTCACAACACGTGTTATTACTTCAATTTCAACTTTTGTTTCATCATCATCATCATCAGCTCATTTTATGTCCCCACTGCAGGGGCAAGAGCTTTCCCTATGGATGGATAGAGAGATCAGGCCTTAAACCACCACGCGGGCCCAGTGCGGATAGGTGGTTGTTAACGACTGCTAATGCAGCCGAGACCAACGGCTTAACGTGCCTTCCGAAGCACGGCTTCAAATGTTATCATCTCGAGCTTCTCGAGATGATAATATTTTGGTCACCCATCCGATGACCGGCCTTTGCGAAAGTTGCTTAATCTCAGCATCGCAGACCTGGCGCGTTAACCACTGCGCCATCGAGCTCCTCAACTTTTGTTTATGGCAACGAAAAGAACTCTAGTGAAACTACTATGACATTGACATCGACTTTTGTCTCAGAGCTGCTTCATAGGATAATGGTATCACACATTCTATTCATCCTAAGGTTTAGTGAAATAAAATAAACTAATCAGAATTATATGGGTAAGTTCACTTTATTTACATAAAATAGGCAATATCTATAAAGCATTTCATTTTAGTAATATAGGTAGATAAGATTACAATTAGTAGACAAACTCATACAATAGAATTAAGTTTACTCTCTCTGGGTTACGTCTAAACGCCAACATGAAGTTATCAAAGCGTAGGTACAGCGTCAGTCTTCTCAAACAAAGCCTTTGTTGGGAATTGCGTTCTGATCTTGATGGACAGAAACTGTATGCTCCTCGTCTCCCCAAACCTGTAGGTATTAATCTGACCTATTAACAATCTCTCCGTAAGCGAGTCTTTAACGTCAGGTATGTTTGCATCACCACCTCATCTAATTAACTCATGCCAATTCGCATTGCGGTTTCGGTCCTCATCATGTGATATTGTCCTTGTGAAGGCTTAAATCCAGCTGTGAGATGTATATATACCTTACAGCTAGACGGCTATCTATATTACCATGTAGTCTGTAAGGCTTTTTTATTTTTTTATAATTAACATGGTTATTAAAAAAAAAGACAATGTGTTGATAAAATTCCTCGAGCGGAATTCGAACCAGCACTCCATGACATGCCGGGTCAGATGCACTACCAACTATGCTATCGTGGCTCTATCCAACTTGCCGAAATTAATTATTTTTTGTCTTTTTTCAAATTGTACAAAATTTGCGTAAAATTATATATGTTTTACCATAATCATGTTGTTTTTTCACATTTACTTAATGAATAATTCAGTAAATAAAGTGGGCGTTAGAAATAGCCTCTCTAACTTTCCCGTTGCTGGGAAAAGGCTATCATTTACATGAAATCATCGCTATAACTGATTGATATTGGCTAATTAGGGCGAAGGGTAAGGCACACTAGCGCCACCAATTGATAATTTGACAATTACTAACGGACCGGATCTTTTTTTAAACATTGCTTACCGTCCGATAACAGGAAAACATCCATAGTATTTATTTAATAATTGTGCACTACTTTTTGTTGCGTGGTTTATTCACAAAACGGGCTATTCCATTTATTCACAAACAATGTCCACTGTCGGTGGTCACAATAAACCTAAAAGTAGTGCACAATTATTAAATAATAGACGTTTGCCTAGTGTCGGAAGGTCCGCAATGTTTGAAAAAAAATCTAGTTTAGCAGTTTTCAAACTAAATCCATTAGCGGCGCTAGTGTGCCTTACCCTTGGCCTTAATCAAAACGCTTGCCAAATACGGGTTGTTAATTGCAACTCCTGAGCATGCATTGAAAAATCTGAAACGCACTTTAACCGACCTGGAAGTTGAACCCGGGCCTCCGGATATCTCTCGGTCATCGAGGCCTTATAAGATTGTCTGATTAAATCTCACAATTCTGTGCTGCCTTTGTTGTAAATCTTTAGTGTTGATATGATACTTGCAGTGAAATGTTTTTGGTCCAATTTACAAGCTAACCCACTAACTAACACTAACACTATTAATTAGTAAAACTTTATGTTTTCAGAAAATGTAAGAATAATGGTTTCTGTGTACTTGTCTACCAACATAAAAATTATAAAAGAAAAGCAAAGGTGTCATTTTTAATGACAAATCCGTTTAATATAAAAGTAAAGAATCTTAAAATAACAATAAGCAAAGTACCTTACCTATTCTAAATAAAAATGATATTTTCTTTAAAAAAAACTTTATATAAACTAACAGTTAGGTAAATGTTCAAATAATTTTTAACGCAAATTTTGTTGCGAACAAATTACAAAAACATAAATGTTGAAAAATGTCAGAAGAATGAAAGTCAGAATGTCCGGAATGTCAGAAGGGTGCAGGTTCAAATCCTGCTCGTGGAATTTTTTTCAACATTTGTGTTTTTGTAACAGTTAGGGTATTCCAATATTGCAATATAGGTAGGTACCTTGCTTATTGTTATTTTAAAATTTTGACTATTATATTAGACGGATTTGTCATTAAAAATGACACCTTTACTTTTCTTCTAGTGATGCAGTCACAGAAGAGGGATCATGTGCAGTACTGCATCTCTGGTATCGACGCCTGCACATAAGACTATCCCTAACTATCTAATTTCTTCAATAAATGTTCAACCATATGCCATAGTCATAAGGTTCAAGGTCTATTGAGGATTTGACAGTTTGTAGCAGTGTCTCTGATGAAAAGGCGTGTCTACTGAAATACTAGTGGTCGCCCCTTGGTCGAAATTCGACCGTTATTCACTAAATATATATATAATATATTTAGGGTATATAAGGTCACATTTTATCAACTGCAAATATTTTGAGGATAAATTGAACAACATAAAAAAAACATAATAATATAATAACTAAAATAATAATTAATTTTTCATAAACTATTTTTATGAAAAAACCTTAAATTTCTATACGCTAGTTTTCAGAAAAACGCCAAAAGACATTTCGATTAAAAAGAAAAATAAAGCACTTTCGGTAGTTTCAATTCAATATTTCATTCAAAAAACCGACAGAAAGGCCGCTCTTAAAATGTTACAATTTTTGTGTCAGGAAAAGTAAAAAAAAACTAGCCTAATTTTTTTTTATTATGTATTATTTATTTCTCTGATATAATTAGATGTTTTGTCAAATTATTTGCAGTTGATAAAAAGTGACCTTATATATAATATACCTATAGGGTCTTACAAATAAACAAAGAATAAGCTCCGAATAGTTATTCTGTGTTTTGTCTCTTTTACTCTAATTTGAAATGACGTTTACATGACAGGAACAAAACACGAAACAGCTATTCAGAGCTTATTCTTTGTTACTTCAAATTTTGACTATGCTACGTCCCGCACGCAATGTGCCCAATAAAGGGGTACCTACGCAGTTTTTTATTCACGTAATAATATATAAATTAGTTTGTACACGTTTTCACCAAAAACGGAACGGTGAATCCCTCAGTATTTTATCCTTTGTATGACATCCCATTGGTTGATTTACATAACATCGCATAAAGCTCTTGCCCTACCATTGCGTATCCTCTTTCTAACGAGCTAGAGGTGCAATACCGATACAAATTAAAATTTTAACATTAACACCACTAAAACCGTACATTTCTTCTAAAAACCGAAATGGTAGAACCCGCTGTCTTTTATCCTTTGTACTACATCCCATTGGTAGGTTTACATAACATAGCATCAAGCTCTTGCCTTTTCACTGTAGATACACTTTTAACCAGCCAGCAGTCAATGTGCAGTACTATAAATACTAAAATGTACACGAGATCCCCTCCAAATTCCTTACTTTTTGTCAAAAATCTGAAATATTCAAAACCCGCTGTTTTGTATCCTTTGTACCACATCCCAATGGTTGGTTTACATAACATCGCATAAAGCTCTTGCCTTATATACCACTGCGTATCCTCTTTCTAACGAGCTAGCGGTGCAGTACCGTTAACCACGCGACTACTGTGACAGTGTTACAAGCACCCCGTTTATAAGCATCTTGTTAGGCATCAACACGCTGATAAAGGTAGATAGTTAGTATATGTTGAATATTTATACGAGTCAAGTACCCAATCGGGTTAGACTTTAAGAACCATTTAGCAATACATTTCGGTATATCATAAAATTTTTTAAGTTCTAATTCTTTCTAACAAATAAGTTGATTTGAATCATCATGAGCTCATTTTTTGTCCCCACTGTTAGGGCACGAGCCTTCCCTATAGATGGATAGGGAGAACGGGCCATAAGCCACTACGCGGGCCTATTGCAGATTGGTGGTTGTCAACGACTGCTAATGCAGCCGGGCTTTACGTGCCTTAAGAAGCACGGAGGAGCTCGAGAAGATACATTTTGGTCACCCATCCAAATCCAATGACCGGCCTTTGCGAAAGTTGCTTAACCTCAGCACTCGCAGACCAGGTGCGTTAACCACCGCCATCGAGCTCCTCGGTCATAGAGCTCCTCATTGTATGAGATACCTAAATGTAAAAAGGTCTTAAACAAATTCTGGAAAGAGAAGTATAAGGGCAGGCAGAGAAAACAGATATTCGGACGCTGCTTATTTGACCTCGGCTTGAAAATAATTTACCCAAAAATATATACCTAAGTAAGAGTCTAGACGTAAACAAGCTTTGGTATAGATTACATTGTGCCCTTAAAATTGGATGGACGGCGACTTTACCTGAAGCTTGAACGTGATCAGTGACTAAATTATTTTTTTTTTTTCACTTACATTATCATAAACATTGATAACAAGATGCCTGAACAACGTATATCTGAAATAATTTTAATAAATCGTACAAAAAGCTTCATAATCGTCCTCTGAGACAGATATTTTAAAATAGTAGAATTATAAATAAATTAGAGTACCGACCAAAACAGATTACAGATGAACTTGTTGGCAATGGCTAGCACATTCGGGTTGCAATCAAATTAAAATATATAAGCTACTCGTTAATACCCACCAACTCGCTTTGGCCAGCGTGGTGGCTTACTGCACATGTTTGAACATTTAACATTCCGATTCGTCCACACGAAGAAAAAAGAGGATTAAAACAAAGAGGTCTAATAAAAAAGCTAGTTGATTAAAATATATTAAGGTACGGCGAAAGGAAATCTGCACATAACCATTCTCTTTGTATAACTGTACACAGTCACTTAAGGCGAAGGGTAAGGTACACTAGCGCCACCAATTGATAATTTGACAATTACTAACGAACCGGATCTTTTTTCAAACATTGCGTACCGTCCGATAACAGGAAAGCATCCATAGTATTTATTTAATAATTGTGCACTACTTTTTGTTGCGTGGTTTATTCACAAAACGGGCTATCGCATTTATTCACAAACAAAGGCCACTTTTGGTGTTAGCGAATGAATACAAAAACAAACCTAAAAGTAGTGCACAACTATTAAATAATAGATGTTCGCCTAGTGTCGGAAGGTCCGCAATGTTTGAATAAAAATCCAGTTTAGCAGTTATCAAATTAAATCCATTAGCGGCGCTAGTGTGCCTTACCTTTCGCCAAGAAGTTGGTTGTAAACAAAAAATTCTAACTACACAACTAGTTAATAAAAATGTATCAACAATATGGTACGACAACACGAAATTGCACACTTAGAGCTTCGATCAACAATTGTTGATCGAAGACTTAGAGCATTAAACCAAGAAAAGGAGGATTTTATCAAAGAGTTTTAACATCGAAGGTTTTAACCATAACACCTTAGAAATAGAAATATAAACTCTTCTAGTATTGTAAGCAGTTTAAATGCAACCTCACCACCCACCATAGATTTTTAATAGTGGGTTGTTATATATATTTATGAGTATGTAGATAATGAATAAATAAAAAAAACCACACAGCTAGTTGATTAAAATGTATCAGCAATACGGTACGGCGAAACGAAGCTGCATATAACCATTCTCCTTGCTATACTCTCACGCAATCACGGTGCGAGTGCCCCTGTAATTGTCTTTGTGGACGCACCTCCGCAATTAACCACACCGGACAGACGCCGCGCCGCTAACCGGGCGGAATTGCCAATCAGTTAATGATTGTACCAGTGTTTGTATTATTATGTCGCTGCTAAACGCGAACTTAATTGTCAAATGGATGGCACGCAAGGGCTGTGGTGAGGTGGCGTTGGAAGGGCGGTTACCCTGATTATTAGGTTGCTTTTAAACTGTATTTTTTTTAAAATTAAATGTTGAACACGGTAAACATTTTTTTTTAATATAAAGCAGAAGTTTAGGAAAATATTATAAGTAGGTACCTACTTATAATTAAATTAATAGAAAAATAATTATCAAACCAATCACTGAGTAGTTTTTATTGGTGATTATTTATGTCTGTTATTCAGTATGACTGCTATGGCCATAAAATTAAAAGGATTCTAAAATGTATCATAAGCTTCATTCTTTTCACGACAGGCTATGCTTAAACCTGATTTACAAATTGTAATGACTCCAAAAACGAAAATGAAAACATCCCTTTTAATACGAGTTTAACGATGCTCTGTTTTGGAATAAAAAGGAAAATGGTTTTAGTAGCACTCTTCAAAATATTGTCAAAATTAACTTTTATATAGGTACCTATATTAGCACATAAACAACAAATAATTGACATCTATATGCGAGTGCTATTGACGCTTCCACGTGGGTAAACGATTTGAGAGTCTACATTTCGAGAGTTCAGTCGATTTCGGATTAATTAATGGATGAAAAGGGTCAGCGTGGTTACTCATTTAGTGTAGATTGAATTCGTTATTTATTCAATCCGAGTTCGTTTCCAGAGCGTTTTTGCCAGTTCCAGAATATGATTGGAGATATTACGAGAGCACGACTCCCACCGCTCTCGTACGTACCGTATCGTAAAATGCTAAAAATGATTTTCGACAAACATATATATCCGAGGAGAGTGCTTAATAAATTTTTATGGAATTTCACCCGAATTTCATAAAATATTTGCTATGTAACGTTGCTCGGTAATAAATAGAATCAACGCTTCAAGCCTTAAAAGGTTCATTTGAGTGCCTCATGGAGGCTGCAGATGTACTCCGTGTTATAAACTTTATCGTGAGCTTTATAACTACTCTCACCTATTTTTTAGAATATATTATTGGAAATTGAAGAAGTTAATGCAAATTCGTTTTTTTTAAATGTTACTTAGTTGTCAAACGGTGTACAGTTCGCCTGGTCAAAAGCAGCAACCGCAACCCATGGATGTTTTCAAACTGCAAAACCAAGTACATTTTACAGTACAGTTGCCGGCTCTAAAGCTTTAGTTCTTATGGTTATAGTTTAGTTTTAGTTTAGTTATGGTGGTTTTGATTATGTTGCACGAAAGATCCCGATAGGTCGAAGGGCTACTGCGAGAGGGAAGCCTCAGCAGGCCCCAAAGAGATAGGATATAAATAAGGTTATATACACAGGGTCACTTTTTTATTACCGTCCAAACCTTCTGAGATGACTCCCATGATACAAACGTACAACTTTTACTATTGGACCAACTCCCTAACTCGAAAATAATATTCATCTGTATACAAAACATCAATATTCATTCCACCAAAATGTATGGAACAGCAGAATTTTATTTTCGAGTTAGGGAGTTGGTCCAATAGTAAGAGTTGTTCGTTTGTATCACGGGAGTCATCTCAGAAGTTTTGAACGGTGATAAAAAAGTCTAATATTACGCAAATTCTGTTGCGAACAAATTACAATGAACACCTACAACGATCATTTAATTCTTGAACTGCTCTATCGAAGCACACACATTCTGTTTACCTTTTAATAAGAGCCGCGTGTATTTCTCACAATTACCAGCATGAATGCTCTGCCCTACTGTACATTTTACCCCGTGAGCGAGCGTGCTAAGCGGTGGTTTCATTAAAACACGATCGTGAATATCGCCAACTTAGCGCATAAGGCGCTACGTTCACAATATTTCCGCTTAGTGCATGCAGACACGATTATCGTAAAAATTTACTACCACCCCCTCTTGTTCTTGTTTGTGGACTATGGTAATCTTTTGTACTTCATTTGTTATCATTACATCTTTGCTTACGATTTACAATGAATGATAAGAAATTTTCGTCTCAATCGTTCAAGGATCGTTCTTGATTGATTGGTATAAAATGCCTTGTATTTTCTAGGGAATAACTATTTACTGCACTATAACAAATAATGATTTCTAAATAATAACACTTTATTTTGCTTTAATCACTTAATTTATTGTAAATTAAACGTGTGTTTTTTTTTAATTTGCAGAAAGCTTTTTAGTTAGTGATAAATGGAAAGTGATTACGTTTAGCTATCTATCTTAGGCATTATCGTTACTTACCATCGGGTGAGATGTTGGCTCTTATAAGTATGTTGGAAATATAAGATAGACCAAAAAATAAATGCAGCCGGGCTTTTCGGCTCTTAATATTTAGATCACCTTTTTATTTAAAAATAAACATAGCTAAAGTAAAATCTAGCAGGAGACGAGGATACGTTCATGTGATGCCATTCCCTCTAGAAACCTTTGAGGAGGTCCAATCATACGGCTTGAGGAACTCCTTAAGTTTCTCGACGCGCAAAAAACATCCGGGTACGCTATAAAGGCAATAGGCAGCCATATAATAGGCAGCTCTTTAATAAAAAAGTACCATAAATAATAAAGTACAATAATCATCTCCCCGTGTGGTGCCGGGGGTAAAGAATTGCACCACCCCATCACTTCCCGTGGGTGTCGTAGAAGGCGACTATGGGACCATTCCAGAGGATGGGCAACAGCGTCTCTTTGTGATTATTCTCACCTTACTGCGATCGCCAGTCCGCCTGCCAAGCGTGGCGATTATGGCAAATTCCCCTCAAAATTATTTATCCTTGAGGAAGGCCTTTGTCCAGTAGTGGACGTCTTTTTGGCTGAGATGATGAATAATCATCACATCACCATGGATGGATAGACATGGATGGATAGAGAGAACGGGCCATAAACCACTACGCGGGCCCAGTGCGGATTGGTGGTTGTTAAGGACTGCTAATGCAGCCGGGACCACCGGCTTTACGTGCCTTCCGAAACACAAAGGAGCTCGAGATGATAAATTTTTGGTCGCCCATCTTGCGAAAGTTGCTTAATCTTAGCAATCGCAGACTGGGCGCGTTAACCACTGCGCCATCGAACTTCTAAGAAACAATAATAATCATATTTAATTTTGTTTCATAAAACATTCAATAATTTTCAAATTGATTACTCGTCAAATGTTGTACAGTGATTGCATAAGACTGAGGTACACTTATGTCAGAATCACTTTGACAAGCTAATGTGTCAACACGTGTGGGAAACGGGTAGGACAAGCTGGGACGCAATGAACCGTAGAGACTGTCCGCAAGTGTCAGGTTTCGGGCAGTCGCTGTAGAAATATAACTGACATGGCTTCAAGAATGCGGTTTTTGGAGGAGGTATGTTTTAAGCGTCTTGGTATTATGACAATGACTGTATATATTTTCATCACCTATATTTAAAGGTGATCGTTCACATTAAGTGACATGTTACATAACTATGCTATAATAACAATGTTAGAAAACAATAAGTCAAAATCAAAAAAATCAAAAATCAAAAATATTTATTTACGTTCAAATATCATTTTACAGCAGCAGGGGGCCAGAGTCTCCTTTTGAGCATAATAATACTTGTTTCAGAAGGCTATAAGTATAATGCTGTTTTATTGACACTTATCGTCCACACGAATAAGACAAGCTACATATTAACTATACTTTAAAACATGTTTTGTCATATAGCCTGGACGCACCTTGAGAGTTAACTTGATTAACGCACTCCAGACATTCAAAGATCGTGGGTTCAATTAAAAAATACTTTGATACCTATCCCGGAATTGTGATCACCAACCCGCATTTGGCAAGCGTGGTGTTTAAGCCACGGAATAAATATAGTTTAAGTCAATATCCATCAAGCTGTAGTGACGACTTTATTTCAATGATGGAGGTATTATACCAGTAGTGGGATAGTATTTAGGCTATTTACTACGGGTATGGACTAAGTAGATATACTTAGCACGCCTGCTCGTACGTCTTCCTTACAATAAAAAAAGCCCAAACTGCACTTTATCTATTTTTTATTTATTTATTTAAACATGTGTAACATACATTACATGGCGGACTATAATACATGAGGCGTTCTCTAACAATAAACTAAAGGGTGGTGCAGAGATAACATTGGTAGGTGGAATAATAATTATGTGTGTAAAGTGGATAGTACAACAAAAATATTTTTTATGTCTTAAATTTATAGAAAAAACATCTTAAATTTATAGCTCCATGTATAATTTTCTTAAGGATCCCACGTAACTCTATAGCGTCAGCGGGTACGCGGTGGCTACGGGTAGCCTCGATGTGAATGCCTTCGGAATTCGGTGACGTCATAACTGATGCCTATCATCGTTTGATACAGATTGTCGAGTAGAGTAACTGTATGTCGAAACATGCAGTATCAAAGTAATCAAAGTGAAGCTATTAGCTTTATAGAAGACTAGAATAATTTAGCTCCGAATATTTTAAAAGTGAAATGAAATGAATGAATGAATGAAATGAAAATACTCTTTATTGTACAACATACAAAAGACTTAGAGAGGACAATACAAGAAGAAGTACAAATGGCGGCCTTATCGCTAAAAAGCTATTTCTTCCAGGCAACCATGTGTTGAAATTGACAAAAAAGCTAAGAAATGAGTGGTTAATGGTGTTTTCCGAAATATTAATTGACACACACTATAAAAATACTTAATAATATAATATATAAACTATCATATACATATATACTATCAAATCAACTAAATATTTATATGGAGTGAGTTACCTACCTAAATTTCTGTAATATGTAGCGTTTAAATGTTAACTGTTCAGTTTGTCTATCGCACAATAAATCCTACTTGGCTTGGCAATTGTAACATGTTATCAAGAATTATGAATAGAGTTATTTAGCCAAAAATATTATTTTAGTTTATTTATGGTCACCATTTTATTAAAGAAATTATTGACATTTCTTTTTTTTTCGCTACAGTTGCATGCGCCATATCATGGACGTACTTTTTAATTATTCAAATAAAATATTTATCTTACATTAGAGACGAGTCTTTTTTACGCTAATACATTTAGATAGGTATATAATATTTGTTTATTTTTTATTTTTTTTTATTTTGCGTGGACACCCTAACTCCATCCCACATTAGGGCAACCTCGGTTAGTGCTGGCGCGGTAGCTTCAGCGGCTGAGGACCTCAAACGGTGTAAATATGGTTTAAGCCTTGGGCACATATTTGCGCCGTTTGGGGTTAAAATTTTGGGAACATGGGGACCGGCAGCTCGAAAGCTTTTTAAATAAATTTTCGCTCGCCTTATAGAGACCACTGGTGACCCTCGAGCTGGTGCGTATTTTGGCCAACGCTTAAGTTTGGTCATCCAAAGAGGCAACGCCGCCAGCGTCCTGGGCACTCTCCCGCTTGGCAGCGATTTGGAGTCCCTTTTTTATTTGTAAAAATTATGTGTATATTTTTATTCTATTTCCTTTTTTAATTTATGTTGTAAATATATAAATTTTTTATTTTAGTATGCATAGAATGCTGCATTGTAGTAAAATATATTAAATATAATAAAGAATAAAAAAGAATAAATTTTTTTTTATTTAAATATAATGATGTCATCTCTTCACCAATAACTTCCTTTAGGGCCGATTTTTCAATCCTCGGATAAGTTTTATCCAACTAATAACATTGTCATATTTTCTAAAGAGAAAAATCACCCCTTAATTAAATCTAAAACAATTGCTCCGAGTATACACCAAAATATAGCCCTTCGCTAGTTAAGACATAGTATAGGTATTATTAAATCAAATTAGTAGCCAATAACGTCAAAGGGAAATATTAATATCTAACCCATTGAACACTTAGATATTGAATACCTAATTATAAGGCGATGTCGCTTGAGTCTATTATTCAATTTACATGTTTAATTAGTGTCGTTGTAATATCCGGATAGTGTTTTGGTAATGTCGATAGCACAATGGTTAACGTGCTTAGTCTGCGATTGCTAAGGTTAAGCAATTTTCACAAAGGCCGGTCATCGGATGGGTGACCAAAGATTTATCATCTTGAGCTCCTCCGTGCTTCGGAAGGCTCGTAAAGCCGATGGTCCCGGCTGCATAGGCTGTCGTTAGCAGCCGCCAACCCGCACTGGGCCCGCTTATTGGTTTATGGGCCGTTCTCCCTTTCCATAGTGATGGCTCGTACCCCAGCAGTGGGGACGTATGGTCCCTGGTGATGGTGGTGATGATGATTTTTTGGTACACTAGAGTTTGCGACATGCAAATGTAAAAGGTATGCGGCTTTTCAAAGGCTAGGACCAGTATCACCATCATCATTAGCCTATACATCGTGTAACAGAAATGTTTAATAAAAATTAAAAGATACAAAGTGTATCTAATCTAGATCTTGTATGCAGAGTTACTATGACATAATTATTAACTTTAATTTGCTTTACAATTTTTAATTTAATATTTCTATTGTGACGTCACATCAAAATAAACAAGTCACAGCCCTAGTAACCTCTGTGTACTTCCATTTATGATCATTAATGCTTGCTTATGCCTGACGCGCATGACTTCACTAATATAAGTATTTAAATTACAATTACATGACAAACTAAAGTTAATGATTATGTCTCAGTAACAACACATACTCGTACAAGATCGGATACACTTTGGATTTTTTCATTTTGACCACACCTTTCTGTCACACGTTGTATATGTCCCATAGCTAGGCATCATATGGCAATGCCTGATGTCACATGATAAATGACACATAACAATCTGCAATTTGAAGCACGTAGAAACTTGAACTTGTTAAAACTTAAAAAAAAAAAAAAAAAAAAAAAAAAAAAACACAAATGTTGAAAAAATTTCCACGAGCAGGATTTGAACCTGCACCCTTCTGACATTCCGGGTCAGGTGCTCTTCCAATTGAGCTATCGTGGTTCTAACCAGCCCGCCGAAATTATTCAACACTTTTTACTTTGTAAGCCAAAGGCGCCCATTCAATGTCAACAACTACCGTCATTAACATCCGATCATAATATTTTTACAAATATTAAAGATCAGTTAAGAAATAAGCAAGCTATTTTATAAAATGTTCAAAATGATTTTTAAAGCAAATTTTGTTGCGAACAAATTACAAAAACACAAATGTTGAAAAAATTTGAAAAAATTTGAAAAAATTTTGAAAAAATTTGAAAAAATTTGAAAAAATTTGAAAAAATTTTTTCAAATTTTTAAAACTTATCCGCATCCGTGATCCAGAGTTGCGAAAGTTGCTTAACATACAAGATGGCAACAGCGTAGGGCTAATATATACCTATATGCCGGTAAGTGACGGAATAACCATCATTCACATAACGGCTTGTTAGCTATTATCCATATATATAAAAAAAACTAAAGAAGTAAAGGATTTTATTACAAAAGGCTTAATTCGACCGGGTCAAGAGATTTACACTTTTTACTCCTGGGGCAAGTCAGAGTAATTACTTTTGTACCTACTAAGAATTACATGTTTTAGATCCTACGTGATTCTTATAAATCGGAATCGGGCATATAATGGAAAGGAAGGAAAGGAGCTCTGTTACTCTCTAGAGTAAAAAGTGAAAGCATTTCAATAAATATGTAGCTTGTTGAAATTCAATAGACTAAAAACACAAAATAAGGAGATTGCAGAAAGCAAGCTTCATACTATCGCGCTCGAGCAACGCACACATAGGCAACCTCTCATCATCATCATCAGCTCATTTTATGTCCCTACTGCTGGGACTAGCCATAAACCACCACGTGGGTCCAGTGCGGATTGGTGGTTGTTAGCGACTGTTAATGTAGCCAGGACCAACGGCTTAACGTGCCTTCCGAAGCACGGAGGAGCTCGTGATGATATATTTTTAGTCACCCATTCGACCATTGACCGGCCTTAACAAAAGTTGCTTAAGTTGCCAAGCACTCGCAGCCCGGGCGCGTTAATCATTGCGCCATCAGCAACTTCGCACAGGTACGGAATCTCGCAACAGCAGCGCTCGGACTGTCTCTAGCTGTTCCGAGATCCGGGTTTCGCGTTGCTCGAGCGCTATATAGTTGGGAAGGAGTATACCGACAGATTGAAACCAACGATTCTAGAGCCTATTTGGACAGTTCCAGAAATTATGAAAGTAATAAGGCAGTTTTGGACCCATGTTGATATAACATTATTTACTCGTAACACCACCAGGAATCCATGGTTAAAATCTGTCGGTATACTCTTTCCCACTCTATATGTATTAAGCGTACCTTTATTTTTTGCTAAAAGTGTCATGGATTTATGTAAGTAAGTAATTAGCTTATAAGATGTCTCATCGTTAGGCAAAATCTTGGTAACAGGTTCTTATGGGATAACATTAGTCCTTGCAAACGAAGTCGCGGGCAATAGCAAAGCTAGTTGTAATTAATATGATTTTCTGTAATGACATAACTCACATTTAAGGCTAATGTAGCCAGTTTGAGGAATATACAGCGCAGTTTATTTCTATCACACCGTTTTTTTTACAAAATTCATCATCATTTTAATACAGTTGGCAATTTTTTCACAGCAACGCTTCCGCATTCGCCGCTCTTCACATGCAAAAACTACGTCATGAAACCATAAACTGCACAGCGCTGCACGGTGATTCAGTAAGTATATTAAATTACAGGTAATAAAAAACTTTACAATGCGCGCAAAGCACCTACTGCACAAAATAGGAGACCTACAGAAGGTAAGTTTAATACATACTGCGCTCGAGCAACGCACAAATAAACCCTCTCACGGATACAAATCTCGGAACAGCAGCTGTTGCGATCTGAGATATGTCTATGTGGGTTATGGGGGTTAATGTTACTCGCGTCCGTAGGTTTACCCTTGAGACCCTACACGTGACCCCTGGGTAGTGTTAAATGAGTGACACTGTCTGAGTGCTAGAGCCACGCTGCGTTGCAGCACGAAATGGGCCGGCTCACCCGGCGTAATACCACCCTCTCACAGAATATCGGCGTGAAACAATGGCACTCGTTGCTCGTGTTTCGTCCAGTGAGTGAAAGTACCGGAGGCCCATCTCTCACCCCTCCCCCCTCCCAATTCCTACTCCCTCTTGAAGATCCAACTCCTTCCTCAAGGCCGGCAACGCATCTGCGATTTCTTTGGTTTTGCGGGGGTGTCCATGGGCGGCGGTTATTACTTTCCATCAGGTGACCCCCTGCTAGTTTGCCTCCTTTTGATATTAAAAAAAAAATTGTACAGACAACCTCTCACGGACACGAATTCTCGCAACAGTTACGCTCGGACTGTTCCGAGATTGTGTGTGCGTTGTTCGAGCGCGGTAAGTAGGTACGAAGCTTATATTCTGTGGGTTTCCTTATTTTGCGCCTACTGCGAGTGATGTTCGGTCGCATGGTGCCTGTGATTTTATGCGACATTATGTTCCCGAAGATTTATGCGGAACCTTAATTGGTGTCGGCGAGGTGTTTGAGGCTCCCAAAGCTAATTTGTGTGACGGTCAAGTAGGTTTATGTTCATTTAAATGTTCGGCTGCTGAATTTTCTGTGGATCATTAAAACTATTGTTTAAAAAAAATACATTTGCATTTAGTTTGGGTTTATGGATTAATTGGGTTTATGCTACATTTATTTTACATAATAGTATGGACCCCGGTAAAACACCAAAACTATGTATGTAAAATAAAACAAAAAATCTTTTATTTTTGTCGCAAATAAACCTTCAATTTAAATGATTAAAAATTTGAATAATACATATTTTTAAATAGTTATAGAAAATCTCAGGATTTGCAGTTACTACTACTTCTAAGGGACGATTTGCAATCATCCGATAAAAATGAGTGACATTTTTATTTTAATGAAATATTGCATTTAACAGGTTTTAGGCATACCTTTCCAAGTACCTGACGGTTTTGACCGAGTTTGCCCAGCCATAGTCAAGAGCTGACTGAACGCCTATTAGTAGTTTGATATTTTTTTTTAAATGGAACGCGAAAATTTAAACCTGTTTATGGAACACTTAATACAAAACAAACTTGTGTCCAGTATACCAACAGCTCTAGGTCCGTTCGTATCGTCGTCTTTAAATTGCACAAGTTTTTAAATTAGGTCGAATTATATATACCGTGTTGGATTCTTCTGAAGTTTCGCTTGTCCGGGAGCCCGAGCACCAATAAATTGTTCAAGGAGAACAAATAACTTGACTTAAGAAATTAGCCCAAGTAATTGTTGAGAAGGGAATAGAGTTTATAACTGAGGAAAGATGAGGCGGACGTTTTTTGTATAATGATTAGGCTTTATTGGTGCTCTAAATTTAATGGCTGCTTTGCTGAATATACTTTGAGTACAATAAAATTTTTATTTATGTTACTAAGTTAGTTAAACAGTTAAGTACCAACCTAGCCTAGTGACTAACCGGTAGAGAAAACCGGCCAAGTGCGAGTCGAACTCGTGCACGAAGGGTCTCGTACCATTACTTATCTATAAAAATATTTCAAGTTTTTATCTGTTATCGTTATTAGATCAAGAAAAAAATTGGTAAAAAATCACGTTTGTTGTATGGTAGCCTCCCTTAAATATTTATTTTATTTTTATCAATCAATCAATCAAATATTTATTTGCTTAAATATGGTACAAAAATGTTCTAAGAATAAAATGTTAACCAGTATGGTAACCATTTAGTTATTTATTTTTAAAGTGAATAATATAACTCAATACTCTGGAATTTCAAGCGTCTACCTGTTGCCGTAACAATATCTAGCAAAAACCAGCAAAAAAACACGTTTATTGTATGGAAGCCCCCTTTAAGTATTTGTTTTATTTTAAATTAATTATTTATTTTAAAAGTGAATAAAAAACTAAATATTCTGTGAATATTTCAAGCGTCTACCTGTTGCCGTTATCAATATCGAGCAAAAACGTGCAAAAAAATCACGTTTGTTGTATGGCTCCCATTAAATATTTGTTGTTATAGCGGCAACAGAAATACATCATCTGTGAAAATTTCAACTGTCTAACTATCACGGTTCATGAGGTACAGCCTGGTGACAGACGGACAGACAGAGAGATAGGCGGACGGACGGCGCAGCGGAGTCTTAGTAATAGGCTCCCGTTTTACCCTTTGGGTGGGTACGGAACCCTAAAAAGAGATCCTGGGTTCAATTGCCGGTCGGGCAAAATGTATTTCGGATTTTCCGATGCAGTCTAATGTCCATCAATAATTGTAGCAATGGCTTTATTTCAATGATGGTGACCTCGGCCCAGTAGTGAGTAGTACAAAATAGTACATAATATAGGCTATAATAACAGCTTCAGATCTCTAGATCTATTATCTATTTCTGTCGGAAGATACATATTATATTCGGTATTGTTTAGGGTGAAGTTCTCTTGGATGGCTTCCTACCACATAGTATGTTTGTGAATTTCCGACGAATTGCCCGGGTTTGTGATCATTAACCTGCAAAATGCCACTTCACATTCACATGATACACTGAACATGTACAAGATACCGTACTTGTAGAACAAGTGTATGTACAAGGACCCGGTTCAAATGCGCTCTTTACCAGGGACAGTAATGTACCTGGACGCTTCTCCCCACCCCCACGTTTCGGTCAACCCTAGCCGAGGTCCGAGCCTTTAGAGGCGCCCTTGGGTTGTCCCGCTCTTGATCAGGTAGGCTACTCTTGACGCAAACTCAATCTCAATACAATTCCAATGCGATTAATATGTATCAATATTGGGATAAGTTTCGCAATTTCGGAACGCCTCATGTCGATAATAATTTGTTCACTTAATTTCCACGCAATTTAATTCCAATGTAGCGCTATTATCGCTTTTAAGTCCTCGCGCGCCATATGTACGCACGGTCGTACGTAAGGTGGCCCGCTAATTATACCTACAGCGCGGGACGGGTTTAAGAGTGCCATTTGAATTTTTTAGATTTGTGATTGGAAATTGATTATTGCAATTGTGTTTCAAAAGTAACCCACCTGATCCGAACCTCTTTGAGAATCTAGTGGGAAAGGGGACTTGCTTGCGTGAAGCGTTTCCCTCTTAAAACCTTCTGACGGTGTTTCGATTACACGGCTTGAGGTTTCTCGATGCCCCTAAAACTGTCCGGTGACACTGAAAAGGCCGTCATAGGCCATCAGCAAAACCTTTAAAAAAAAAGATGATTTTAATCCAATGGAGAAAAAGAAATAAGCTTCCTGAGTTTCTTGCCAGATCTTCTCGGTAAAAGGCTCTCCCAAAATCTGAACTGGTGGTAGATTCACTAAGCTATTCTTTTTTTTAATTTTTTAAATTAGATTTTATAGTTTTGACGTCAATAAGTGCCTGTGAAGGCTTATGTTGAATAAATTATTTGACTTTGATTCCCGTGCAACGTTGTAACATCAATCAGTAACTTTTAATTACTATCATTAATAAAAACACAAATGTTGAAAAAATTTCCACGAGCAGGATTTGAACCTGCACCCTTCTGACAGTGACGGTTAGTGACGGTAGTTGTTGACATTGAATGGGCGCCTTTGGCTTTCAAAGTAAAAAGTGTTGAATAATTTCGGCGGGCTGGTTAGAACCACGATAGCTCAATTGGAAGAGCACCTGACCCGGTATGTCAAAAGGGTGCAGGTTCAAATCCTGCTCGTGGAAATTTTTTCAACATTTGTGATTTTGTAATTTGTTCGCAACAAAATTTGCGTTAAAAATTATTTTGAACATTTTACTATCATTAATATAATTATTTCTTTTTTTCAAAAGAAACCATTAAAAAAGTTACATGTCATAGAATTTACTTTCAAACATCATTCGATGAGAGCTTGCGCATTTTTTGCTTTGCAGCACAAACTGCCTACAATTACCGACCGATGCAAAGTGACGCTTCAATGAGCGCGGCTTAATCACATCGATAAAAACTGAATGACACGCTTTAATAGTGTCGCGGACAAAGGGCAGTAAAATTTTATCGACATCGGGTTTCTTGTATGAAAGTTTACTTCAGTTGATGTCTCTGGTTAAGTAACGATCGGTGTCAGATAAAAAGCTGATAATGCGGTGTAAATAACACTATGAAGCGAGTTTACTTTACTTTAACGTTTTATATTAAAATTAGACCTGGTAACTGTGTTTAAATCTAAAAGTCAATTATGTTACGCTGAAGTTTTGATGGGAGAATTTCATGCAACAGGGTCCTGTATTGTTATTTCGGTTACGAAAAGGTACGAGATCCAGTAAATTCTTTGGGTTTTAAGATATTTTAACAAACCTCAGGCTTGGCAATGCGGAAATTATTTACTGTAGGCTAAGGTATCCCTTATTCTTCATGCAAACGAAATTTTTGTTTGCTAACTCAGAAAAACTAAAAAAAACAAGTATTTAAATAATGCGTAAAAAGGTTAGCGATTGATAAAAGCTAAAGATTTTTTTTTTAAATTTCTACTATCATCTGATGTGCTAAGTTGAACTACACATTCCAAATCCCAGCAATCGCATATTTGCAGCCATCGATACGCTAGAAAGTATCGTAACTCATAATCGATGCTAGAACATCACTAGCCACGCCCGCGGTCGTCCTCGTGCAAATTACACCCTGCATCACTCACTCTTACAGTTTGCACCTCTCTCTCGTTTTGCAAATTTATATGAATCATTATTGGCTTGAATTATATACAGCGTCGTGCTCAAGGGACCGGCAAGTGTGTGGATGTATGAAACATTCATTTTTATGGAGAAGAATTACTTAATATAGATACAAAATGTTATTTGTGTATCAGAATGCAGTCGAGTTTTTTTTCATTGTCGCTTTATATTGTAATAGCTGTATAAACATTATATTTAACGATATCATTCTTACTGTTCCTGGATGGAAAACAAAATATGGTAAGCCTGATCGAGTTGATGGTCTATCAAGGCTTTCGCAACTTATAAACAGGAACAAAAAAATGTAATTGAAATAATATGTAGTGTCAATTCCGCTAACTCACTCGTTACCGGTATCGGTGGTGGTGTGCATGTACGCTTGCATCCATTGTTTCCTCCGCATGTGCATACTTTTTGCGGGCGGGAGGGCGGTGTATACGTACTACATCCAAGCTGGATAAACGAGTGAGTTAGCGGAATTAATACTACATATTATTTCAAATACATTTTATTATTGTTTATGTAATATTGTAGACTGTTATAATGGATTTATAGTTTGGTAATAATGACCTTTTTCTATCTTGTTCTTCTTCCTCTTCTGACTCCAGCTTTTTAAGCTTTGATCGACTTCTGAACGAACTTTTGGACGATTGTTTCTCCGATTTGTCAAGAAACTTTAACGTGGTGCATATTAATGCGCAGAGCATTTCTGCCCACTACTCGGACATGCTAGCATCTTTTGATATTAAGAACATACACGCTATTCTTATTTCCAAAACTTTTCTTAATCCTCAACTGTCCTCGACTTCTTACTCTTTGCCTGGTTTTAATTAATTCGCAATGACCGTGTTAGTTCTTCTCATGGTGGGGTGGCCATATATCTTCGTTCACATATATCTTATACTACCCTTTTCTCGATCTCCTCAGCTGCCTCCTCCTAATTCTGCCGAGCATCTGTTTTTAGATATTTCCCTTGGTCACACCAAAGTTCTATTGGGTGTTTACTACAGTCCCTCCCTAAGAGTGGACTATTATTCGTCTTTAGAACAACTTCTCGAAAACTTTACTCCAGTTTATAAACATACCATTATTATGGGTGAAATCAATACCTGCCTGGTAAAAAATGATTCACGTTCCAATAATGTCAAATACATCCTTAACATATCAGTTGCATCTCGAGTGTTTCCGTCTGCTTGGAAGGAGGCTTCTGTTATCCCTCTTCCCAAAAAGTTAAATCCTACCTTATATTCCGTATCGGTACTTGATTATATTCCGTATTAAGTACCGTCCCATTTCCATACTACCTTTCCTTTCTAAAGTCATTGAAAAGCTTATCCATCGTCAACTCACTTCTCTCCTGAACAAAAATAGTCTCTTAACCCATTTCAATCCGGTTTCCGTACGGGTCATAGTACGACTTCAGCATTGGTTAAAATAACCGACGATATTCATCGTGGTATGGAGAAACGCCAACTTACTCTATTGACATTATTAGATTTTAGTAATGCCTTTAACTCGGTAGATTTTGATATTCTCCTCGGTGTTTTACGTTCTCTTGGGATATTTCCTGCCGTGGTTGATTGGTTTCAAAGTTACCTGCTAGGGCGCCGGCAGCGCATAGGTATTGAGGAATCTTTCTTATCATGGTGCAATATTAATGCTGGTGTCCCTCAGGGTGGCGTCTTATCTTCTCTTCTTTTTTCAATCTTTATAAACTCTATTACACAGCCGCTTTCGTGTTCCTATCACTTGTATGCTGATGATCTCCAAATTTACACACAATCACCACTGTGAGACCTTTCTCGTGCCGTTGAGATTACTAACAGGGATCTCGAAGTTATCTGTGACTTGAGCAAATTGTTTGGTCTCGATGTCAATCCAAGTAAGACCCAGACAATCATCATCGACAGTTCCTATTTTGTTTCGAGGATCGATTTTGGACTTCTACCTTCTGTTAACTTGGCCGGCATTAATATACCATACTCAAAGACAGTGAGAAACTTGAGTGCTGTTTTTGACCAGTGTCTCACTTGGCATTCGCAAGTTGATGCTGTTCAGAAAAGGGTCTTTGCTGCGTACAGTTCACTAAATCGTCTTCGTAACTTCTTGCCGATTAGCACAAAGACCACTCTGGTGCAAACTCTGCTGCTATCCATCATTGACTATGCTGATGTTTGCTACGCTGATCTTTCGGAGGAACTTCTAAATAAACTAGAGTGTTTGCAGAATCTCTGTGTTTGGTTCATTTATTACTTGAAGTATGACCATGTCTCGATTTTCCGAGCTCAGCTTAAATGGCTGCCAATTCGCCGGCGTAGATACTTACACGTTCTTTCCTTTCTGTATAGTGTCCTTTTTCTACCCACTTCACCTTCTTATCTTCAAAATTGTTTATCTTTTTGTTCCACTTCCTGAAGCCATACCTTGCGTTCTGCTTATAACCTAGCTCTTGTGACTCCTCTTCACTCAACTAACTTCCTTTCCTATTCTTTGCATGCTGTCCGGTTATGGAATTCTTTGCCAGAGCTCATCAGAAGTGCTCGCACGTTGGAGTCGTTCAAGGGTCAGGTTCGGAGTCATTTTCTAAATTCACCTTAGCTATGTTTATTTATTTTATGATTTATATTGCATTAACTCTGTTTAATATATTTATTTATCTTTTGTATGTACTTTATTTGATATTATTATTATTATTTAGTTTATTTTTACTTGCACCCATTTTTATTTTCTTAATTTTATAATTTTTCGCCCAAGGATGCCTGGAAAAGATTGCTTGTTAGCAATAAAGCCGCCTATTTTGTACTATATTTTTTCTTCAATATGTCTATATCTGCTTTTTTGTTGTGCAAATAAAGTTTATTATTATTATTCTCTTTATTAAACATATACTTATTTTAAGAAAAACTTTTTACAATATTCTATATAAAAACATATTTACAATATAAAATATTATAAAAACCTTAACCTAGGTTGCCACCGGCAGCGGGATTCGACCCAAGCTATTGGTGATTAGGGCTGCAGAGTGAGGAACCTCCTGACAATACGTGCCGTGTCAAGGAGTACTGCCTTTTGCATCTGAAAAAAAAAACATTTCCTCAGATTTAAGTGTCTTAAAATATATTATTATTACGAGTATTATGTAATTAACTTACATAAATGCTCTTATGTATTTATCTTACAACAAAATGTTTATAAAGAGGATTAAATCATAGATTTGATATCTGAAATAAGGATTGTAATAATAATAAAATTAACCCCTGGCCATATTGTCAATATTAACCCTTAATAAAACGCTGGGATCTATAGTTTCCACCTCTCAGATTGAAGAAAATCGTAATTTATTCTTGTATGGTAAGACCTACTGCAATGAATATTTCTGAACGCACCTATGACATTCTATAGTCTTTTTAATGTCAACATTTTTCAATGAAGTGTTACTTGTCATTGTAAAGACACGTCAAAGTTAGCTTTTTATTTGATTTTGAAGTATAGTGATGAACAAAAATCAAACGGTTAAAAGGGTAGGTTCATAAAATAAAAAACAACTACCACATCCATATTCCTTTAGTTGAAATGCATACAGCGCATCAATAACGCATAGAGGTGTTATCAAGTCCCCTTTAGCTTCGGTTAAAAAGCTTTCTTTAATGTTTCCCTCGTGTTCATCGACACTTCAATGTGCATTCTTGGAATCATCACTTAAAATACTAGGTAGTCCATTTTTATTGTTAGTTTTAGCTAGTGAAATACTTTAGCACCTTAGTTTTGGAGCTAAACATTACCATTGTCATCATCATCATCATTATTGACCTTTTAGTTCATATCAGAATTTTAGAAAGGAGCTCCAGGTAATTTTTCAGTAAATAAATATTAAAACTAACAGTTGCAATAGATGAAAACCAGATCGAAATTCAGAAACGCGAGCACAAACCATTACATAAAATATAAGTAACATTTTTTTCAACACGCTTTTTATTCCAAAATGATGAGATGATTCCTGAATCGCAATTCTGTAATGATTTTGCATTAGGCACCAAATAAAAAAAAATAAAAAAAGAACAATATCTAGTTTCTCCTAGTCTATTTTTAGTATACCCATGGTAAATCATGATGGCTTTTCATAGAAACAAATCTTTTATAAAATGAGAATGGATAATGTGTAAAAACCCGAAAACAGAATAATAACTAAAGCTATAGAAACCAGACTAAAATAGCAACACAAATGCATAGTTTCGTACTATTTTTGTACTATGATGTTGATACTGATGATGTACTATTTTTACTAATGGACCTAGGTGAGTATTGGAATGTATTGGAAAGATATTTCCATTTTCTTTATAATTTCGAAGGTTGTTACAAGAAATAATGAAGTCACATTTAAGGTAATGTGGTAACTGTATCGACTTCATTATCGATATGGTGAATTGAAAACAAATGTTTATATTTATATTTTGCCATTCCTTGACTATCTAGTCAAGGAATGGCAAAATCATCTAAACTAGTAATTCACCATTATACAATGTTATACCTGTCTTTCTAAACGTCATGTCATTGTTTTAGAGGAGGAGGTTCTGAGGAATTTTATGATTCTGAACCTGAGCTATGTTTCAGGCTTTCGATAGGACTTCCTGTATACTATAATATTTAGTTTTTACGGTTCACAGTTTGAGTTAAGGTTTTTCTTTGCAATTAATTATTACATGAATCTTAATACCTATCATATAATTGCATCTGATCCATCCATAATAAATAATGTAGGAACCGCATGTTCTCTAAGTTGTCATCATTTCATATTTACTATACATAAAAATGAAAACATAGTAAACATTTTAGATAAAATATGACCATCCCTTTGGAATCAAATTTGCTTTCCAAAAAGATTAAGCTACTATTATTTTTCTTTTTCAGTTTTAGCATGGATTTACATTAATGCACCATGCATTGCATTAGGAAATCTGTGAAATAAAAGTATCGATAAATAGATTTAAAAAGTATGCTTAGTTTTTATGTCACTATACATGATAAAGCTAACACCGAAGCAGTTTCTGTATTATCGCTAAATCTGCTATTAAAATTGACTTTACTGCTGCTGGCTGGTTTTCGCTACAAAGTGGTTCTACCAAATTTTATTTGTATTTATATTCGCCTATCAGTTCAATCGTTTTTTTTTATTATCTATTATTATTTTGCTTTGTACTACTGCACTACTGCCTTTTATTTGTCCTATACCTCAAAGGTTGTCTCGAAGAGATCGCTTTGAGCGATAAGACCGCCTTTGCCCACCCTATTATAAAAATTTCGTTGTTTGTTTTTACTTATCTGTGTGTGTGTGTGTGTGTGTGCAATAAAGAGTTTTATCTATCTATCTATCTATAGTTTTGAATAGAACTTAAAGCCCCCTACTACAAAAGATATTGTGCCACATAGACCACACACTCACTATTTTTAGTAATCCAAAGGATTCGTGCAAACTTGACAAAGAAATACCTACTAATATTATCTGAAATAATTAACTAATTGCAAACAATCATTAACTAATTGTCAGCTTTTAAATCAAAATATTTCTGAATTTGGCTCAGTGGTCGTATTTAGTCAGTTCATCTCATCACTGATGACATAATAATACAAAAAATAAAAACAAGGTCATCATCAACAGCTCATTTTATGTCCGTACTGCTGAAGCACGAGCCTTCCTTATGAATAGATAGGGAGAAAAACAAAGTGCCAGTTTTTTATTGCATTCGAACCGCCTTTTCTAGCCATAAGATAGAAATAAGCACGTTTTTTATTTTAACCTTCTTTCTATAGTTTTAGTTATTATTCTGCTTGAAAACCACACGAAAGGGACGTTAGTTATTATTCTGAGGTTTAATGTGAGTCATGTCATGAATGTAATGAAAAGAGGTAGTAACCTCTTTTCATGTATCTATCTATCATATTTTATATCTACAGCTTTAAGCTATCTATCACCTTTCGAGTGACTGACAGGGAACTGTCAGAAAATTATTGCCTTTATTTTGATCCCATAATGTTTAATATACTCATTTGGACTTGTTATTGTTTCATGATACTAGTCTCATTATTCTACAGGATCAAGGGTGACTTTGGTGTTATTAAAGAACAAAGGAAAATCGCATCAAGACCTCAACTCGACAACAATTTGACTGAAACTTCGGCTATTACTGTAAGCGATGAAAAATTTAAGTATAATGAACACAAAAAAGATTTTGGACAAGAATTTTTATATGAAAAGTCGGGGAATGGCAGAAATAGTAATAATGGCTTTGAAAACATAAGAAACTTAAGAGCCGCTGACTATAACACTCCTTCACCCGTAATTAAATGTCTTTCTTGCTTCGCAAATGCTTCGAAAGAAAGGGACAGTTGTTATACAGGAAAATCGTAAGTAAATACACACTTAGCAAAACAGAAAAAAAAGAAAAATTCAATTGCAAAAACCACCTTTGTTGTCTAGTGGTTAGACTATCGGCATTGGACCCAGTAGTTTAAAGTTCGATTCCTTAAAAGGCTAAGCGCAACAAAAAAAATGCAAATTTCGTACTTGTAAACTTTCATGGTCAAATATGACTTTATGTAACATTATTAGCTGTTATTTATTTAATAAATTTCGTAATAATGCACCACTTTTTTTTTAATTTTGCTAGTTATGGTACCTAATAAAATAATAATAATAACAATCATGTTTACCATTCAGTTTTAAATTTTATTAGATTTTAATAAATTAATTCTTCCAAAGGTTTAAATTCCATCTAAGGCCCGATTTTGCAATTTTTAGATAAGTCTTATCTAAAGAAAATGATTGTCATTGTGACATATTTTCTATAGAGAATCTGTCATTATGTCAAATTATTCAATGAATAAACTTTAACTGACAATTGAAAAATCAGCCTGAGGCCGCCTGAGGCCGGATTTTTCAATCTTTATATAAGTTTTATCCAACGAATAACATTGTCATTGTGACATATTTTCTAAAGGGAATCTGTCATTATGTCAAAATTATTCAATGAATAAACTTTAACTGACGATTAAAAAATCAGCCCTTAAACTGTAACTTTTTTTTGTTACAGAGTACCACTGGTTAAATGCAGAGAGGTAGAGCAGTGTTACATTGAAATTCACCCAAATTATATAAAAAGAGGTTGTTTATCGAATAAACCTGACAGGACTTTTGTGTGCAAGTGTCATCTTTGCAATAACAAACCTTTTAATGATATGTCTTACTATGATTATAAATCGATTACTCAATGGGAGCAGGACAACGCACTTCTGCAGAAGCCCTTGACAGGCTTATGGATTTGGCAGGAAGTTATGTGCAAAGTATGTGACACATCTGAAGCAATATCTGCTGAAATATGCAGAGATGGAAAAAAGTAAGAAATTAAATCATCGACCCATAAATCTCATATAATAACATTTTTGAATGAGAAAGACAGTAACTAATTTTTCTTGAGTACTTTACTTACTTTGTACTTCATTGTGTGTTTTTTTAAAGGGTTTTTAATAACCGTATACATTTAGTTATAACAGCGATAAAGTGTTAAATTGTAGTTAATACAAGAGAACAAACTCTTTATTTTAAGAACCTATAACTTAATTGAAAAAAAAACATTTTAATGTTACACACTTAGAGCATTAAACCAAATAATGCTCTAAGGTTACACATGATTCGTTTAAGAATAACAAAATGTTTTCCTCTTTTAGCTCGGATTATATGGTCTGCGGGCACAATGAGGTGTGTTACATAAAAATTCAGGATTCAATTAACCAAGTATCCCGCGGTTGTATCGCAAGACCTGCTTTTAATTCATTTTATTACTTTTGTAAGACAACAAAATGTAACAATAATGCAATTCATTCACCTAAAAAAATGATTGCTATAAAATCTCTAAAGCTAAAAAACAACATGATGGCATTTAGAAGTGTTGGAAATAAAATACGAGAAAATTGGTTATCAGTTCTGATTTTTATAAAAATAGATTTATTTCGCAAAAGTTTGGCTATTAATCTATGACAAGTATATGTGACAGTGTGACATGGTATTTCAATATGACGTTTACTTTACATCGAATGGGGAGAATGGAAATTGTATTTAGTGTTATTTTGTGTCTTTTTTATGGAGCTTTATGTGAAAAAAATACCATTAAAAGTAAGAACTTGCCTTATTTTAGAAGACAAGTAGAGGAAGTATTCGAGGAAACGTCTACACAACGTACTGTAGCTGATGATATGCATAGTAATTTAGTATCATTTCTCATTAAAAATGTCAAAGAAATATATAACGAAGTAAACGAACATGATCATATAGAAGCTTCCAGTCCTATGGCTAAAGTTTTGGCTGTCTATACTTCTACTATTTCGTCTGTGTCTGACGATATTTCTGATGACGCATCTAACGATATCTCTGATGATACAGTAGAGGACACAACTGACGATGCTGTAGAGGACACAACTGCAAGTAGTATTGATACAGAGTTGATCACTGAAATTAGTATTAAAACAGATATATCTTTCCTTCAAATTCGGACAATAACTAATATTGCAAAAATCACAACTGAATTAAACTCGGGTAGTATTGAAAATATAGATGAGGACAATGTACTCATATCCTCTGGAACTATATTTGATTTGGGTAGTAATGAAAATGCAGACGAGAACGATGTACTCGCTTCCTATAAAAACGCAACTTTAATACCATTTTCTGATAAAGAAGTAATTAACCTAAATCCATCAACAACAGCTAATGAATTGGCTGAAAAAGAGGAGTTGATGCATCTGTCGAAAAAATTAATATTTTCTAAAACAGATCGTAAGGAACGAGGCAATGAGCCGGAGCCAGTGAACTCATTTAATGCTACAGTGCGTGTTAATAGTAATAAAGTAATCTCCTGTATATATTGTAACAACGTTGCGTTGGAAAATTGTAATGATCCAAAAAATAGACTGTGAGTAGATAATTTTAATAAGATATTTTTAGTTCTGCACATTAAATAAGCTTTACAGCCACTATCAAAGTTGTTATAATAACTAAAATTTAAAGGTAATATTGACTTAGAAACTGAATGATGTGATTTATTTTGACTGTAACTTGAACAAGTTAATTTTTTATCATTTCCAATATTGGACAAATTCTGTTTATATTTGTTGATGTAATTATGGTGTCATAATATAAAAGTGGATCATAAATGAAAAAAAGTTTTATAGAGATCATAGAATCTGAATATGTTAGTATCCTTCTTTTGATGAAGTACGTATGTGTATGTAATTATCCAATCTTCAGAATACCATCGACAGTGTGCGAGCGTAGCGACGATTTATGCTATTCGCAGCACACGCCGTTCGGAGTGATAGATCGTGGATGTTTCAACGTAAATCACAACCTCACCACCTACGTCTGCTCATGCAATCTATGCAACTACATAGCAATTTCTGAAATGCCGTACATATTTTCCGAGAAAGGGAATTGGGCTTACAATGTTATTGAACTCTCGCGCACGAAGCAATTTAGAAACTCCGTGGTGAAGGATATGACATGCTTAAGATGCGAAACCAATACAACAGCTAATGCTGAAAAAGAATTAAAGAAATTTGTGTCTAAAGCTGAAGAAACATTGAAGGCTGAGCAAGCTAGACATGATACTAACTGTCTAGAGGGCAACGTGTGAGTATTAATTTATGTTTACTTCTAGTACGAGTGTCTAACGTTTACTGATTAAATGTAATTTGAAAGCTAGGTTGGTCAAGCATAATAAACCTATCTCAGTCCACTGCTGGACATAGGTCTCTCCCACATAGCCCAATCTTCGGCTCTTCCAGTCAGCTTTCTGCCAGCCACCTTGCGTAGATCGTCGCTCCATCTGTTCAGGGGGCGTCCCACACTGCGTTAATCATGTCGCGGTCTCCACTCCAGAACTCGTCTACTCCAACGATTATCGGTTCTGCGAAAGATGTGATCAGGCCACTGCCACTTCAGCTTGCTAGTCGCAAGAGCCACCTTGTGGGCCGGCAGAGTGAGGGTAACTGATGCTGCGTTGTTTTCACGCTGCACCAATTGTCGTCGCATCTAGATTCCATATTTACTTAACATCAAGTGAAATGAAGTCATTTGTCGTGCTACGTATAAAAAAAAAGAAAAAAAAACTGTGAGATGTGCTTGCCGTTTATATTTATGAGAGCTAACCTGATCACGTCTAGGCATAATTGATAAGTCATCTGAGATTACGTTGCATCAGAAAGCTATTCATTTTTAAATTTTAACTCAATGTTGTCTCTTCTAATATTTGTTGGACTTATGAGTTCAATATTTATAAGGCTGAGGAGCTTGCCTGTCGGGTAAAGTATTTTTTATTTATGTTGACTTCAGGTTTAAAAAGAAAAAAAATGCTTTTTGGCATTGAGGTATTTACGGAGGCACGAGGCTTCACCGCCAGTGGATATTGTAGATATTGCCGCTAGTGGAGGATAGTAGTCCGCACCTAAAGTTGACAATTTGCCGCAACCATGTTTTTTTTTTTCAGAATTTCTCTAACTACTCAAACTTGTAAACAAAACGAAGTGTGTGCAGTGAAAGCGGTTAGAAAAGAAGGCTACATATGGCGAGGATGTGTAAAATTTCCTATGTACAACTATTGGTGGCATCTGTGTGACAGTGATCTGTGTAACTACGATCCTATTGTATCAGTATATGACCCCAACAAAAAATACCGTTAGATGTTTTAATAAGTATTGTTTGTTAATATTTTAGTTTTTGCTATTACACGTTTAATGAAAGTTTCATCTTTTAATTTATATATAAAAGACTTTATAAAAGCCGGCCAAGTGCGAATCAGGCCAGCCATACTTTTAATGTGTGTTTGCACGAATTTGAACTCCTAAGAACACGTATGAGTAGCTCGCATCTAGTGTGCGTATTTGTACGTAACCGTACAAGTCACATACGAGTACACTTTCAAAGTGCAGCTGGTAACTAGCAGCTCGCAACTAGCTGATTCCATATAACCAAAAGAAATTGCGCAGACATAGGTAGCAACTCCAATCTCGAGTTTCGGTGATCGAAAACAGTTTTCAGTTGCTGCACTCGATGATTCAATCAGCTTCATATTGCTGCAACTAGCAACTGTCAAATTTCTACTAAATTTGTCAAATTTGCTGGTTTTGCCAACTGGCAAACTGTTGTCCATGGATTTGAAAAGTTTATTTAGAATTGCGACAACCGAACCTTTTTGTTGCTGCAATTGGCAACTTTAACGAAAACTTTTTTTTAAATTCTACTAATGAATTTTTTTTTAGTACTTTCTTGTCATGTATACTCAACAGTTTAGTCAGCGCACGCTGATAAAGAATCCAAGCTGCGCTTCTTTTTTCTGAGTTCTTTTGGAAATTTTAAGATTTCGAAGTGTAAACTTTTGTTCACCAAATAAAAAATATGTTTTGGTTTGACCTTATTCTTTATTTAATTGTAAGGCACTAAAGGTGGATTCGAGCAAGCGAGAGTAACTTTTATTCTTAGATTAAATCGTCAGTTATTCGAGAGTAAATCGAAATTTTGTTTTAGCACGCACTATTATCGGAGTAGCTTGACGTTGACATTCGACTTTGACAGCTACAGTTATGCTCTAGACGACAAAATAGAGTTGTCAGGACTTTGCCTTTTAAATAGTTCGTTTGTAGAACAATGGATAAAACAAGTAATTTATATTTTATTAAAACATAGAAATATATTATTATAATATTCAAATTGCCTAATCGACTTTTCTTCTGCTATTTTACAACGTCTGTCTTTTCGCTGACAGAAGCGGCCTTTATCCTTTTTTCTCGCTTAGCGGTCAGTGTTGGCGTAGACATCTTAGGCCCCCTTGAAAGCAGCTGAAGCAACTGCTGCTGCCGGAGCTGGAGAAGCGAATGCAATATTAGGAAATCAAACTCAATCTCAATACAATTCCAATGCGTTTAATATGTATCGATATTGGGATAAGTTTCGCAATTTCGGAACGCCCCATCTCGATAACAATTTGTTCACTCAATTTCCACGCAATTTAATTCCAATGTAGCGTTATTATCGCTTTTAAGAGTGCCATTTGAATTTTTTAGATTTGGGATTGGAAATTGATTATTGCAATTGCAGTTGTGACCAAGGGTTGTCAACGCTCTTAAGTTTTTAGTAACTATGTCAATAAGATACCGTATTGCCCGATGAGATTCTTTTGCAATAGGTTCTATTTTAAATAAAGCCTTTAAATGATTATTAATTGTTGTATCTCTGGCATAATAACTCCCACGCCACCTTATAGTTCTGAGAAGTGAACTCTATAGACTTTATCACTAGAGCAGCGCTTCTTTCTAAAGAAGAGCGCAGGTAATGGAACTTATTCATGTCAGGAACTGAACCATCATTATGTATCAATGACTCAAATGTATCACGAAATTCTAACCATAGGAAGTCATTTCCGTCAAAAGTTGGAAGCTTTATGACGGGCAATTTTACATTAAAGTCAACACTGCTAGAAGAACCACAACTACCGCCGCTGCCTTGCTTCTCTTCTTTTTTATTTAACGGGCAAGAATTTTTAAAAGTTTGAGCTTTAGATAAGCATGTGAAGAAAACGTTTTCAGTGACCTCATGTTCCCCAATTTGATCATTAAAAACTGAACATAAAACTACTACCTGAGTTTGACATTTACCATAGTCAACAAACAATTCTTCTAACCTGTCAATGCGTAAATTCAATTCCTTTACTTGTGACTGAATAATTTTATTGATATCATTTTTTTTAACAATGTAAAATAGTTTGAGAAATTTGTTAACCACCCTTTAAGTGAACCTCTCAATTTGACAAGGTCCTTAAACTCCTTAGTGTCTTCTGGAATGGAAAATTTTGAAATGGTTTGCGTTGCCATTGTAACAAGCTTATTTAATAAGGATAGTTAGGCAGATAATAAAGAACTTTAAGTTACCTTTCAATCGACAGCAAGAAACGTTTCACAGTGAATCAACCCTAACTAATAACCCAACTTATAACGTAATGTGTAATGTGATGTAAGTATTATTTTTATTTCCAATTTAAAGAGAAATAATTAACGTAGCTTAGAATTGAGCATCGCACACTAAGCATACAAATCAAGAGGAATAAGCACTTCCCTTAATTGGTGCAACCATGCAAGGTCGGGCATCCTCCTGGGTCGGAGCGTCCTCTTATGCACCTTGTCACATGTTGCGTCCTGTCACGGTCGTAAAATTTGTTTGCGATAAAACAAGTAATTTATATTTTATTAAAACATAGAAATATATTATTATAATATTCAAATTGCCTAATCGACGTTCATTCACCATTCACATGCTATTCACTCAATAATGAAAAATAACAATTCCAAAAGTAACTAATCTGTGGATTGCGTGGATAAATGACCCTTTACTCGAGAATAAAATCGTGGAATAGATATATTCTTGGTATAGTAATCTCGTATATAAGTATTCAAGTTTGGTCGAATCCACCCTAAGTGCCTTACAAATAGTCCGAATAGTTATTCCGTATTTAGTTCCTGTCATGTAAACGTCATTTCAAATTAGAATAAAGAGACAAAACACGGAATAATTATTCGGAGCTTATTCTTTGTTTATTTGTAAGACCCTAACCCCCTTACAAATTATTCGACAACACGATTGTAACAATTTTAAAACAATATTATTTGTTTAGTAAAATCTCCCACGTCAGAAGTTTTTGCACAACAAAACAATATGACGGCCGATAGAGGCGCGCGGGAGGTGCAAGCCTGCCAGCACTGGGCGCGCGCGGGAACATTTTCAAATTTAAATCTCTAAACGCTGTGGAGTTAGTACATACTTTACAGTACTACAGGTTATCTACCATCGAGAACGAGACGCGTAGTATAATAAACAGTGTTTTGTCTCTTTTACTCTAATTTGAAATGACGTTTACATGACAGAAACAAAACACGGAATAACTATTCGGACCTCATTATTCTTTGTTTATTTAAAAGTAAAAGTTCTAAAATTTCTGAATCGATTCAAAATTTGTGAACTTATAAATCGATTATCAAGATCATAGAAGCGAGCCATGGTTTCTACAGGTAGCCAATCTAATTCAATTTTACGGTCGTGGATATTCTCCCTTTGAAGGATTTCATATGGTGGAAACCCGCCTCAACTCCGAACCGCTGATCTGGAACCAACGATAAATTTATTAGTTCTACTATTTTATAAGACTGGTGTACATTTAATAGTCTGTTGTACAAGTGTCAGGTAGAGTTATAAAAAGGACACAGTCATGACTGTAGTAAGTATAACAGTTCCCTGCTTTGGAATATACGTAAAGCCGATGGTACCAGCTGCATTACCAGTAATCTGCACTGTTCCACGTGATGGTTAATAGCTCGTTCTCCCTATAGCGTTCTGTAGCCTTTTTTAACCTACTTCTTTAGCCTTCCATATAGATGGATATATATATGGAAGGCTCGTGCCCCAGCAGTAGGTACAAAATTAGCTGGTGATGAGGTATACGGGGGCTATGCTCGGAGTTTCTCTGAAGGATCGACTTCGAAATGAGGTGATCCGAAAGAGAACGAAAGTAATCGACATAGCCCATCAGATCAGCAAGCTGAAGTGGCAGTGGGCCGGTCATATTAGCCACAGAACCGACAACCGTTGGTGGCGTATCGGCAAACGCAGTGTAAGACGCCTTCAGACTAGGTGGAGTGACGATCTTCGCAAAGTGGTTGGCAAGAGCTGGATGAGAGTAGCCGCGAATCGTGCTCAGTGTCGTGCACTTGGAAAGGCCTATGTCCAGCAGTGGGCTAGTATAGACTGATGATGAGGTATACGGCATGTAGTAAATCCGGCGGTGAAAGATTTTTTTTTTATTTTAGCATTCTACAGAAGCCTACATGTATTGGTATGTGGTGGATTATAGTTTAAGTGGGAAGGCTTGAGCCCAGAATTAAGATACTTATTGACTGGTTATTATCACACTATCACACTAGGCCTCTACCTCGAATTTTGCGGGCAGCGGGGCGGCGGCGGCGGCGGCGCGGCTTGACTGGAGTGCACCGCTCGTCGCCCGCTCCCGCCCCGCCGCCGCGCCGCTGTTTTCGAGGGCCGGTCTATTTGATTTTACGCAAAATATCCTGCCGCGCCCGCACCGCAGCCGCCGCCGCCCTGCTACCCGCAAAATTCGAGGCAGAGGCCTTAATTATAAATGCGAAAAATTGTGTATATGTGTGTATATTTGTTGCTTTTTCACGCTGCAACGGATGTATGGATTTGGATGAAATTCGGCATACAAATAGTTTATAACCTGGATTAACACATACTTTTTATCCCGATATTCCCACTGGAAAATTCTCACGGGAACGGGAACCACGCGGGTGAAACTGCGGGTGGCCGCTAGTGATCTAATAAAAACAGAAACGTTTGAAACCAATCATTACCAGATAATTTTATTTCCCTACTGCTGGGCACGAGCATTCCCAATTGATGAAAACACTACAAAGAGAACGAGCTATAAACCACCACGCTAGCTCAGTGCGGATTGGTAGTTGTAATACATTTTTGGTCACCCATCCGATGACCGGCCTTTGTGGAAAATGCTTAACCTTAGCAATCGCACACCGGGCGCTTAATTAATCTATAGTATAGCATAATTATTTATTTATATATTAACTTATGCAACAAAATATTACATGGCGGTCATGCCTTAGGTATTTTCTACCAGTCAACTATAGGTTAGTACAAAATGACAAGGAAGGTGCAATTCTGAACTACAGCAAGAGTGGAAAATATTGTAAAAAAATTCAGACTTTCAGACAGACATAATTTAAATATATAAATATTCTATACATTACAAATACATAAAATAATATTAAGAATACTTATAAATTGGTAGTTACTGAGATAATTCTGCCATGGTTTCATTAAGAAAAAGCATGCGGACTTTACTGAGTAACAAACAGTAGGTATCTACATAACTTTTTCAGTAAATATATTTTTATAATATTTCCGAAAAATTCATATTCGTCATAATGTTGACGCGACGCGATGCACGAGTCGCATCGTCGGGACAAAATGGCGTCACGCCAGGCGCTTGTGATCTTTACAGAACACAAAACCGATCCCAACGAATCTCAACGAATCTCATCTCAACTACCGAAAAACGAATGCTTTGGACAGATTGCAGCGTCGCGCTGTACGCATTATCGGCAACGCAGAAGTCACAATACTCTTGAATCTCTGCAATTGCGTAGAGATATTGCGTCACTCAGCGTGTTTTACCGCTTATACCATGGCGAGGGCTCTGAAGAGCTGTTTGACCTTATCCCATTTTCTCCCTTCCTCCATAGGAGTACACGTGCTGCTCTCCGAAGTCACCGCTTCACTGTCTCAAATATTCCATCGCGCACTAAGAAATTTGGTGACTAGTTTCTTTGTCGCACCTCCAAAACATGGAATAGTTTGCCAACACACGATTTCCCTCCTTCCTATGATATGGGGTCCTTCAAACGAGGCGTGAAGAGGCACCTTGTGGGCCGGCAGAGTGAGGGTAACTAATGCTGCGTTGTTTTCACGCTGCACCAGTTGTCGTCGCATCTGGATTCCATTTCAATTAACATCAGGTGAAATAGAGTGAAATGGAGTCATTCACCGTGCTACGTATAAAAAAAACCACGTAGTAAGAGTATGAGATGTTTTCAAGGATGTGTCGGCGTTCTTGCAGATTTGTAAAGACCGTCCTCCTCAGACCGTTCTTTCTTAAATCTACGAAAAGTTCGACTTCTGCGTCTCGTGCCTATTTGTATGCCTCTGGTCAGCCATGGGGCGGGTGGTCGCTTTAGTTTTAGTTTTTTTGATAGGCTTAGGATTGCTTCACGGTAGGAGCCAAAAGCACACATAGGTACCGTAGAATAGGGTTACTTTTGATATAAGTGTAACATTGATCGCAGTTATAAATCCTTAAGTAGCTGCAAATATGGGTATCCCTAGCGATCTAGGCGTTTCTAGTGCGATTCCCTCCAAAGTCATCGTAGAACTACATGTGGAAGACAACTGTAGAGAACAGGAGCTGTGATCAATGTTACACTTGATTCGAAAGTAGCCCCGTTCTACCGTACACAACCTCTAATGGACGCGAAATCTCGCAACAGCTACGCTCGGACTGTCTCGAGCTGTTCCGAGACCTGTGTCCGTGGGGTCTAGCTAGTGTGCATTGCTCGAGCGCTGTATGTATGTAACTCTTTTAGGCTCAGTGGGATGTATATTCACACCACATTTTGAACTTTATATGATTGAAATAAGATTGAAAACCAAATAAAATATGTGGTTAGCGTTGCTAACCACTGACCCTGAAAGAGTTAAGCTTACCTTAGGTTTGGGTTTTGAAAAATCGTCTTTTGTTTTAATACTGCTAATAGCTTTCACAGTGTATTTTGAAGCGATTATTTATCGACATTAGATGCAAAATACACTGATAGCTTGCCAGGGAACTCATTAACGTAATACTCAGTAGTAATGCCCTCGTTATGACCGCATATATCTTTTTAATGAACTAGTAGCTCGCAATTGTGGCATGCAAAATGGTCCTCCCAAAATATATGGTTCTTCTTACAAATACCAGTCTAAAGTACCTATGTGCTAAGTGAATTTTCCTATTAAAATATGGATTTGGTGCTGAGATATGTTTCAAAGAAATATCACATAGAAAATGTATTTGTAAGCATCGCAGGATAAAATTAGCAAAAAGAGATTTCAAGAATATACAATTTGCCGTATCCGAAAAAGGCGAGTAAGTTTTCTAATTAAGTTTCTTTAAAAAATGTAACACCTTTTATACACTAATATGCAATAATAAGTTGATTTAATTTGGTTTTGAGATTTCACAAATAAATCTTTTTTTATTATTTATTAAGTGTTCTGTTTTTCTGTAAGCGTACATTATAAATAAATAACAAGTATACTCTTATTAAGGAACCTATTTAATGTATAAACATACCAATTATCATTCCCAGCACATGCTTAAAAACTAACTCATGCAAAGTCCGAACAAATTGATGTTGATTAAAAACTAACTATAGTTCACTACGCTTTGATCGGTGTACAATCATTACCATTCCTTATACGTATAGCAGCCACAGAAAGAGAATATTTAATTTTGGTAGTCCGATAAACCAAACATTCAATCATCACGTCACTATCTTTACGAATGGGAATGATAAAGAGCTGTCCTAATTTGGTCGGTTACGAACCATCGGTACTAAACAAAAAGTGAGATAATCACAACTCTTCGTGGACGATCATTGCTCGCCCTTACAAGATTATAATAACAGTGTTTCCATGCCGAACGGATAAAATGGTAATGAGCGGTGTAGGGAACGCAGAAGGCACGTTAGTTTGAAATGCCTTGAGGCACTCCCCGCGTTTCTTTCAACACGTAGCGTACTGTGTGTTTAATGTTCGTATTAAGCTGCGATTAGGATTTGATATTTTTGTTTTATACCTGATTTTTTTGTGTTGGCGTTCTTTAGCAAATTATATTATTAATTTAGATATCAATAGATTAGCATTTCTTACACAAGACATGTAATGTTAACGTTCATTTTGACAAAGCTTGTATATATTATTAGGTATGTGTAACACGTTAAGTACCTACATTTTTTGTTTAAAATAAACAAAATATAATAAATATTATTTATAAAATATTTAAGTTAAAATTGTTTACAATACACGAATAAAACATAATCTGCTCATCAATTAAAAGTCAACCTAAATAATTATTTAAAAATTTTATTTCAGTGATGAGTGTTGACAGTTTAAATTACGTAGGACGTACTTACGTTTTACGGTTAATGTATCAATTCCCTTTTCTTAAGACAATAACTTTATGAAGCTTTTGTTTTTATAGTAAGGCCTCGACTTTTATATTGGTTAATATCAGTAGACAATATATTTCCATTTACTGATTTCACTATCTTACTTTAGTAGAACATTTAACATTGGTTACATTTTTTGACAATGCTGTTCAGACACATGGCAAGCTCGTGAATTCTCAAAAAAAAAACACAAATAAATTACATTATAAACGTAAAAAATTTTTGGTACAAGTACATCCGTTTCAAAATAGTCATTGGTGACTTCAAAAACGAACTTGACCCTCGTAATTTATATTGTAGTGTGATTGTCATCTGTTTAAAAATCTAGTAGATACTATTTGTTATTCTGTTTATTACAAATCGCTGCGCGTAAGACCATAACTGCGTCCGCGCCTTTACCCTCTTCTAATGCGAGCTATCAAAGGCGTCTGAGTGAGCCTGAAAGGATTTAAGATTCGCAATCGTGTTGCCGTGAAGGAGATACCATTTAGCCGAGGGCATACACACGGTGCTGTTTTGTTTGGTGAATAAACGGCGTCTATAAAGCTTTTGGAACAAGAAAATTATAGGACAAAGTGAAGTTCCTCAAATGCTCAAGACTTACCCCTGGATTATTCAAAACTGTTGGCCGCTTTACGGAGAGTTGGAAAGCCTCGCAAAGTAAATGAAAACTGTTAATCATGTACTTAGTGTGTGGTATGACTCAGTGAACAATATGAAGAAAATTTTTTATAATAAATTTTAAAAAAAATCCATAAAAAATATTTCAGACCGAGATCCATTTAAAAGTGTTAGTATACATAATATTCTTATAAACTATGTTAGTGTACAATCATGGTGTTATAGTATACAATCTTATAAAACTAGGTGTTAGTATTGTATCTGTAATATATATTGATGATATATCTATAATGTATCTTGATTAAAATTAAATAAACATTGGTATTACATACAATTCAGTACAAACAATAATCTAAGATTGGGCTAACCAAGAAATAAGCAGTAAGCCAATAAAAAAATAAAAAACATTCTAAGAAGAACTCATTTGCAAATGTCTAGTCTAGTTCATTTCGCAACTATTTATATCGAAAGGTTGTTTGTAATAATAATAATATAAAAGGCTTAAGCTTCTGAAGCACGCATACAAAAAATACACGATGCTTTTCCACCCGATCCGACGATTAATAACTATTTGCTGGCCGATTCAACTTTAGCACTGAAAAATTAACCAATGTATCTCCGCAATTTAGACTACCTACATGAATGGAGTGAATTTATAGTGTTTTAGTGTTGCAAAGCTATCGATAGTTTTAATAAGAACATGTCGAAACTAAATACTTGTACAGTCACGAGCATTAACATGTAAGCAATGTAACTCTTAATACCTACAATGGGATAAGAGTCAAAACTGTTCATATGCGTTATTACATCATCATCATCATCATCATTAGTTCATTTTATGTCCCCACTGCTGGTGCACGAGCCTTATCCGTGGATGGAAAGGGAGAAGGGGGTTTCACATACGTAGGTAGGTAAGTATTGTGAAAACCTAAGTCTTAATAAAAATCTAATAATGATGGGCAAAGTTCTTCAACTTCGCAAGCGACGAGCTGGAAAACTGAAAAAATCGTGGCTACGAAACATCCGAGAATGGACAAACATTGCCAGGGTTGAAGACCTATTTCGCTTGGCGCAGGATAGAGAGCAGTTCGCTGAGCAGACGGCCAACCTCCAGTAATGGAGAGGCACTGCAAGAAAAAGGAGAAATTCTTTTCATCTCTAAAAATTTTAATTAAAAAAAACTACAACAACGTACTATCGACATGTAACAGCGCGTGTAACACTAAAATATATACATTCAACATAAAGTGTAGGGTTCTGCTCGCAACACATTTATAACCGATCGTTACAGTAACGAATTACAATGGTTGTTCTGGCTCGATTGATTTATTCGTTCTTAGTCACCAATTTGCAAATGTTTGTGCTTCAATTAAGTAGAGTTATGAAGTCTTGAAAGCAACTAGTAATTCGCTAAAGCCGGTTTAATTTTATCAGGCACGGATTGAGGCAAACCTGCAATATAAATGTTTATTTTTTAAAAGTAAAACATGTTTTTTTTATTTACCGATAAGCACTAGGTCTTCATCTTACGTGATGTTAAGTGATCATAAGGCTGAAGGAAGCACGATTTGCCTGAAATCTTCAACTAATAAAGCACTGGCTACCATATCTCTAACTATCAGTGCACAACAATGGTACATACATTGATGTTATGGCGACAAATTTAGACAAGATAATCAGACTTAAAAACAAACCCTATCACGACCAACCCACGCTTTTAAAAAGAAAGTCCGCGAGCTTTTGTTTAATAAAATCATGGCAGAATCATCATAATAACTTTCTTAATTTTATGTAAGTTTATATATTGTAGTTTACGTATTCACAATACACTTACCTAAATGTTTATTTATATATAGTGTATACAGGATGATTGGTAATAGTTGTATATTCCCGAAACATAGCCATGCAACCAAGTATAAAGAATAATGTCACACTGCAAAATTATATTGGGTTGTATTTAATCGATCACCAAAGTAACCTAACGTAACCCACAAAAATAATAAGTTAGCACCTAAAAATACAACTACATTTTACTGCCATATTCGAGATTTTACAGGTATCACTAAGCACATTATAAACATTAAAAAGTAATATGTAAAATAAACTCGAGTAGATCCGTAAAAGTTGTTTAATTTCAATATATTATACACGTTAGTCATCGCACATAATTGCTCCTACCAATGCTATCTCTGCACCACCCTATGTTTGACTGGTAGAGAATGCATCAGGCCTGTATGTTGCAAAAGTTAAAATAAATAAAGTAAATAAAACCCGAGTACACCCGGACCTAGGACCTTTGGATCGGAGACCGGTAGTCTTAACCACTAAACCAAGGAAGTGGCTAAAATTATTATATTTAAATGAAACAACTTTTACGGATCTACTCGCGTTTATTTTACTTTACACATTATTTAATGTTAATCCTGACGTTTCGAATCCTTTGCAGGGTCCGTGGTCACAGGGAGACTGAGGTGTTGGTCATCTCATAATTAGTTAGTAGCTTGTATACCCTCATTTAAATTTAATCAGGTGCGTTCCATTTTACGCAGAAAGAGCTTACACTATCTTTTGGACTGGCAGTATGGTGTTGGGGCTGGGATTTAATATTTTGTATGATGGGATCCCAGGCTGGTGGTAGACTCCAACCATCTTCTCTATTAAAATTAGGATGTTTTTATTTTCAATAGCCTCGCGTATCATCCTAGGGATTAATCGTTGTTCTCTAGCGAGCACTTGTGGTTTATCAAATCTGATGTAATGGTTGGGCCCCTCTAGGGAATGTTCGCATACTGCAGACTTATTTTCGCGCCTATGCTTGACGTCGGCTATGTGTTCTTTATAATTATTATAGTTATAAGTCTGAAACCAGGGGGCCTACCACGACCAACGTTCGATGTGTTGCCTCCCTGTCACACTTACGCACGAATTTACAAGTGCGACAGAGAGGCAACACGCCGAACGTGGTTCGTGGTAGGCCCTCTGTATTGTAATAACTCGCTGATCATTGTCTATCGAGTTGTTTTACTAATACCCTAGACATAGAGAGATGAACTGAGCATGTCCTATGAAGCTGTGAAGGAAATACGAGCGAAATTACTGTGAGGAAGCCAAAGCGATCAAACTATCAGTGGTTACCCTTTGCTCTAGAAAGCCTGTGATGTAGGTCAATCAGAATTCTAATTCTGATTGGACAGGCTTCCATTAGTGGATGAATTCTGCACTCTATGGATAGGTACAGAAAGTATATGTCTTTCTAAAACAGTTGACAATTTTATGAACGATTCATACTTAACTTAAACAGCATACTTGGGCAAGACTAGGCTTAACGGTCCATTTTTAAACGACTTCTCTCTATTTTTGGGAACTCTACCTAGTTATTGTGTACTCAACTCGTAAATGAGAGTTCGAGCGTTTGTAAGTGACAAGCCTTGTAAAAAAATTATTTGTTGAGATAGATGTATTAGCCGTACTCTTATTGAATTAAAAAACTATTAATGAAAGCTTTGGCATCTTTAAACGTAGAATTATTAGTTTTAAAAACTTCTTAGCTGCCGACATCATTAAATTTATTTACACAAATTCTATAACTTATTTAGAAATCTCTTTAAAATTAATTAATTTTTGCATGGATTTTAATTAGCTGCTGTCATTTTCATTTGAACAACACGCCTCTACAGAATTTTCTTTTTTCAGTTCAAGATCAAAGACTAAATTAGATCTTTGCTCATGTTTTTTTCAAATCTAGACTAGTTTTATTTTATTTATTTGTTAAGACCAACCAACAAGAACGTTGACGTTAACACAAATCAAAATTCTATCATGCAAAGACTATCATGAAACAACATGCGTTATGTGACTGACGGACTGCTACGTCCACGTTATGCTTATATAACAAACAATTACCCTCAATATTGGATACCTACATATTATTAAACTTAATAATGGGACATAGTTTCCTGTAACAGTGTTCGAGGTTTACCGAAAATTTATTGAATATTAATTCGGAAAACTGGTTTGTGCACTCCCAATTATGATATCATGGCCACGATACCATAATTGGAAGTTCATCTGACCCGCTACACCTATCAGAGAGTACAGTTTCAAATCCCACTCGTGGAAATGTATACAACACTTTTCAGAATTAAAATTTGTTCGCAGTAAAATATGCGTAAAATTTATATACGCATATTGATTGAACTAAAACCATATCGGATATGAGATTAACGAATGAAAAACCAATTATTATGCAACGAAATACTGATGACTGGTCTGGCTACTGATTATATCGAAAGTTAAGACTGACCCTAAAAAGTCATCATTTATGTTAATGCATGGCATATTTCAATACCCAGAACAAACAAGGCGTACCAACAAGATAAAGGAATGATGAAACGAATGCCGATCAATATCGTATGTAATTAAAGCAATATTTAGGAACTCTCACTGAATTATCAGGAATGTGGCCCGCGTCAGTGACGACAGTAATATATTGCTGACATAAAATCTTGAGATTTGGGTAGATATCATTTCTTGAATAGTCGGTTTCCGCTCGAGCGGTACACGATCCCTCTTCTTAGTTGGACCCATAAAAATGTGGAAAAATTACAGAGATAACGCCCGCCTTACCTAGATCGATCAATGTCGTGTGATGGAACCATCTTACAATTTCGTACAAGTCAGAGTAGTCAGGTATAACTACTCTAGTTAGGAATATACCTATTTTGAGATTCAGTAACGGCTTACGGGTAATCTTTGGTACTGGTGCTAAATGTTTAAGATTGGCAAATGCATGTAGTGTTGCTAATTACATTGTTATTAAGATAATCATTTCTATTTGGAAAGTGTTAAAATACTTCAAGAGTTGGATTCAAACCCGGATTTGTCCAAGCTGTCAAACCCCGCTCGTGTTTTTTAACACTTTTCCAAATTAAATTCCAATACAATTTGCGTAAAATTAGGTATATTCACCGATAATAATAGTCATTTAACATATGATATTTGCTACTGCTGCTTCTGATTCGGTCCACACTGAACGTCGACTGCTCTTAAACTTATTTATACCATTAATAAGAAGAAAAATATTTATTTAAACACATACAATAGTTTTTTTTTATATTTATCGTTTATTCTTTATATATATATTATTATCGTGTCTCACGGTGCATCAAGATAATCAATAATATAATAATCAGAATCAACGAGACGAGAACGAGAACGAGCCATAAATTTGCTTAACCTCAGCACTCGCAGACCGGGCGCGTTAACCACTGCGCCATCGAGCTCCTCGTTAGTTTATTAAGCATTATTGTTTTGTATTGCTGTCTGGTGTATTCAAATTTTAAACAACTTGCAATGTATCGAAAACTACAGCAAGGTGGTCTCATTTTACAGCTTTGTTGTCTTGCTTTTTCGCAATTTATATTCTAAAGAAAAATTACGGAAAGTATAGATTTAGCGACATGAATCAAAACATATTTTATCCAAACGTCACCCAGCATGATGCGATTGCTTCTTTTTATGAGGGCATCGGAGAAAATAACATGTGTCAATAAGCCTGGCGCGATGGAATTTTCTGGTAGTATTTTATGTTCTCCCATATTATACCATCAGTTGCTCCATCAAATTTTTATTACGTATGTGGAAAACTGTGTTCGAAGTTCGAACCGTGCTAATAATATAATAGACTTCATCTAGTAAAAACAGTATAGGTATATCTGATTGTAAGTTGTAAGTATCAATGTTGTAGAATCTCCATTTTCAACCACAACATTTTGTACAATAAAAATAGATAGTTTTTGTAAGACGCTTACAAATCGATTTGATTACAACATATTATTATATATGTTTAATATAGTTTTATTACGGAGATTAACGCAAACTACTTTAGTATATGTATCAAGGCATACCCGATGTTGTTCACGGGCAACAGCAGTCAGCCCGTGATCACCGGTGTAACTGTCGGTACGTCAGGTATGAAGTCCATTAATCCCCAATATATAAAACTTTATTTCAAATGGAACGCGTTTAAAAAGTTAATTACTTTATATTATAAATATGTAATAACTTTTTCACTTTATAAAACACTAGCGGCCCGCCCCGGTTTCGCACGGGTGTACTTTTATTTTTAAACATTTCTTTTCTTTTTTTTAATGCCTATGTTACTCAGCACTAATGTAGCATTCTAATGGTGAAAGAACTCTTTAAATCGGTCCAGTAGTTTTTGAGTTTAATCGTTGCAAACATAGGTAGGTAATATAATAATAAGGTACTAAATAGAAAATCAACTGAAAAGGCCGGATCAAGATAAAAATCGGTCAGTCGGAGGCACGCACAACGTGAGAATGATTTGACTTAAAAATTTATGCCTCCGACTGCAAATCCTTAACCCTTCCTTTGCAGTCGGGTAAAAATAGGAAGCTGTGATCGATTGGGCTTTGAGGCTGCTTATTCAGTAACGTCTCAAAAGTATTTCACGTTGCTGAGTTTAACAATAAGGCAATATACCAAAAACAGGCTACGGACACACGATAGTGGACGTTATAAAGTAGCAGAATGTCAACCCAATGCCCACGTAACCTTCCACCGTACGTGTAAATTGATTACTTGCAACAACCGCTGTCAGCAAACGGTTGAAATGCCAATTTGTCATTATCCTCAATGAGCCATCATCAAAACGCTGTGATTTACCTGCTATCTCTGTGCAGGAGGGGTCATCGCGGTCGTCCCGTTCACGTTTCATGCATATTGTTTTTAATGTCACGGGATTCATCAATCAGCCAACACAGTTAGAACGGTTGCCGATTCAACTGTGAAACGTATTGTGATCTCTCCGTCCTAACGTGCATTCGGGTTATTGCCTGTTGTATGAAATGAGGATCGCTATTAATCAAAGGAATCTCCTTTGTGGTGTTGCTTGCTTTGACTAGAATACGTAATAGGTTATTAATTGTGCGCTAGTTTGTAGCATCAGCTTTAGCCCCAGGTAAGAACAATCGCACCAGCTTAGATGAGCACTTAAATTATATGTATACGACTAGTTAGTTACTCAAAGGTCCCGGATAAGATACCTAGATTATTGTACACATGCCTGCACATCAGACTAACACAAACTGTAAAAAGAGAATGCCCATCGTAGTATTATGGGCTAAAGTATCGCTACAAATGATTTTTGTACAATGATGATTTTAATATAAAAAATCAAGTTTTTTATTTTCAAAAGAATCGATATTAAACTTTTCCGATTTATCAATAATCTTTGCGCTATCGCGAACATTTGCTGTTTTCACGACAAGGAATTATATTTTTGACCGTGTTCTGAAACGTGGCTGTTGCTTGGCCCAACTTGTGAAAACAGAAAATGTTCGCGATACCGCGATAGTGTGGCCGTAGCATGAGGCATAATAGTTTATGAATTGTTATTATTATTTATAATGATTGGTTTTCAGAGGCCTTGTGCTCTATTGTGCAGGTATATGAACCATTTTTTTCTAAGGCCGCTACTACACTATCATAGATCTATGATCATAATAGTAGAAACATAATGTCATATTTGCACGTATAGAGTGTACTGTAACGCGATTTAATATATTTCTACGGGTGTCCCTGGTTGGCCGGTTAACGAAGTCCTCCTGACACTGGTTGACGGAAGCCTCCACAGACCAAATTCATCGCAGCAACGTCCACTCGAGCTCTGGTTATACGCTGGCTGATCTCGAAACGCGACCGCCAAACGGTCACTTGACGGGTTTTATACCATGCGTACGGTGGTCACTAACCAGACGGGCAAGGCCTACCACGCAGTGGAACATATGGAAGCTATAAAATCCGTTAGTCGCCTCTTACGACACCCACCGGAGGAGAGGGGCGAAGAATAGTCCGTCCGCACGGATAATTTAAGTTTACGAAGACGAAAATTAGTATGGTAAAGAAGCAGCGCCTCCTGGCGACATATGAGAAGAGTTAACATTTTGCTATACAAATTCTCGTTTTCGTTAACGTGATCGAATATCGAATGAAACTCGCACTTGGCACCCAGGCGTCTGTACTTAGTTTTGATGGTTCTTGCGGTTCTTGCTTTCTTCGGTGACGGCGCGGATTCTGTGCAAGCAAAAAAGCCTTAACAAAACATTAAATAAAGTTTTAACTCATTATTTATTGACATGGTTTGTGTAAACATTTCATAGTAAACACATTAACATTGTCGGTGGAATATTATTTCATTTTGGATATTACAGTGGCATGCTTGTTTGAGAAAATAACAACAAACATAGTCATAAGATTTTTAATTATGAATGAATTATACCTTTTACTTTTATGAGAAATTTTTTAATTTACCTTTTATTTATTTATATAATGTTAACGCACCCGGTCTGCGAGTGCTGAGGTTAAGCAACTTTTGCAAAGGCCGGTCATTAGATGGGTGACCAAAAATTTATCATCTCGAGCCCTTCCGTGCTTCAAAAGGCACGTTAAACCGTTGGTCCCGGCTGCATTAGCAATCGATAAAAACCACCAATCCGCACTGGGTCCGCGTGGTGGTTTATGACCCGGGCTCTTTATCTATCCATAAGGAAAGCTCGTGCCCCAGCAGTGGGGATATAAATGAGCTGATACTGAAGATGTTGATGAGGTTGTGAAGATAGGTCGCTGTGAGCGAAGAAAGTAACCGTCTGAAGAGCTTTTAAACGGTACGTTTCAAACCTATCCTTTTACTTTCCTAACATGTTCGCCCAAACAGAGGCGTAGGCGGTGTGCGGTCGCGGGCACCGTCGATAGTCAATATTATATGAAGTATAAATATCTAATCAAGTTTCAACAGTATAGTTTCGGAAAAAAGGAGCTATGACATAGGGACGGACAGACAGACATGATGAATCCATAAGGGTTCCGTTTTTTGCCATTTGGCTACGGAACCCTAAAACACAATAATTCAAAAACAAAGTAAGTAAGTAAGTACCTAAGAAATAAAACACTCTTCATCTCACCTGATAGGTAAGCGATGATATATGATTGAAGGTGGAAGCGCTTCACCCGAAATCCTCAAGCATCGAGGAACTGGCTATGCTATCTCAACAGTGCTACCAACACCGTAGTAACAGCGACAGACTTAAAATACTTTGGTGAAGGTAGCTAACCGGGCGGACTTACGCAATAAGCCGCTGGGAATCGAACCCGGGACCTCTGGGTCTTGAGAACCGTGGTTCTAACCACTAGACCATAGAGGTGGTTAAAATATGGCAGTCAACTGTAACTTGGTACAAACACAAATGTTGAAAAAATTTCCACGAGCAGGATTTGAACCTGCACCCTTCTGACATTCCTGGTCAGGTGCTCTTCCAATTGAGCTATCGTGGTTCTAACCAGCCCGCCGAAGTTATTCAAAACTTTTTACTTTGTTTGTTTTAATTTGTTCGCAACAAAATTTGTGTTAAAAATTATTTGAACATTGGTACAAACAGTTCGTACCGCGAGCTGTTTGTACCACGGAAAGAACGGCATTATGCCCATTTTTATTAGGCCGTTCACATTGTGGAACGAACAGCTCGTAGTAGGAATGGCCTAGCGACCCCATAACCTTTTTTGTTGAAAACTTCCAACTGCTGTCTATGATCAATAATACCAGATTCCCAATGAGCGCTTGCAAAACGGTAGGCGATTTTGGAGCCACAAAGGCACAAAGTTTGTGGCGGTGCCAGTAAATATTAAGGCGAAGGGTAAGGCACACTAGCGCCGCTAAAGGATTTAATTTGATAACTGCTAAACTGGATTTTTTTTCAAACATTGCGGACCTTCCGACACTAGGCAAACATCTATTATTTAATAATTGTGCACTACTTTTGGGTTTGTTTTTATATTCATTCGCTAACACCAAAAGTGGCCATTGTTTGTGAATAAATGCGATAGCCGGTTTTGTGAATAAACCACGCAACAAAAAGTAGTGCACAATTATTAAATAAATACTATGAATGCTTTTCTGTTGTCGGACGGTACGCAATGTTTAAAAAAAGATCCGGTCCGTTAGTAATTGTCAAAATATCAATTGGTGGCGCTAGTGTGCCTTACCCTTCGCCTGAAGTAAAAATATTTTGCAACCACACCTAATTAATCTTTATGGTTAATATTTGAGCTTCATAGTAAACTGAAGTTGTTTTATCAGATTTTGTTATTCAAAATTTAACTGTATAGGTATGAGCAAAGAGAACCACTTCCTAGATGCATTTTTGATCCGTTGTTTGGATCCTTTATCTAGTACATTATTGATCAAAGGCTGCTGTAGCTGCTTTCCACCAGGCAAGCCGTTTGCTAAGTAACATTAAGTATTACAACTAGCTATAAAAGCGGTCACATCACAGCTTAAAGCGCTACATTCATAGACGATAGATTTAAGCCAACCGGTAAGAACCGGTATATCCAAGTCTATTTACACGCCAATTACATTTGCCGCCAAAGTAATCGATGTGCCATTGTGTGTACGGCTCGAGTTTCGTTTAGGGCCATCTACACTCGTGCTGAATCCTTCAATACCAACGATGCGGGGACAGCCGAGTTATTAATGCTCGGGAATGTTTAAGCTACCGACGGACGCGACATGCGAAAGCGGCATTCCACAATGGAGAGTTTGAGTTGCGCTAACGGACAGTGTCTGTGTGTTTTAGGATTGTGGTATGGATGTCCCGTACTTTAAATTTTAATTAAACATTATAATAGAAAAAAGAAAGAAAATCATATGTAATCATATATATTGAAATTTTTATTCATTTTTATGTCCCTTCTGCTGGGGCACGCGCACGAGTCTTCCCTATAGGGTAGGATAGGGTGAACTGGCCATAAGCCCCCACCCGGGCCCAATGCGGATTGGTTGTTAACGACTGCTAACGACTGCAGCCGGGATCAACGGCTTTACGTGCCTTCCGAAGCACGGAGCTCGAGATGATATATTTTTGGTCACCCATCCGATGACCGACCTTTGCGAAAGTTGCTTAACCTCAGCACTCGCAGAACTGGCGCGTTAATCATTAAATACTCATGAAATACTTTGCCCATCCTTGGAACTGAACACAGGACCTCTGGATAATAAGCTGAGCGGTTTGTCACTTGGCCACCATGGCGTTGACAAGTTTGACGACCACCACAAAAATATATCATCTTGAGCTCCTCCGTGCTTTAGAAAGACGTTGGATCCGGCTGTATTAGCAGTCGTTAACAACCGTCAATGGCAACGAGCTGGGCCCGCTTAAGGTGGCGGTTCGCGCTGCGACCGCGACCGGAGACCGAGACCAGAGACCGAGTCAGGAGACCGCGACCGTCACTTGACGTTAGGCAATGTATATGCGACAGTTCGCGAGCGAGACAGAGATAGGAGGCAGAGGCGTATACATTGCCGAACGTCAAATGACGGTCGCGGTCTCCTGTCTCGGTATCTGGTCTCGGTCTCCGGTCGCGGTCGCGGCGCGAACCGCCAGCTTTAGTGTTTATGGCCCGTTCTCTCTGTCAATCCATAGGGAAGGCTTCTGCTTCGTGCGGACATAAAATAAACTAGTGACGAGTGAACACTGTATGGAAATAAGTTAAAGTCAAAATGAAATATTTTTTATTCAAATAAACTTTAGAAAAGTGCTTTTGAATCGTCCAAACATTTTTTTACCTACTACCCATTTTGCCCCCCAATTCTGCTATTTATTTTAATCTAAAACGGATCTGAAACGCTATTCTGCTAACTACGAAATTAACTCTATAGTTTAGTAGTGAGCACAATGCGAAAATGTTGAAACTATAGCGTACTCGTATTCTGCTAACTACGAAATTAACTCTATATTTTCGTAGTTAGCAGAATAATAAACGTTGAAACTATAGCGTTCCAGATTCGTTTCAGATCAAAATAAATAGCAGAATTGGGGGGCAGGACGTCTATTTTTAGCTGTAGATAAGAATAAAATTTGCAACAACAAAAACAAGAAACATTAGTTGAAGATGAAGCAGACTTGTTACTTTAGTCCTATTCCTTTGTTCATTTAAAAACCTTAATGCAATCCATCAAATTCAATTTCAATTTTAGAAACAGCATTCAATACGCTGCAGCAATATACTTGAGAGCTATTGTATTGTTCTCGGGTTTGTCGTTTTGTCATCGCCACAATGAAATTCGAGGCGTGTTCGGATTCGCGTCGACGGCTTTTATTAAAATTCTCCTTATTTGTTGGTGACATTTTTTGTGTCACGACACGTTGACTAACGACGTCACACGTCGAGCCTTTTAGGGTACCTTGGGGTTCATTGAAAAGCGATTAGGAGGATCGATTTATTATTTTGTGCAATACATATAATCGTAGATACAGTAAATATAGGCTGAAGTACATAAAGTTATTTAAATGCGTTGACAACTCAACATTGTCAGTAGCCACGCGACAGTTCAAATCTAAGGTTCAAATAGGTTCTTCAATTTTGGATTGATGAAGCTCGCATATAGTATAAACCTAGAACTACCTTATTCATGTCAATGAATTCATATCAAATGAAAAAAAAAATCCCTTTTCATTGATATATGAATTAAGTTCTAGGGTTATACTTTATGCGTGTTTTATCTTTTTCAATTTTCGTCTTCCTCATTCTTTTGTTTTTCTAATACCGTGATAAATATTACCTACTGGAATATTGCTGCTAAGTAAGTAAGTACGTTGACATTATGTAGAAAAAAAAATCGCGATTTAAAAGTTCCTAGGTACGCATTTTGCTAAAGCAGTGTTCCATATTGTCAAAATAAGTAGAAATAAAAATAATAACAAACTTGAGAAAATCGGAATTCTTATGGGTATGTTTGACATACATATCTATTTAGGGAAATATTAGCTGTGAAAGCACAGTTATACTGATTACAAATATCCACGTATATTTATTTACATTAGTCTAGCTAGCAGCCAAAAATATTCCATCTCCTCCTTTAAAATATATTAAAATTTAAATCCACTTTTAAATCCTAGTCCATCTCGTTAGCCGCATGTCTCGAGTGGTTCACGATGTAGATACTCAACGGAGGCATTCGCAGACGTTCCCAAACGCCACTAGAATGCTGTTAAGGACTTTTTGTCGGCATCACACGAGCCGCTGATGTCGTGTTAACAAACGCTTTTACCAAATACTTGGTGTCAACACATTCCGGGACCGAAAAACTCGGGACAAAATTAAAAACATCTCCCAATCTTTTGGGACCACAACTGATTTTTAAAAATCAATAATGGCGGACGCGTACAGAAGTACAAATGTGCTGATTCCATAATATCGGTCATACATCGTAAACGGGCTTAAACGTGTTAAGGCCCGAATAATTCGCACGCCTTTAAGAATTCCCTGCTTAACATTGAGGAACATTTTATTCAATGCCAGTTTTTAGTCGACATATTAATGAGCTTTTGTCATGTATTTTGATCGTGTTCTCGTCGCGTGCTTTTACAGTGTTGAAAGGACTGAACTTCTTAACATAAATACTCTTTTAAACTTGGTTAAATACAAAACAAATGCCTATTACGACTTAGTGAGTAATCAGCTCAGTTGCCAAACTATCTTTTGGACTTCTTGGCGGGAAAATGAAGAGTCATGTCTGCGGTTTTGTTTTATTTTCTAAAATTTGTGTTATGTTGGATATTAATGTGAAATAATGGTGGATTAATAACCGTTTAGTGTTCGTGAGCGTGCATGAGTGTTGGCAAATGAAACAAAACAGTGCAACATCACTTTTCAAATTCTCTTAAGAAGTCTGCCCGAGGCCTTAGTAAAGCCCGACATCTTTACTGAGATACTCGAGGGGTTGGGGGGTATATTATTTCTCACTTCTCATTTCTTTTATCATTCATCATCATCTCATACATGAAAGAAATATGTAGTATTGTAAGATTTTTTCATTGGCTAAAAGCTTGTGCCAAGCCATAAAAAAAAATATCTTTTGTTTCACGACATATCTTTGATGTAAATTGTTGCAAACAAATTACAATTTGTCAAAAAAAGGAAGTGTTAAAAAAAAAGTGCGGATTGAGCCTCGATAGCATAGTTGGTAGTGCACCTGACCCGGCATGTCACGGGGTGCGGGTTAGAATACCGCTCGTGGAATTTTTTCAACACTTTGACTTTTTTTTTAATGGAAACTAATGTTATACGTAATTTGAAATTGATATTTTTAGCCTTTATTACCTTTATTACAAAAACAAACCAGCATCAGTTCAACATTAGGTTTTACATAAAGTCTACGTTTAGAAATTATTCATTTGCAATTTACAATGAGTCGAGTAGGAGTATATCGCACTGCCTATAGAATACTGTTATAACTCAAAATATCCTGATATTTGAAATTGAACTGTACTGTTATTCAATACGGCAAAATCTCTAATATCAGTATATTTTGACTTGCAACAGTATTGTATCGGTAGTGCGATATGATAGAAACAAGTGTTTGCAATGACAACAGCAAAAGGAAATAAAAAAAACTTCAAAAACAAAAAATCTAAACGCAAAGCAGAATAAATACATTGTGTCGGGCAATAAAGTTTAAAAACAAAACCCGAACGTTTTGACCCTTTCCATAAATAAAAAAGGCATAGTTGCGAGATCCGAAAACAAAAGCACTTTGTTAACACATTGTTTACTCTGGCACTTCTATTCGGATTCAAACCAGATTAATAGCAAATCCTCGAGCGCTAAATCAACGGGCGGCCGTAAAAAACACCTGTCGCTCCAAATTGGAAGTATCCAACTTTTAATAGAAACACTATTCGCTTTATTGGCATCCGATGTTTGATTCATATTCTTAAATCGCTATATTCTGTAGTGTTGTTCAATTTGACGTGTAGATAGCATTTGTTTTTTTTGTAACAATGCTTGCTACTTTGTTGTACAGCGTATTTAATTTCTTAATTCAGTTTAAAACTTGTAGGATTTAAGTGTATGACTCTATATTTAATCTGTTGTGAATGAAAGAAGAACGAAAGTGTTTGTCCAGTCTCTTGGAAGAAGCCACTTGACGAAGTTGACTACGGCCAGTGGAGTAGTCGTTGCCTCAAAGCCAGAGGTTCTTTCGGAAATCGAAAACTTCTACAGCCAGTTATACGCATCGCATGCATCTCAACCTGATCCCGAAAATGAGGATACCAGAGCCACATTGACCCGCCACTTTACCGAAGACTTGCCAGAAATCAGCCTAGGTGAAATTGAGATGGCTCCAGGGCAGCTTAAAAACGGAAAAGCCCCTGGCGAAGACGGTGTTACATCTGAGCTTCTCAAAGCAGGCGGTAAACCTGTATTAAAGGAGCTCCAAAACATCTTTAACGCCGTTCTTTTTGATGGGAGAACTCCGGAGGCGTGGAGTAGGAGTGTCGTCGTGCTGTTCTTCAAAAAAGAAACAAGACCCTACTGAAGAACTACCGACCCATTTCGCTCCTAAGCCACGTCTATAAGCTGTTTTCAAGGGTCATCACAAACCGCCTTGCGCGCCGACTCGACGAATTTCAACCGCCAGAGCAGGCCGGGTTTCGAGGAGGATACGGAACCATAGACCATAGACGGTGACGTACACAATTTTAATACTAGAAGTAAGTCAAAACTTGTGATGCCACTGTTCAGGTTACAGAAGGTCCTTGGTTCTTTCTTGGGGCAAGGTATACACTATTATAATAAAATACCGAATACTGTACTAGATTTACCTCTAGATAAGTTTAAAAAACATGTAAAGTCTTCTTTACTTAAAAAAGGTTATTATACAGTCAGAGAATATTTAGATGATAAAACAGCCTGGCTATAATAAGAAACGCATACTTTACTACTTTTTATAATAAAAAATTATACTGATATGATAGCCTTTATAAACAGTGTCCTACAGATAACAAATAGCGTTGCGTTAACCATTTCAATTAGTTTTGATTTAGAGTAGCTTGGGTGTGTCATGCTCTCTTTATTGTCTCTGCGGTGGTGGCATGTGCGTCGGGTCGTTACATTCCCTAAAATATGGTTGAGCGAAGCGATGGCTGATTCATTATGTCATACTCGTGAACGGGTGCCGCCTGTGGAGGCTGGTCTGCTCTTGCATACTTGTCTTATTTTTATTATTATCAACAATAGTTTAACTTTGTTTTTTCTTAGACAGGTTTTGACTTTTACTAGTACTGTATGACATTGTAAAAAGTTCAACTGGTAAATGGTGTTTTTGCAAACTAATTATTTTTTTTTTCTCATGTGATTGTCCTTTATATTATGTGTTTTTTATTTGTGATGGAAAATGTCCTTTTATGATAGGGCATTTTCCAATATTTTTGACGATGTAAGGGAGAAAAGATCTGGACACTTGCTGAGTTTCTTGCCGGTTCTTCTGAGTACAAGATCTCCCGCCCAGAGTAGACTTACGAACCGATGGCATAATGACGTTCATAAGAGCTATTTGTAGCCTAAACTGAATAAATGATTTTGAATTTTGAATTTTGAATTTTGACCACATCTTCACAGTGCGGCAGATTATACAGAAGACCGAAGAGTATAATCGGCTCCTGTGCTTAGCATTTGTGGACTATGAGAAGGCATTTGACTCTATCGAAACCTGGGCTGTTCTATAATCCCTGCAACGATGCCAAGTCGATTAGCGATATATCCAAGTGTTGAGGTGTCTGTACAATGCTGCCACCATGGCCGTCCAAGTACAGAACCAGCAAACTAAGCATATCCCCTTGCATCGAGGTGTGAGACAAGGGAATGTGATATCCCCCAAACTGTTCACAAATGCATTGGAGGATGTGTTTAAAACGCTGGACTGGAAAGGACGTGGCATTAACATCAACGGCGAACACATCTCACACTTGCGATTTGCGGACGACATCGTCATCGTGGCCGAAACGTTGCAGGATTTACGGTACATGCTGAACGGCTTAGCTGATTCTTCTCAACGCATCGGTCTCCGGATGAACTTGGACAAAACCAAGGTTATGTTCAACGAACATGTTATTCCGAGACCGATTGCAGTACAAGGCGGTGCTCTCGAAGTTGTTAAGGAATACGTCTACCTCGGACAGATTTTGCAATTGGGTAGAAACAACTTCGAGAAAGAGGCTAACAGAAGGATACAGCTAGGCTGAGCAGCATATGAGAAATTACGTCGCCTATTCCACAAAGTCTAAAGACGAAAGTCTTTAATCAGTGCGTCCTACCCGTCATGACATACGGAGCCGAAACGTAAAACTCACGGTAGGGCTGGTTCACAAATTTAAAGTCGCTCAGCGAGCTATGGAAAGGGCTATGCTCGGAGTTTCTCTGAAGGATCGACTTCGGAATGAGGTGATCCGACAGAGAACGAAAGTAATCGACATAGCCCATCGGATCAGCAAGCTGAAGTGGCAGTGGGCCGGTCATATTAGCCGCAGAACCGACAACCGTTGGGGTAAACGAGTTCTCGAGTGGAGACCGCGCATCGGCAAACGTAGTGTAGGACGCCCTCAGACTAGGTGGAGCGACGATCTTCGCAAGGTGGCTGGCAAGAGCTGGATGAGAGTAGCCGCGGATCGTGCTCGGTGGCGTGCACTTGGAGAGGCCTATGTTCAGCAGTGGACTAGTATAGGCTGATGATGATAATGATGATGATGATGAATGAAAGATTATGGGAATAAGTCTCATTTGCTCTCTATGAGCTGGCGCCATTAAGACTTAAAATTTGTTGTAATCAAAATCTGAATAAAACTAGTTTTCTTGAAGCAAATTCGTGTTGTTATTTATACCTATTCCTACAAACTCTCGTCCGGGATGAAGGGCCTAAATATTTTTAATTATAGCGTTATTTTATTTTAGTTTACAAACACCGGCATTATAAAAACCTCTCACTTGATTGAATATTTAAAAAGTAAAATAAAATGTAGTACTACTTAATAAACTGTACAAAATAAACTTAAGCACCACTAGACAAACCTTCTTGAAATAAGATACCTAATCTATTTTTACACAGGTATTATAGGTATCATAGGCAGTCAATAACAAGTTCTTGAAAAAGCATCATTTAGCATGCAGCATTTAGCATGTTTATAATGAATGTACTTCCATATTAAATATCATCATCATAATCATCATCGTCATCAGCTCATTTTTATGTCCCCACTGTTGGGGCACGAGCCTTCCCTATGGATGGATAGGGAGAACGGGCCATAAACCACCACGCGGGCCCAGTGCGAGTTGGTGGTTGTTAACGACTGCTAATGCAGCCATGCAGGGACCAACGGCTTTACGTGCCTCCGAAGCACGGAGGAGCTCGAGATGATACATTTTTGGTCACTCATCCGATGACCGGCCTTTGCGAAAGTTGCTTAAGGCGAAGGGTAAGGCACAGTAGCGCCACCAATTGATAATTTGATAATTACTAACGGACCGGATCTTTTTTAAAACATTGCGTACCGTCCGACAACAAGCATCCATAGTATTTATTTAATAATTGTGCACTACTTTTTGTTGCGTGGTTTATTCACAAAACGGGCTATCGCATTTATTCACAAACAATGGCCACTGTTGGTGTTAGCAAATGAATACAAAAACAAACCTAAAAGTAGTGGACAATGATTTAATAATAGATGTTTGTCTAGTGTCGGAAGGTCCGCAATAATTAAAAAAAAAATCAGTTTAGCAGTTATCAAATTAAATCCATTAGCGGCGCTAGTGTGCCTTAACTGCACTCGCAAACCGGGCGCGTTAACCATTGCGCCATCGAGCTCCTCAATATTAAATATATTATATTTAAAGTCACATGACACAATACAGAAAGAAGCGTTGCCACCGGTGCACTTCCTCTGTATATGCTTAAACTTCTATAGGTATGACAACTGAGGAACTGAGACTAACTCTAAAAACGAAAATAAAAAGCAAAGTTAGCATAGAAATAGGAAGATAATAGACCTTCCCCGTTTGATTAATGCACCTACTATTACAAGCGGAAACTGGGTTTATTATTTAGAGCTCTGGGTAGATTCACATGCGGCGTTGGCGTTGCCAAAAGTCGTTAACACTACACAGACGCACGTTGTAAATACGACGCCGTTTCCTTTTATGTAATACACAAATCGTATTTCTGTAAAGTGACAATATTTAGAAACATATCAACATACATGCTGATTTGGTTAGCTCTGGGATACAATTCTGTTATTAGTTTAGTTCACTAGGTAGCAAAAGAAACAAAGGTAGACACACTCAATGTTGAGAAGATGACTTTAATAAAGTAGCTGGGTCAGAATAAACACACATAGCAAAGGACAGCTTTAGAGGAATCCTTTTTCGAGGGACAAGCTGCAAAAAAAACCGATTGCCAATAGTTCGGAAACAGAGTAAGAAAACAGAGAATATAAGTAAGGATTGTTGGCATTGTTACAATATTATGTTAGACTTACCTACAGTAAGGCTTTTTTTAATTTATTTTTATAAAAATACTCATGTATGTTTATGTTTATGAGTTTACTATGTCATCATAGTAAGCTTAAAGAGTAGCGAAGTTATAAAATTATGCAAGCCACATAATCAAAAGGAAATATAATACTATGATGATGGGTCACCGCTTACAGACACAGAGGCCCTGGGTTCGATTCCCAGCAGCATAGTTTATATATTCATTGGTTAGGTTGATAATATAGCTTGTATACTTTTTATTTTTAAGTGCTTATTGCAACACTTAAGCTGAATTAAATATTTATAAAATACAGTGAAAAATTAAATGCCTACCAGACCCAGCTAGGAATCGAATCTGGGTCTTCCGCAATCCGGTAGATTATTTAATTTTTGGAATTAGTAACTCCGATAGATGACACTGCTGCCGCACAAGCAGTCAAAATCAAATCGTCAGCCTTTTCGGTAGAATAATGGTCAGTGCAGCCGCCCGGATTGCGGAAGACCCAGGTTTGATTTCTTGCTGGGTCGGGTAGGCATTTAATTTTTTCACTATATTTTATAAATATTTGATATAGCTTGTTCTATGTTTAGCTAGGTACCACTATTCGTCAGTATAACAACAATATTAACGGCATTATGTAATATAAATAACGGCATAACGTGTAAAGTGCGCTTTTAATCTTCTGCCTTATCGAAAAAGTACCATTGAAGTAGAGTTGAAGCCAAGCACTTTCCGTAGCAAAATGAAAAAAGAAGGTTTTAATGCGCTATATAGTTTTAACACGACTAATGTAAGGCAATAAATATAGACAGTAAGAAGTATTTAACTATATTTTATTTTTTAAAAGGAGGTCAAAAATTGTTAAGATTAAAGTTGCGAAACCTCAGCTAATACTAAAACTTCACTATTCCTAAAGGTACACATGATAAGTATTTTTTTCCTTGTTTAAGAGAATTTATTGTAAATTAATGTAGAAATTATATCAATCGCAATTAAAAAATGCTGTACATATTAATTGTTTTGGAAATAAAACTAATTATTAAGTCAATTATGGATACCATAACAGTTTCTATGAGAAACAAAGTTTGTAGTTAACACTAAACACACGAAAACAAACTAAGCGTATAACAACGCGAACCTAAACAAAACAACATCAAGAATAATCCAAACACGCATAAGATGCTCCTTTGAAATTAATTATTTTAATACACCACCGCCGAGCGAGCAATTTGGGCATACTGAGCGCAAAGTGGTTTATCATTACGTCTCTGTGTTATGTTGGGGGTGTTATAAATTAAATGTGTATACCATCGGGAGAATACAAGACGTTGGAAGCTGGCCCGACCTTAACCGACCTCTCACAATGAGAGCCAAGCGGGTATATGAGACCGTACAAGGGACTAGAGACTGCTAAAATGGACAGAGCGGGTTAGTAGCTATCGAATATCAAATATATTGGGTATAACGTAAACAAAAGGTTTTAATGTAAGCAACGTTGTTTGTAGGGCATCAAGCTTAGGCGTTGTTGTTTGCCCTTGAACGTATTCTTTTTGCGAGAAACGTATTGTTTTCTAAAATTAATTGACCTTGCCCCACCATGGTCCCCCTCATCAAACCATTGGGGGGACCATGGTGGGACAAGGTCAGTTAAGGAACCACCTTTGGAACCACCACAAGGAACCATCCTTCTCCCTTTGTGATAGTAACTGTGTGAAGGCTTGAGCCACGCAATTGGGCATTTATTTGCTGATGATGATGATGAAAGATAAAAGTTCTTGTTTGTCACTAAATCTAGTGTATACAGTATTTTTCTTTTATTACAGTCAGTAAGCTAATTAAAAAAGTGAAATAAGATATAACCATCTAATAAGATTCATACACCAATTAGACGTTTTATAACTTTGTAAATTGAAAAACGAATTATATATCCTAATCGTTGGCCGTCAGGCTATTTTCACGCTGTTTTATTCACACGAAACAGTCTCAATCTTTGAGTCATTGAGTGAACACCTATTTGTATATCAAACATCATACCCTAATACATTTACAATGTACCACATCACACAAACTACTTAGTATTTGATTAGGTTGCCTACTGCAAGCTTTTTTCGCCATTCGATCACGATAACGCAAAAGCATTTTTTAATTCTCCTCGATTTTCACCAAGGCGCTGCTTTAATGCCATACAAGTTGTCCGTTTCGTAATCATGATCGAATGTTGGATAAAACTAGCACAAGGGCCATCTCTCACCCCTCCCCCCTCCCAATTCTCTCCTCGAGATCCAACTCTTTCCTCAAGGCCGGCAACGCATCTGCGATTACTTTGGTTTTGCGGGGGTGTCCATGGGCGGCGGCGATTACTTTCCATCAAGTGACACGCCTGCTCGTTTGCCTCGTTTAACATAAAAAAATATAAAAAATAAAAAATGCTCCCTTAACAGTCCTAATAGCGATTGCCTCAATCACTTTTCAATCCCAAATTTGATATATAAACTAGTACTTGTTATACGCTTACTCTTAGCTATTTTATCGCCACTGTAAGTGCTCCCTTAATCTTGTTATAGAGTTTGGTGCCAGTGTCGCAGAATAATGGTGGTTAAGTTCCAGCCATGCTCTATTTCATGTTTGCTCGCTTAGCACACTTGGGTTATTAATTAAAATAATGGGACCATGTCGCCAGTCCATTACTTCTGAGGTAGGAAGTGCGTTTATACGAATTTTATGCAGCTCTAGGTGAGGTAAGTGTTAGGACTTATATATGGTCTCCAATCGATTGAATAGTACCCACTATTTAATTTAAAACTTTTTAAATTCCAGTTTTGAATCAATGCTACACACACAATATTTAAATATAAATATATTTTATAATAAAAAAATATTGTTTTTAAATAATTTCCTAAAGTATCATTGTTATCCTGAATTTGTTGAAAAATAATTTGATATTATTACATTGTGATGTTTAAGTTCTAACTTAAACATTCTAAGTCAACTTCTAAGTTGACTTAGAATTTTAGCTAGGTTCAAACTTTGCTTGTAATCGGTCAAGTTCGATGAATTCGACTTCATTAAAGCTTACAATATGTAAAGTACACACCATTTTGAATTATAAGAATATCAATCTTAGACTATGGATGAAGCAAAAATTATTCTGTGGTTACTATACCATTCATGCATTAAGGAACTGGTCGTCAAATCTATCCAAGAAAAATTCTAGAATTTCCTTTTTACTCCATAATATGAAAATTCACTGTGATCTTTCAGACGTAAATTCCAGCTTGCTAAACGCAAGGCAAAAGGAAACACGGGAATAGAGTGGTTTTCACTGTCATTACGGTTCATTTTAGCGGAAAGCTTTTATAGAAGATGCTAAACGTTGGATTCGATTTCTGCTACTCTACGATCAGATCTGTTTTTAAAACTGATTTTTTTGCTTTTTAGTGGAATGTGTGGAATAGCTATGTATATAGAAATCGTTATACTCGTAGTATTATTATGTATGCCTGTCTGGCAAAACCATTTCAAGCGCAGATGAATAGTGCTTTTTATCTAAAACTCGCCGTGTTTATGATATAAATACAAAAAACAAATTTGTCTATAAGCCATTTTCTCTCGGAGTCCTTCCTCCGAACATTACAAGACCAAAAAAACTTGATTTCTTGGCACCTGATAGTAAGTGATGAAAAAAATAAAATTAGAAGCACATTTCACCCAAAATCCTCAACTACTGAGAAACTAGCTATCTCTAATCAGATACTAACCTTGAAAAATCGTCCGACATAGCCCACATTAATATTAGTGCTACTTTTTAAATTTATGTTATCCTTTCTATCACGTTCATATCAATATCTATAACAAAAAGCAAGTTTCAATTAAGATTCTTAAAAAAAAAACAAAACGAAAAGCTACAATATTTTCTGCTACTTTTTTAATTTCGCTACATTATAAACACAAAAACGGAAACTAACAAAGGGAATCGGGGTCTTAAAAGCCTCCGAAAGTGCTCATTACATCATCTTACGATCTCCGAACAGTTATAAGGAAATTATCAAAGGCTTTTTCTTCAACTTTAGGGGACTTATTCTGTCAGTTTATTTGCGTACCTCTTTGTTAAAACCGTGAATACGCTGAAGCTTGTTCTTTATATTTTTTTAATGAAACAAGGAGTAAGTACAATAATCTTAATTAAGTTATATTATTTCAACCTAAATTACTCAACAATGACGGCTGAAATTCCTAATAAATCAGAAATATTTATAATTATTATAAATAATGGTAATATTATATTTATTTGTCACCCTTCGTATAATGATTTAACGGAATTTTGCTCACCTTATGGGTTTTGATGTCCGAGATATATTTTAAAAACAAATTATTACTAGTTCTAATCATCATCACCAGCCTTTTGGCAAATTATTTATTACCAAGTTTATTTGCCTTCAAAAAATACTAAACTACCATAATACATTTCAAGTCCTTCTTTGATACATTAGATATGAAAAATAATTTTACCTATTGAGCACCACGGTCTTCTAGGGAAGACAGACGTTTCCGTGCCCTGAGCGCCACGTCTTTACTAGAAGACAAAATCTTATCATGACGTTTAATAATAAAAATACGTAAGCAAATGCTTTGTTTTATTTTATGCGTACTTTTACTATTGCCTAAAACTATAAACTTACATTTTTATGTTAATAGGGGCTTTTGTTTATTTTAAAAACAGCAAAATAATATTAGGCAAAAAATTGTAGTGCCCCAGGTGCCATAGTCTTTATGGGAAGACATCTAGTGATGTGGTTACATAATAAGTTTTTAAGGCTACAATCGACACTATTAACGTTTAAATAAAGCACTTTTACTTTTAACCGCAATTATGAATTTTGAAAAAAATACAGTTCATGATGATTATATACTAATGTATTTACACTATTTTTTACAATACACACAAAGTACCGTACTTTGGTAAGTACGGATATCAATATTGAATGATCCCGTTCCGCGCTTCGTGCGTCATAGACAATTAATAGAAGATACCCTTTGATGTCATAGATTTGGGGCTGGAGGACAAATTGCGTTTTGTAGGTATTGGCGCTCAAAAGGTAAACCACAGCGCTAAGAGCAATATTTTATTACTATTCAATTGTTTTAATTCAATGTTACGATTAGAGTCGACCGTTACCGAACTTCTTCACTTATGTGAAGATAGACAGTGTCAGTAGTTGATTTTTAAAAAGATTTATGGAAGGCAAGCGAATTTTTATAAATGCACAATATTATCTAAAATATCATACATTTTCGTTAATAAATTTGAGAAAAAGAAAAAGAAGAAAAATCATTTATTACTAAACACATATAATATGACATAAAAAATTAAAAACGGGCCTTAAAAAGTTTAATAAAAACCCAATAATATAGAGATATAATAAGCTATTTCTGCGTGAAACGGAACGCACATGAATAAAATAAAATGAGGGTATACAAGCTACCAACTAATTACGAGCCCACCAACACTTCAGTCTTCATGTGACCAAGGACCCTGCAAAGGGTTCGAAACATCAGGATAAATATTAAATCAAATTAATGTGTAAAATAAACGCAAGTAGATCCGTAAAAGTAGTTTCATTTATATGTTACATTTTATATTTATGTTTATGTTGAGTATGTAAAATGCCAAACCAAGTGTCATACCACGATGGTAAAAAAAATAATAACATACTTACATCGAAGCATCTTTTCCCTCGGTAAGTAACTCACAGCGAGACGCATTGGCCATACATCGAATCACGTAAGACAGCAACCGGTTATAACTGCGATTTTTTTTACTGTAATCGTCGTCTTCCGACATGGAACTAATTTACAAATTATAATGGTACCAAACAGACTATAGAGTTAAATAAAATATAAGTTAGTAGCGGTCGTCGTAGTCATTGGTAGCATTTTTTATATAACTGTGCAATTTAGGCAAATTTATTTATTTGCTAGTCTTAATTTTGCGGTACTGACAACACTAAAGCGACGGAAGCAACATAACTGTTAAGAAATGGTTTATTGTTTAGTTAACAATGGTTTAAAGCTCATCATGTTAGCAATGATTTAAAACTAATTTAGAGAAGTAAAAATTCGCAACAGTTAGTATTGCAAATGCTACCATAACGCCCTTTGTGCGACTCTTGTATATTTTATTTGAACGTGTCCGTATTTTTTTTGTGTGAACAATAAAATATTCTATGCTAATCGATGTTATTCTATTCTGTTTTTTGTAGGGCTTTAAAAGTCGCTCTCCGGATTTTTACTCTTGATAACCATTAGAAAGCTCTGAAAAATCTAGCCTTACTAGTCGCTCTGTCAAGAAAGCTCGCTTGATACTGATCCCATAAAATTGGTAGAGGTGGCTAGTAATCAGGTATTTTGCCATAAACACAGTTACTCTGTAGTGTCCATAGACACGATACATGATAAAGAATCTTAATGTTTAATCAATCAATGATCGCTTAGTAGTTGGGTTTTCAGTTCGCGACGGATAACTTTTTACATGGTAACATTGCGGATCATGGCTTCACCATTAAGAAGCTTAGAAGCTTCACTTAGACCTTACGTCGTCACAACATTAAAAAGTTGCGAGTGGAAAATATCTCGCAAAGTATGTTTCACAACAGTTTAAAGTTAGGAGTTGGTGCGACTTGCGGACAGCGCTAATGATGCGAAAAAGCTGTCTAACGTTATGTATTAGGTTCTTTTCGTGTTAAAAAGTTGATAGAAATTGATAAGAACATTGAGCATTTTATAGAATTGGAAAAAAAAGGACAGCTATAATGATTATGATGTTTATAATTTAAGATGACGCTTACGTCATGCAAGGGCATCTAAATATTATTATAACAAATAAGCAAAAACTTTGTACCCGTTTTTACGAAACTTGCGCGGGACGGAGGAGTATGAAATTTCGCACACTTATAGTTTATATAGAGAAGGTTATCCGAATGTTAATTTTTTTTTTTTAATTGTGCATAAAAAATATTTTAAATCAATAAAAACAACACTACACACACTAACATGAATTTGACACACACGTATTGTTTGTCTTTAATGCAGCCGACATCTGTCAATGCCTATCCAAACTCACATTCTATCTTTTTAAATTTTTCAATGCTTAGGATACAATCCGTGCAGTCTTAATAAAATTACGGTCGAATTTCGACCACTGGGCGACCACTAGTATAATATAGGTGTATACTTATTACATTATGGTTGATGTGAAAGTTAATACCGTTGTATTTATTGTTTTGTAACAAATATTTTTAAATAAGTACAATAAATTTTTAACTAATTTTTAAACAATTAAAACAAGGAATGTTTATAATTGTTTAATAAATTACTATGGGGCTAGACGAAACAGCTAATTGTAATTTGAGAGAGAAGGGTGGGTACTCTAAGCTTAATATCTTATACAACTTTTAATTGGGGAATTAAGGGTGCGTTCTAACGAATTTACATAACTCTAGGATGTAACATTTTACATTACATTTTAAGTGCTTGTATTTCCTGTTGAGAAAGTTCGCTAAACGGGATTAAAATGTTATTTCTATACGACTACATAGTTTATATTGGGTTTTTTTTTAACCTACTTTCAAGCACGCGTGACAAGTGTGAGTGTATATGGCTAGGTTCGATGTAATTTGGTTAAGCACTATTTTTAGGTTAAGCAAGTTTTCAAGCTAACTGTAGAATAATTCTAATAACGTAAAAGAAACAAACAGTAAGAGTTTGTAATAACGAAGTGAACGTATCGTTATATCTTTTTCTCTATCAACATTTAATTAACAGTAACTTCGAAGAAAGAATTACTATTTTTTAATAACAACGTGACGCGTGCATAATTAAGCGTTTACGAAAAGAGTCTTTGGCACGTCCTCACCAATTAATTCAGGATTACCAACCGCAGTCCTTATCTCCCCCCATTATAACTTTTGGACAGCCAAAGAAGAATACGCAAATGAAAAGTATTAAAACAGACTGTTATAAGTCGTTTCATTACAAATGTACAGACGGACAGACACTGACGTCGAAATAAGTTTTCTGCGAGTTAAGCCTCATGAATATTTATCTGCTCGCCTGCGGGAAGTATAAACTTCTGAACGTTTCCCACTTGATCAAACTTTACTTTTAGGGGCTGAGGGAGCCTTATTCGGACTCTATAATCTTGTTCGAAAACACAAAGGCAACACACAACATTCCTGTAAAGGTTTTACTCTAGCCGTCGACAGGTAAACCCGAAATGCTAAATGGTAAAACCAACGCTCAGCTCTGGTCAAAGACTTTCTTAATACTGTGGAGTAAGGTTCGTTGGATCATATTTCGAAGTATATCCGAAAAACACGAAAACGTCGAAACTTAAAAGAAATGCATATTTCATTTACCTAAATTTAGTGTAACACTTTTTATTAAATTCACGTTGTTGCGTTATGATACTATGTAAGAGTATTTGTGCCTGTAAGTAGAGCATTAGTCAACGAAGGATGATGAATTGATGATAATCAATTTAAAATATTTGCATTACATTTAAAACATTGCACAGTGTTTTCTAAAGTTTACATCTACTCGCATTTACATCATCATCATCATCATCAGCTCATTTTATGTCCCCACTGCGGCGACACGAACTTTCCCCATGAATGGATAGGGAGAACAGGCCATAAACCAGCACGCGGGCCCATTGCGGATTGGTGGTTGTTAATGACGGCTAATGCAGCCGGGACCTACGGCTTTACGTGCCTTCCGAAGCACGGAGGAGCTCAAGATGATAAATTTATGATCACCCATCCGATGACCGGCCTTTGCCAAAGTTGCTTAACCTTAGCACTCGCAGACCGGGCGGGTTCACCACTGTACCATTGAGCTCCTCGCGTTTACACAATGGTTTTATCCTAACGTTTTTTTTTGTTTTTTGTTTGTCAATTTCCATTGCCTGTAGTTGGTATTGCATGTCGCATATTTAGTATAGCAGTCTTTATAGTTAATTAAACCGTAAAGAGCGTCCATAATTTTAAACACATATATTTAAAATTAGGACAGAACCGCACAAAGCAGTGATGCGGTCACACTGGTCGTCTCATCCAAAATAAACGGACACACACTTAGTAAATTCGTCACTTTGAAGATAAAACGCGGCCCGGACAATTAGCATTAAGTTTCTTCACGAGATGCTCAGTAAAAACTACGGTAGGACAAAGCAGCTCCAACTTAACTCTTGTTTGTAGTTGAGGGTAAACACATTAGGTAGTGTTTGCGTAGGCGCCGGTATTACCCAACTTGTTTGATCTAAGACAAAACAAGCCGTGGCTAATCAGGTACATGAGTTGCCGATTTAAACTGTGCTTGGTGTATGTATTAAGTCGTTTTGAAGTAAAATTTTGCTTCGTCTTAATTATAAAAATGTAAGTAATGAAATACGGTTTATTTGCTGATATGTATGAAGCTGGAGGAGCTGGAAGATGCCCATAGAAACTCGGGAAAATAAGTTCGTTCGTTCGTTCCGTTTGTTATGAATGTAGATTCTGTCTTTGATTAAATGGATTAGATGGGTGACCCAATGCCAAGTTGAGCACGTGCAGAGGGCTGAATGGTATGAGGATGTATAAACATGTCATTCAAAAATACTAAAAAGTTAAAAATAAAATTAAAAGAAAAAAAAACTTTTTAAAAACAAGTTTTTATTACTTGTTAATAAGCTTCGCCTCAATTATGAAAACGAACCTAATGACATGAATTCATCTCATTAGCTCATTTTATTTCCCTACTGATGGAGTAGGTACGAGCTTTCCCTATGGATGGATAGGGAGAATGGGCCATAAACTTAAGATAAAATATAGATAAGATAATAGGTTTAAATCCAAAATGTTGGCAGTGTAAATCAAAACATAACAGTACTAAGTCTATTTAGTTAAATTCAAAAGTGTGTTAGTAAAAAACATTATAATTATATCACAATAAGGTTTGACATTATTTAATGATAATAATATAATTTTACAATTATTATAATAGAATAAAATTATCTAATTTAATATAAGATATTAACAACAATAATAATAATAATAATATCTTATAGAAATATTATTATACTAAACAAACTTAAATACAGAACTTAACTATAAAAAAAAAAACAGAAAAAATAATTAGAAATTAAAAACTAAAGACCTATAAATAAAAGATGTCCTCCAACTGTGGGCTCATGGGAACGGTCCCAAGAATGCTGGCAACATTGCCCCTTTGGATTGCCAAACTAATACGCTGGCAAAGGTAGCTGCCAGCCTTCCTGTCACCGGAGGCCTCAATAAGGCGAGCACTTAACTCTTTGACCAGCTGCTTTGCCTCCGGCCCCCATGGACCCATTGTTTCCACCGCAAACGGAACAAATAAATAATTTCGACCTAGGTTTGCGTATTTGTGCCGTTTGCTATTTTCAGCGCTTACCGCAGCAGCCCCCACATGAAGTGAAGTGGCGCGAACATGCGAGGGAGCCACGGTGTCAGCACAGGTTGCATCCCACACCAAAGAAATTTATATTGCATAAAAAAAACATAAGAAAACACACGAAATTATCATCCTTTTTTATCTTTAATTTATTTTGGCATTTTTATCACACAATGACAATGTCAGTCCTATCATAATGTATGTTAGCAAACAAATAATTGAATACCTCCAAAAATCACTGCAACCTCATTTAACAAAACATCTATTCATCTATATATGTGGTAAACAAAAGTAAAATAAATAGCACTTAACGGCTTCAATCGCACCCATCACCTATAGCTGATACATAACATTACAATAACGTACCCGGCTCGCATTATAACATGCAAAATGAACAACACGACCCGGTATCAACACAGTAAATTATTTGACAAGAAAGCATTAATCTTTATCTCGCGCAATCCCTGACTTATGCTCCACCAAGGCCAATATAAAGGGTTTTAATTAGCTGCGTACGATAAGTGTGTGGTCCAGCTGCATTATCGCATGACAAGAGTTAAATATAATCTCTAACGCATTCGTAAAGTCCGAAAGGATTAAATACTCCGATTAAAGTGACTTTGACAAAGATTTAATGTTTCGAGTACGGCGATACGATACGCGGATGACTTTTTACTTGGATTTTGTTTTAGTCTGCCCGAAAGTTTTGATAAGAGATTGTCGATTTTATTTATATTGCAACAGGTAATCGTGTGCTTTTTAAAAGTTATTTATTACGATTATGTTGAATTACCTATTTATTCAATACTTCCTTTTTTAGCGCACCTTTTTGGTCACCGATGGCTGACTGTCTGCTGTGAACATTTGTTTTACCACTAAAGTCGGATTACACAGGAGTCATCATCGTAAGCCTATAAACGTTCCGCTACTGGGTTAAGGCCTTTCCACCAAAACAATGAAAAACACTGGTTTTTTTTTGATACGGTTAATAAATATTTTTTATTTGTACCTACATGAATAAACAAAACTAAATAAAATGTTCAAAATAATTTTTAACGCAAATTTTGTTGCAAACAAATTACAAAAACACAAATGTTGAAAAAATTTCCACGAGCAGGATTTGGACCTGCACCCTTCTGACATTCCGGGTCAGGTGCTCTTCCAATTGAGCTATCGTGGTTCTTACCAGCCCGCCGAAATTATTCAACACTTTTTACTTTGTAAGCCAAAGGCGCCCATTCAATGTCAACAACTACCGTCATTAACATCCGATCATAATATTTTTACAAATATTAAAGATCAGTTAAGAAATAAGCAAGCTATTTTATAAAATGTTCAAAATGACATTGAATGGGCGCCTTTGGCTTACAAAGTAAAAAGTGTTGAATAATTTCGGTGGGCTGGTTAGAACCACGATAGCTCAATTGGATGAGCACCTGACCCGGAATGTCAGAAGGGTGCAGGTTCAAATCCTGCTCGTGAAAATTTTTTCAACATTTGTGTTTTTGCAAAACTAAATAATTTATTCTAGATACTTCCCTATTTTGAAATTAATATGCAAAACGGCGTTGGCAAAAACATATCCAACAAATGAAGCAAAGGTGTTGTGTCCCTAATTTATGTAAGTAATTTCATTTAAAACTTTTCCAAATTATACTTGTTCCTCAAATAATACCTGCGTGAACCAACAACACTTGGGTGAACTGTCTTATTCAACTTGTATTTAATATTGGAGACGTGTTTTGCAAGAAGTTCCAGTCGCGCTAAGGCGTGTTACACATGTCTGGCGCATGGCTTGTTCGGCTCGGCATCACAGCTGTTGGGCTCAACTGTATCGTTTCTTGTACCTTCATTCGGCAGAAGTTGGAGAAGAAAAACAATAACAAATCGTCTGGCTGCGTGAGCAGGTCAATCAATCAATCAGTCATAGATCGAACTGTTTCAAATGGGTATGCCAATGACCCTCCTTTTTATACGTGAGTAATGCATTAGACATAATACTGCCCGGGATGTCGTAGAGGGTTATGCAACTTTCACCCCGATCTCCCCAAGCGAGATGGTAGGCATATCTACAAAAACTGCTGTCACCCCCTCACGTGCCGCCATAAATAATTGCGGAGTTCGAGTATACCAATACTTCCTGCGCCATGACATACTCTTATGAGTTGAACGCGTTGCGTGCAGGAGAAGATCCCCCTCAATCCTTTAGTGTACAATTATCACAGTCAAAAATAGTATTTCGGCCTCTTTGCTGAACTTAAATTAATGAAATCCACCACTTGCTTGTCTGGTACTGCTTAATAATACCGAACCCAAGATGTGTGTAGCGTGCCTTACAGACACGTGGGCCAACTGAAAGTTGGCAAACTTGAAAATTTCAACTGCGTTTGAATTTGAATTCGTTAGAATTTATTTATGAACATGAATTTGGAGTTTAATTGCGCTCATTCATGGTAACACAGGAACTTTGTTTTTACCTCCTATGTTCTGGTATTTTACGTACGTTTGGTACAAGTAAATGTTTCGAAACAAAGTTCGGTGGCACCTGTCTATGTTTGTCGAACATTTTGAGATTTTTTTTTATTATTTTAATAATAAAATTACATTAACATGTTTCATTATACTTTTTGCTTTGAAGTAACTGATTATTTATCTCTAACTAAATACAATAATGCTACTAACATTGTTGATATGGCAGTTATAAGAGCTAGCTAGGAGAGCTCAAAACTAGCCCCAATAACAAACACACCAAGTAGGTAGGTGAATGCTGGAAATTGAACCCGAGACCTCTGAGTATTCCACCACACCAACAGTATAAATAATAACAAAAGCTGATTTACATAAATCTTTCAAAACTGTTTTTGTCAACCATAGTGTTACATATTCGCTAACAAAACATTATCGCAGAACGTAATCAAAATTCTATCTCTGCAAAACTATTTACAATATTCATCAAATGCTCCATTTTAATTACTGAATGTTAAATAAGCCTGTAACCGCACGCTAAGAACACATAAGGTTACTTTAGCTTGAACGCCACCTCTTAATACCAACGTATAACTAATTAAAGTACTTCGCTCAAACTTTCTACTTTACAGGATAAGATGTTGAGAGATGCTCCCGAGAATTGGCGTTGGTACGTGATGCTTTCATTTATTCACTCCGTATCCAACATTAAGGACAATGGAGATATCTAAACTATGAAACCGCACATTATACAGGGTGGAATTTTGTAATGCCACCTGAAGGGAAAGTACTCTTAAAACTGTAGATAGAAAATTTTACTCAAAGAAAACATTCCTTTATTTTTGAAAAGAAAGAAAACTGCATTCAAATATTTTCGAAAATTTGCTTGCCACACCCGGAAATCGAAACGACTAAAATCTATAAAAATTTCAGCCTGTACTTTTATTGCATCGATCGTTAGGGTCAATTATAAGGATGAAATCTCTCTAACAAACTTGATAAATAAAATGAAAGGAAACCATGAAATCTTACGTTATACGTACTAGAAATGAATTCGTTAGTAGAATTAATTTGTGTATCCAAGAAAATGGAGCCTATTTCGAGCAACTAATTAATTAGTTTACCATTTTTTGTATTTTTTTTTAAATTCATTTATTTTATCAAGTTTGCTAGAGAGATTTCATCCTTATAATTGACCCTAACGATCGATGCAATAAAAGTACAAGGTGTAATTTTTACAGATTTTAGTCGGTTCGATTCCCGGGTGTGGCAAGCGAATTTTCAAAAATCTTTGAATGCAGTTTTCTTTCTTTTCAAAAATAAAGGAATGTTTTCTATGAGTAAAATTTTCTATCTACAGTATTAAGAGTACTTTCCCTTCAGGTGGCATTACAAAATCCACCCTGTATAATAGTTGAAAACTTTATCAAAACTACGGCTTCCTTTCTTGTAAATTTTGTCTGTCACTAAAGTAGCGTCTTTATTATAATGCTAGTGTAGTGTGTACCTTTTTGTTTTTCGCATATATCGGGGCGACACATACCCATATGTGGGAAACTCTCGTTTCTCCGCCTACTCACTGAACACCTAGTAACATCCCTCGTCTGCCACTAAAATGGCTCGGATTACGAACGGCAAGCACCGAGAAGTATTCTAGGTATACCTTTTTCTAATTTAATTCAGGAGAAAATGCATAAGGCAGACATTCTACGCCCGGGAATATACCGGGAGACCTATGTGGGATTCAGGGGGTTAAAGTTACTCGCGTCCGTAGGTTTACCCTTGATAACCTACACGTGACCCCTGGGTGGTGCTGAATGAGTGACACTGTCTGAGTGGTAAAGCCACGCTGCGTTGCAACACGAAATGGGCCGACTCGACCGGCGTAATACCACCCTCTCACAGAATATTGGCGTGAAACAATGGCACTCGTTGCTGTTGTGTTTCGTCCGGTGAGTGAAAGTACATGAGGCCCATCTCTCACCCCTCCCCCCTCCCAATTCCTACTCCCTCCTCAAGATCCAACTTTTTCCTCAAGGCCGGCAACGCATCTGCGATTACTTTGGTTTTGCGGGTGTCCATGGGCGGCGGTGATTTCTTTCCATCATGTGACCCGCCTGTTCGTTTGCCTCCTTTTAATATTAAAAAAAAAAACTCCCCACCACCTCATTATGGGGGCAGTACTATACCTGGCACACTAACTTCTTAACAACTGTCTATGCAAATCAAGTCAATCCGGTGCTTCATAATATCCTTTTTATTGAATAAAAGGGAATATTATACACACTTTCGTCATTAATTATTTCAACTAATTGAGATAAAGTTAACTGGAATCTCATTTTATAATTATAGATTTTAGGTTATGATTGAATCTACATGGAGGTTTTGAGATGAGAGGTTTTCTAGGTGCTGAAGTAATTACCCAGGTAGATTCAGATAAGCACTTTATTACTCTCGTACTTACATAAGGAGAAATAGTTAAACTCTTTACACTAACGTGGGCAAATGTCCTATCACTAAACTTTTAGTTAGTATCTTTTAGGACACGTCTTAAGAAATGTAATCCCTTATTCAGACATTTAAATGCTAATGACGAGACGATTGACGCCATTAATTTGTCGTCGAGCCCGTTCAACGAGAACGTACACGCGTCAACTCAATCCAATTGATATTCGAAAAGCACCAACTACCCAAACTGTAATAATCGAATCAAAATAAACTTTGTATCTCCATGGGTACCAAACACCGAATCCGAAGCGAAATTAAACGTTTACACGATCGTAAATTATTCCTCCAAGTTTATCGCTAGTGAATATTTATTACAGACGTAATTAGGTTCGTGCCTTCAAGATTTGCGCAACGGGAGTCTATCTAAATAAATTAAACATTCCATCTCAGCATACAGTATAAGCATGGGCAAACAAATGTTAGGATTGTCGACTAATGTCAAAAAGAAATAGGAAAACACTAGAGGAGTGCACCCGCTTGCAGTGTTTAGGACGGCTTTGAAAAATGTGTGTCAGAGAAATGGGAATAACTTCTTAAGGCGAAGGGTAAGGCACACTAGCGCCGCTAATGGATTTAATTTGATAACTGCTAAACTGGATTTTTTTTCAAACATTGCGGACCTTCCGACACTAGGCAAACATCTATTATTTAATAATTGTGCACTACTTTAAGGTTTGTTTTTGTATTCATTCGCTAACACCAAAAGTGGTCATTGTTTGTGAATAAATGCGATAGCCCGTTTTGTGAATAAACCACGCAACAAAAAGTAGTGCGCAATTATTAAATAAATACTATGGATGCTTTCCTGTTGTCGGACGGTACGCAATGTTTGAAAAAAGATCCGGTCGGTTAGTAATTGTCAAATTATCAATTGGTGGCGCTAGTGTGCCTTACCCTTCGCCTTAATGGGATTTTATACCGCCTGTAGCTTATATTTCAGTGTTGAGTCAATTGCTTTAAAGGAATATATTTGAAATAACTTTGTGAATGAAAAATTTCATATGTCTTTTATTGCATGTATAACAACTATGTACGCTGTGAGAATAGAGCAAATGCCATCTTGTTCCTATAAACTTTTGTTAGTTATATAATATTTATTATTATTCTTCTTATTGCTAGAATGACCTTGTTTTATTTTACACGCTCATCCAAACTCTCTTTGATATGATATGGCTTGTTGGTATGACTTAAATATCTTTATGGCGAACGACCAACGAAACGTGAGTGAAAACGAGGACGAATTTCTGTTCACCAATGACTGTACTTAAGGAAGCCTAACTTTTGTGATCTTCGCAAAAAATAAGATTGAGAAAAATTTATTTGACCCTTCAAAATTAAAAAATTCAAAATTCAAAATTCAAAATCACTTATTCAGTTTAAATCGGTCCAGTAATTTTTGAGTTTATTCGTTGCAAACATACATACATACAAAAGTACAAAGCTTTCCTCTTTATATTAATGGTATAGATGCAATACAGATGTAGAGTAATGGTACCAGTGTTCGACCCTTTAAAACCAGTGTTCGACACTGTTCGCCAAAATTTAACATAGATTTTTACTGAAATACTAGCTGACCCGGCGGACTTCGTACCGTTTTGACAGTTTCCATGACAACAAAACAAACAAATAACTTGTTATTGCAAAATTAAATTGTCGTTTTTAGTATTTTCCGTTACTTATTATTTATGTTTCTCACCGTTTAAACCTTTCCTGAACTTCCTCAAATATTTCAAAATCAAATCGGTATAGCGATGCTTGGGTTTTAGCCACTCAAACGAACAGCAATTGATTTTAATATATATAGATTACGGCATGACAACTAGAAGCAAAGCAGGTTGTCTGTATTTTATTGTTGCTAAAGACTTAAATCTCGAGGAATTCGATGGCGCGCCCGGTCTGCGATTGCTGAGGTTAAGCAACTTTCGCAAACGCCGATCATTATGGGTGACCAAAAATTTATCATCTCGAGCTCATCCGTGCTTCGGAAGGCAAGTAAAGCCGTTGGTCCCGGCTGCATTAGCAGTCGTTAACAACCACCAATCCGCACTGGGCCCGCGTGTTGGTTTATGGCCCGTTCTCCTTATCCATCCATAGGGAAGGCTCGTGCCCCAGCAGCGAGGACATAAAATATGATTTGATGATGATGGTGATGATGATGATGATGATAAAAGAGTTATTAAATACAAAAGTGTTGAAAAAATTCCACGAGCGGAATTCGAACCCGCACCCCATGACATACCGGGTCAGGTGCACTACCATGCTATGCTATCGTGGCTCAATCCAACTCGCCGAAATTAATCAACACTATCTACTTTTACTTTGTAAGCCAAAGGAGCCCTATTCAATGTCGACAATTACGTCATCAACGTTTTCAACACTTTGTCTTTTCATCATCAGCATCATCATCTCAACCAAAAAACGTCCACTGCTGGACAAAGGCCTTCCCCAAGGATCTCCACAACGACCGGTTTTGTGTTGCTCGCATCCAAGGGCTTCCCGCGACCTTCACCAGATCGTCGGTCCACCTTGTTGAAGGCGCCCACACTGCGTTTTCCGGTACGCGGTCGCCACTCGAGGACTGTTCTGCCCAAGCGGCCATCAGTCCTGCGAGCAATGTGCCCTGCCCACTGCCACTTAGCTTAGCAACTCTTCGGGCTATGTCAGTTACCTTTGTTCTACTGCGGATCTCCTCATTTCTGATTCGATCTCCCAGAGAAACCCCGAGCATAGCTCTCTCCATTGCTCTTTGAGTGACCTTGAGCCTTCTGATAAGGCCCATAGTGAGCGACCACCTCTCAGTCCCGTATGTCATCACTGGCAACACACACAGGTCAAAGACTTTGTCTTTTATCAAATTGTAATTTGTTCGCAACAATATTTGCGTAAATATATGTAAATAATCTTAAATGATTAAAGGAAAACAAGTCGATGACTGTTGCCTGTCGAACACTTGTGCCAATACCCAACGTACCTATTTTACCATTATCATTTCGGTGAGGCGACCGTAATTTTAATTTTATACCTGTGTCGCTATCACAAATCACGCTCAGCTCTCATAAAATAAGGAGACTACAGAAAGTAAGCTTCATAAACGCGCTCGAGCAACGCAGATATAGACAACCTCTCACGGACACGGAGTCTCGCAACAGCTGCGCGCGGACTGTCCCGAGCTGTTCCAAGATCTAAGTGTCTATGAGTGTATTGTGTAGAAAACTTGTGATTCTGTGTGAACTGGAAGAAGTTGTATAATATCTACCCTACTCGGAGCGTTAAAGGTGGGTTCAGCTAACTTCGTATTATCAAGTTGAGGCCACGTGTTATGTTATGTGAATCTTCTACTCCTCCTGTATCCCAACAGGAGGAGTAAAAGATTTATTTTTTGTAGCCTCCCGGCTACAAAAAATAAAATAAAAAATAATTTACACTTAACAAAATAAGGTATTATATTAAATAAAATTAAATTAAACAATACAATAAGTTAAGGACAAATAACAATACAATAAGGATTTACAGTTTTAGTGAATAAACTATGTGTAAACAACACTATTGCTAAGACAATAAGGGTGAGTAACTCAGCGTCAATAATTTTGCCAAAAACATCAGATCCGAGGAGAATATCTACAGCTATCTAACAGCTAACTGCTAACTTTAAACTATCAAGTTGAGGCCACATGTTACAATTGATTTCTCTAGCTGGTAAACTACGAGTCGAAACTTTACTACATAAGCATTTACCTTGACAGCGAAATCAAGTTACGAATCTCATATCTCGATGAGATTTGTAATTCCACCATACTCAAGACAAGGAGCTCGATGGCGCAGTGGTGAACCCGCCCGGTCTGCTAGTGCTGAGGTTAAGCATCTTAGGCCGGTCATCGGATGGGTGACCAAAAGTTTATCATCTCGAGCTCCTCCGTGCTTCAGAAGGCACATTAAGTCGTTGGTCCCGGCTGCATTAGCAGTCGTTAACAACCACCAATCTGCACTGGGCCCGCGTGGTAGTTTATGGCCCGTTCTTTCTATCCATCTATAGGGAAGGCTCGTGCCCCAGCAGTGGGGACATAAAAATGAGCTGATGAGGATGAGGAAGGCAAGGGGCCTATGTGTGAGTTGCACGAGCGCGGTATGTATCAAGCTTACCTTCTGGGTACTCTTTATTTTGTGGTCCTCATTTAGTTGAGCACAGCAGTATTTAGACTGGGACGACAAGAAAATTAAGCTTCTATTGTTTCAAAGATGTTTGTAGGAAACAACATTCCCCGAGGACTTAAAAGCTCTCCAGTAATAGCATCTTAATGTTAATAAATATGCTAGGAGTTACTATGAAATGAAAATAGAATGTTATCTTAATTTCTGATTATGGTACTTTATATACCTACCCAGTCACTGTTTTGAATTAGATAATGTCTTATTTTGTTCTCATGGTGTCTTACAAATAAACAAAAAATAAGGTCAGAATAGTTATTCCGTGTTTTGTTCCTGTCATGTAAACGTCATTTCAAATTAGAGAAAAAGAGATGAGATTCATTTACAGTTTATTAATTACTTTTAAATAATGCTTGTTATTTAACACTCTATCGTGTATTTGTTTCAAGTAAATGTTCCAAAAAAATATAGATTATTATTTCTACGTACGTACCTACTCAGTTTCAGGCAATACTTTAATCAATTAAATTACAGAGCTCTAACTGTTGTTTAAGCATAACAATAACAAAAATAATATCTAACAAAACATGGTCTTTTTTTCACAATTCAAATATTATGTATTCACCTTGGAATCGGTTAAGTTGGTTTGCATTCACAATTATTTAATATAGGTTGACATATGCACTTAAGCACAAAGGAGGTCGAACTAATTTGGTCACCCATCTTGTAAACCAGCATATCAAAAGATGCTTAACTTACAAGTTCGCAACCCGAACCGCTACGCTAGCTTCTCGATAACAAAGGTGCCTAAGCTTTCATCAACATCATCATCAGCAGCTCAATTATTTCCCAACTACTGGGGTACGAGCCTTCCCTATGAATGGCAACACCACGGGGAGAAAGGGCCATAAACTACTACGCGGGCAGATTGTTAGTTGTTAACGACTGCTAATGCATTTTTTTTTCTTTTGCTGTTGTTTCTATAATTGTAGTAATTACAACTTAGGAATAACTATTTTTTTTTATAGCATAGCGTATTAGTGTCATACTGTAATGTTGTGTTATTAATTATATAAATAAATAAATAAATAAGTGCAGCCGGGACTAAGGGCTTGACGTGCCTTCCGTAGCTCTAAGAATCTCGAGACTATAATGTTTTTGCTACTATTACTTAGGATTAAATAGCTTGTTACGTCACGCCCACTACTACATCTTTATTAATAGCCCATTTAATATGTATCTGCAAATAATAAGAATGCTAACACAACTAATTCGATGTAAAGTTTAATAGTCTTTTGACAGTCTTTGATACTAACTGGTTCTAATTTGAATAAACCGTCACAAAGAATTATCGTTAAAAAGTTACTCGAATAATCGTTGAAGTAAGTTTTATTTTTCTTAAATCTGTAATGCTCTTTCGAAAATGGAATTGGAACATAATATTCCGATTAGCGGAATCAAAGTACCCTGGTAAGATTGGAAAAAGCGACTGCGCCTAGGGCTGTATGCTCCACAGTCTGTTCGATTAAATTGTAAAAATACTCAACAGAGTTTCAAACCCTTTCTTGCTTTGAAATGTTTTCAAAGATGAACTTCTTGTTCTGTATTAGTCGAGGATTCTGGTAAATTTTTCAATTAAGTTTTAGAATGAAATAAATTCAAAAGTATGACATTGTTTGCAACTTTATTGTGAATGAATACATAAAGTAACGTTTAACACATGTTTCTTTTTATGGTAGTCGTTTGCACTGATATTTTGCCGTGTCAATTTTGTAACAAAGAATCCCGAATTTATTATATACTTACCACTTTAAGAAAAAATACTAAAGTAAGATGTTTAGTAAGACGTGGAATTCTGTTTAATTATAAAACTGACTCCTATAAGACTCTTTACTAACTACTAAAGACAACTTTATCATGCAGAATCAGATACTAAGTATGCAATTTTTTTCGTGTTTTTTTAATTTTCATTATCTTAAAGTAAGATCCAACACGAAGGAAAAATAAAAAACACAGAACTATTAAAAAGGTAATTAGTCCCATCTTCGAGGCGGTCGGCCAACTGTCAATGATTATTATCGTATTTTATCGTTTTGTCTCCGTTGGCCATATGGTGACATTCGGTACGGCTTTTGGAAAACAATGTTTTACGACAGTATGTCGCTTTTCGGTTTTTTTTATCGTTGTTGGAGTCGTTACATTGTTAAACGTTTGGGCCTGCTGTTTCTTTTCATTTCGGTTTTGGCTCTTATTATTTCCTTTTTAAGATGGCAATTCAGCCTCGTAACGACGCTGTAACAGCGAACAACAAAGTAGCTCAAATTATCGAAGAAGTTAAAGCGCGGCGCGGCGCAAGCCTACAATTTCCTTTGCGAAAGCCTCAACTTTTTCTGCGACAAAGTTCGGGCTCATAATTAGCTTTATTACGGTCAGTCATTGGCTATCTTTGTTCGTCCCCAATCTGTTCGACTCCGCTGCCTTTTATAGTTTTTATTCAGATAACATCCCGGGCATCTGTTTTTGTCGTCAAGCGCGACACTGTCACGATAATGACTGATGTCCGTGTGTCAGCTCCTTTTGTTTGTCATAGATTAGATAAGTTGACAGATCCTCTTTTGTCATTATTCTGGAAGAATTTGAAAAGTGAAGCTACGAAATACTTTTACAAGTATTATTGCGTTTTACTCGTTCAATTGTTTATAAAATCTCACATGAACTGATTTAAAGTCGTCATTCGTTGTTTACGTTGACTCCAGATTATGTCCTTTTAATATGTATCTTGACGCTAGATTAACGTCTGCGAGGCTGTTATGAGATAATAGAAAAATGTTGAATATAAGAAGTAAAAAGAGTGCATCGGTAATGTTATATAAATGACTCTTAGCATATTCTAAAAATACTAGACAATCTACACAGGTTCAAAAACATCACCTCAGATCATTAAGTATAATTTTCTTTTACTGTTTTTCTTAAATTTATAAAGCAAAATAGGTTTGTACCTACATTAAAAACATTCATTTATAAAAAAATAGGTAGGTACGTTAAAAATGTTGGCTCTGTCATTTCTTATTCATTAGTGGTTGACCTTAAAATCTTGCCGACAAAGAGGCGCAGGCGGTGCGTGCGAAATGTTTCACACGTTTCATGCCAACCACACGTGTTTTTGTAAAAAAAATGACAATTCACTTTTATAATGGTGTTCCGTAGTTAGGTAGTAGCTTTTAAGAAGCATCGTTATCATTAAAAGTATGATTATTCCTCTTTGATTAGTTAGTTTAGTTACGTTGTCACGATTTGAAATAATCTGCTCTTAAGTGTAAACATACATGGTACTTAATAAACATAATAAACGCACATTCTGAAAACAGTTTGTTAAAGAATCTACTCCTGAAATTGATATCAGCCATTTTTATATAGGATTTTTTCCTATTAAATTAATAAAAAAAACATTAACTGCTTTGTTGAACAGTGTAAAGAAACGAAAACAAATAAATATACATAGGTATAAAAAATAAAAATGGACTCAATTGAAATTCTTTTGTTTCTCCTGTTCAGTGAGGTAGTGGCTGTAATTTACTTAATATTGAATTAAACAAAATAAATATCGGCATCAAAAATAAAATCAAAACTATTCATATAATACTTACTGATATCGATACAGTAACCGATTGTAAATTTACTACTTCGAGGCTAAGCGTGTCTAATGTTACATCTATATATAGAGGTAACGTTTGTGACTATGTTAGTTTGTATGTCGGGCGAATCTCTGGAACTACTGATCCAATTCCGAAAATTCTTTCACTGATAGAAAGCTACATTCCTTGCAGGTAACATAGGCTATACTTTTTTAAATAGTTCTTTTTTAAATTCAAATTTACGCATACGAAATCGCGAGTTAAGTGCTAGTTTTGTAAAAACTTGTCAGCACATGTTAAATACTTTCCATAAACATTAGCTTTGGAGGACTTTCATTAACTTAAGGGGACTAAAGGAACAGCCAACTTACGAAGTATTCACTCGGAAAACTTAAAATATACACGAATTGTTAGCCGTCCTAGACAAAAGGGATACTCTTAAACTTGTTGGAATGTACCAAAAGGCTTACAAAGTTACTGCTGCTTTCAAAATAGTAGTTTCAACTAAAAAAAAAACACAAATGTTGAAAAAGTTTTCCACGAGCAGGATTTGAACCTGCACGGTTCTGACATTCCGGGTCAGATGCTCTTCCAATTGAGCTATCGTGGTTCTAACCTAATTTTTTCAACATTTGTGTTTTTGTAATTTGTTCGCAACAAAATTTGCGTAAAAAATTATTTGAACATTTTATAGTTTCAACTAAGTTTTTTTTCATATGATAATCCGGTTTAAAGATATCGGATCTGGGAAAGAGTTTTTACTCTCTCTCAGATCCGCTAAGTAATAAAAACATTGTGTAAGAAATATAAACACAACAAGCTGCGTCTGCTGTTCAGCATTCTTCTAGCTAGCTTAGTTTTGAAGACAGCTAGAAAGAAAAACCACGTTATAGTAAATGTTTTCGAAAATCATAAATAAAAATATAAAGAAACATAAAAGTGTTAGTCTTAGCTTATAAGAAAGTCTCGTATAAAGACTTCAAAAAATGTTATAGTGCTTCTTCGCATCCAACCATTATCTCACAAAGTTCTTGCGAGCAGATGCCGCATTGATCCTTATACCAGCTCAGATAGTATGTCGGCATGTTCTGTCGAACGGGGAACTAATTAATCCAATGAGCGGCGTCTTTGCACTAACTAGGGCCGTCGTGTGTGCCCCTTCCATTCTGCGTTAGAGAAATTGTGTTTCAGATCGATACCGCGTTGGCTCAAAAATTATCATAAGCTTGGAACCATGCTTACGAGTATGGGGCGGCATTTGTTTCATCGCGCTGAAAAAGAAATAAAACAAAAGAGTAGCGCATCAAAATCTTGTTTTTTTTTAACTTGTTTGTTTACTCCAATAGCTGCATTTTGCACTAACAATATGTGCTATAGGTAGGTACTGCGCTGCGGCAAAAATATAATTAATTTAAAACCATGTTTATGGAGCGGCATTTGTTTTTATTAAACAAACTAGTGACTTATTTAAAACTTCAAAAACTAATTGGTTAATGTTTATTGTATAAAAAAATACTTTAGTAACCTTGCATCGTATTTCTATATATTCCTCAGTAGTGAAGCGCCTGAACTATATATTTCTTGGTCTTGTATCCATTGATGTGGTAAAGTAAAAGAAAGAATCACCAGGAATCCTCATCAACTGAGGAACTAACTTTGTTATCTCATACTGTTGGAACACAACCATGCTATTAAGACTGTTGTTGTACAGATTTAATAATATAAAAAAGAAATTATAAAAGAAAGTGGTTGTTAGCTAGCCAGGCGCACAAGCAAGTCTTACCACCAACCGAACTGAGCTTAATAATATGTACTCACAGTTGGGATTCGAACCTTCTGGTTCTTTATTTTTATTTATTTATTTACTTAGGTAGGTTAACAGGTTACATCTAAAATTACATAAAACCAATTAATATAGAAAATATTGAACTGGGATGCAACCCCAAACAATGTAGATACACAGTTTGACCAAATTCGACATTTAAATAAAGAAAAAAAAACATTAAATTAAATTTAAAATATACATTACATCACATCACATGACAAAAAAGAAGATACTATTGAAATAAAGTTGAAAATTCAATATAATTATAATTAGTTTTGATATGATTTATCAAATTTAATACTCTGAGCGAGTAGTACTCACAGCTCAAAATATAAAATCTGATAAATCTTTTATATTATAGGTATTGTTGCCCAAAATGTCAATCTCCGGGTATTTAACAACCGTCTCATTGTAGACTCTGCACATACGCACGATGGGGTTGTAGTATGAGGTGTTGTTTTTGTACACATTTAATGCAAAAACCTTAGGGTGACGTTCTGAGACCACAATGGCGATAAAATTAATCGATTTCGCAATGAAATAGTAAACTAGCGAGTCTTAGTTAGCGATCCTAATCGTTTCCTCATTGAGGCGATCGAAAAGACTTGGTAGAAATATTGACATTAGCATTTCATGAAAACAAATAATCAAAAAAGGTTTAATAACCTTTTATTATTACGCTGTATAAATAAAACGGTTTCCCTCCCGATTTCGTTATCGCCAAGCTCAATTTGCAATTGAAATATCGTTTTAATTAGGGAAAAGGAAAGTCGTATCAATTAATCCTTGAAGGTCAAAAGTGTAGACTACAAACAAACAGAGATTCCGCTTTGATGGATGGCTGGACACACAGTGATTTATTTGGGAACTCCCTTACAAATACATTGATAGCGCTTACAATAACAAACGAGCACGCTGCCGTCACTTTTAGTAAATTGATTGATTGTTTTTTTGTTGAATCCTTCTTTCCTCATTTTGTCTGTCAGCGATGTCACTTCGATGCCGGGAGATTTGATCTTCGCATTGAAACGTCTGAAAATAATGTAACATCTACTTATTTATATGAAGAAGTAATTAAAAGTAATTTTATTGCACTAAACTAATACTCTGAAGTTTTGGATTCGATTGCAGTACAAGCTATTTTTGCTTTGGCTGTGTAATCATCATTATACAGAAAAAAAATCGTTTTATTTGATTTCATATTCCATAAAACAAAATAAAATGCAAACAAAACAGTGCTCTAGGTAATAAATAATGTATACTTTCATGCTGTTATACGCACTTTCTTGGATGGATATATTATTTTACATATTAAGCTACTTCAAAATCGTGTCAAATCGGCAGGTGTCGTTTCAAAGGTTGGGAATATGTAAATTAGAACTCAAAGTTGGTCTTGTGTCACGCTAGATGCAGAACATGGAACCATCCAGGTTGTGGCAGAGAAACTTTGGTGAAGCGAAAGTTGGTAGATTTCAAATGTTACCTTAACGTTGATGAACAAGAAATACTTCTTATTTTTAAAGATGAGCGATTTCGTAAAACTATGTCACTTCGATGTAAGGATGCCAAGAAGAGAGAAAAAAGGCGATAGTATCCTTGCGATGGTATCCCCGTTATCTACTAGATTCTCCGAGGTGTTCTGAACGGATTCAAAAGTAACAGTATTACCTAGTAGTATAAGATTTATACTGTCCCAAAGGCCTCCATTATTCATCACTTGATTAACTTCATCATTAGTCACTCATCACTACATAGGTATAGGCTTAATCACCATGCTTGCCAAATGCGGGTTGATGATCATAAACAAGTAGGTAAGCAAGCACCTGCAAAATTAGCTGCTTTAAGTTTCAACATAAACAGTATATATCATTGTGAATTAAAACCTATTATTATAGTTATTTACATATAATTTTACGTAAATATTGTTGCGAACAAATTACAATTTGAAAAAAGTCAAAGTGTATTTGACCTATAAGGTAAAATAGATAGTGTTGATTAATTTCGGCGAGTTGGATTGAGCCACGATAGCATAGTTCGCAGTGCACCTGACCCGGCATGCCATGGGGTGCGGGTTCGAATGCCGCTCGTGGAATTATCTACACTTTGTCTTTTTTCAAACTAGGTATCTATTAATTGTAATCATTGAAAAAAACCTACTTGCAAAAAAAAAACAGTGTTTCAGTCATAACATTATTGTTGATTGCTAAGCTTTTAATAACTCTCAACTAACGCAGTAACGAGTTTATTATCATAATTGCATTGTTTCGTATAATATAACCAGTGTGTTCATCTACATCGAAACTAACTTTACAAATTGCGTTAATCATCATGCGTCTCAAGCTAAACTCAGTGAGTGTGCATCCACTCGAGTACACACGAGGGTGTAGCCAATATGTCACACGTTCCTTGAGATCTGTTTCAAAATTGATACGGATCAAAGGTACAAATGGGGCAAAGTAATTATGTCATCCTGTGTGGTCCCGCTACGAATCTTAAGATACAGTTGACTTAGTTGTGAGAACCATGATAATGGAATAGTTAGTGTATGACTGATTAAATTCGTAAGTTTAGTGTTCAAATATAAAAACTATAGTAGCTCTTCCCCTTAGTCAACTTTATTGTAAGCGATGCAATTATTAAGGCAAAGGGTAAGGCACATTAGCGCCGCTAATGTATTTAATTTGATAACTGCTAATATGGATTTTTTTTCAAACATTGCGGACCTTCCTACACTAGGCAAACATCTATTATTTAATAATTGTGTACTACTTTTAGGTTTGTTTGTGTATTCATTCGCTAACACCAACAGTGGCCATTGTTTGTGAATAAATGCGATAGCCCGTTTTGTGAATAAACCACGCAACAAAAAGTAGTGCACAATTATTAAATAAGTAAATACTAGGATGCTTTCCTGTTATCGGACGGTACGCAATGTTTAAAAAAAGATCCGGTCCGTTAGTTATTGTCAAATTATTTATTGGTGGTGCTAGTGTGCCTTTCCCTTCGCTTTAAGATATAGAAATAGTGTAAACTCATCATACTCGCAATAATTATGTTTTAATTAACAGAACTATAAATGACTAAACTAGTTAGTTTTCTGAAAGAATGAGACATAATTATAATGTTTGAGATAAAAAGTACTTCTCGAAAGACACTCATGCCTTGCTTTAGTCTTTATTATTTTCCTTCTCCTAACAAAAATCAAGTTTTAATATAATTTAAAAATCGTTTTATAAACGTAGAATCATAAAAGCACCTCTTCACATTTCAAGACAATGTTGCACGATTTCCTTTACTTAATTTCTGATAGAAATTGTAAAGGCGAACTGCCACACCCCTACAGCTAGACTTCAATTGGATTCATCCAAATTAGAACCATTTGTGCGGCACTCAGGATTAGCTCCGAAGCAAAATCGCCCGAAAAGCTGCGATCAAGACGATTTTCGTGATATTCGCTAGATAATAGACATCGTTAGTCGGCTATCGTCGTTTTCGGGCGTTGCTTTTTCAAGTCATCGAGTCAATCGTTTATCACCGGACTGTTGTGTGAAGTTTTAGGGGAAACGTGGGCGTGGAGTAGGCAGGCACCGTTTCCAATGCAAATTTCGGTTCGGTTTCTTTTTTCGTGGGTGTTTTCGGAAGACAATGGGTTGTCGTTTGATGGTTTGCGTTTGTGTGTTCACGTGGCGAAGAGCGGGAATATTTCTTCTTGAGATATAAATCTCTTGGTATCCGTTTAAGATGGTAATGGTTGTGCTGTTCATTCAATAGGATTTACATTGTTTCTTTTTTTATGGTGAATATAAATTTTATACAAAACGGTTTTTGAACGTTACAAACCAAGGCTTTACTAACCCTGGCCTGGCCGTTTTATACCTAAACGAAGCCATCTATACTAATATTATAAAGAGGAAAGCTTTGTATTTGTGTATGTATGAATGTTTGCAACGAATAAACTCAAAAACTACTGGTCAGCTAGTATTTCAGTAAAAATCTATGTTAAATTTTGGCGAACAGTGTCGAACACTGGTTTTAAAGGGTCGAACAATTGTGTCATTACCCTATATCTGTGTTGCATCTATACCATTATTATAAAGAGGAAAGCTTTGTACTTTTGTATGTGTGTATGTTTGCAACGAATAAACTCAAAAAATACTGGACCGATTTATAAAATTCTTTCACCATTAGAATGCTACATTAGTACTACTGAGTAACATAGGCTATAGCGTTTTTTATATATAAAAAAAAGAAATGCGGTACGAAGTCCGCCAGGTCAGCTAGTACTAAATATAATTGTTATTGTAACAATAACAATTAAATAATTAAACTATAGAAACTGTCCTGAGAAAAAATATCTAATTGTTCCGTTAAACAACGGTTTTTAAATTATAACGAAAAAAGTATTTTTCTAATGCTCTTTGCATTAAAACAAGAATTTTGCACTTTTGTGCCTTTTAAATAATTTACTTTATAACAGCCTTCACTCATGAAACTTTTTTTAACATGTGCTTTAAATTTATGCAAAGTCATTTTTACAACATTCTGTGGGAGTTCATTATAAAAAGTTGTACATTTACGCAAGAACGAGCCACCTGTTTTATGAGCCTGAAACTTTGGGACGGCGAGTTTTTTTAATCCATGTGTTAAAATTATGGAGCTCACTAGGTATATTTCACAAACTTGTTAAGTAACTTCTTTACATACTTACTTATATATTGTTTTTTTTAATATTAGAAATTGGGCTGTTTATCTGTAGATTAAAACATTTTAAGCAGCGTTACGCAATGCTATTATATAATTGTAATAGTTATGAAGAATTCCTATTATTAGAAGCCATATTATTATAAAATACAATAAACAATTTAAACGGATTTTTTTTTTCAATTCTTAATTTTTACTCGTATACCTATATTATCAAATGTGAAAAACATACATTTATAAATAGGTTTTTATAATACAAATTTCATGTCATAATTATTGTTTCAACTATGGACGACTGATTTATAAAGTAGTTTAATCTTTTTCTATTTAATTTCATTAGTGTTTTTATTTTAATAATTATTTATTTATTACAGAACTAAATGTAATGTCGTATTTTCGACCCGACACTAGCTGACCCGGCGAACTTCATACTGTATTTCTTTTTCTTTTTTAATATAGCCTATGTTACTCAGCGCTAATGTAGCATTTTAATGGTGAAATATTTTTTTAAATCGGTCCAGTAGTTTTTGAGTTTATTCGTTGCAAACATACATACTAAAAAACAAAGCATTCCTCTTTAAAATATTAGATAGATTATAATTATAGTTAGCCTATATAATCTATATATCTTAAAAAAAATATGCGAAAAATGTCTCCTAGTATTTTCTGTTCTTATTTAGGAAAGTAATTTCGGACGTCAGCCTCATTAGCTGAGGTAACTGGTGCAAAATTTTGCCGAAGTCACTCAGTGAACTGGTTGGTTAGGGAGGCTCTGATTCTTAGCGATTCAATGGCCTGCTAAATTCGTAGCGGAGCGAGTTCCACTGTTTATTTCTCGTGTTTTATTTCATTGGCAGCCGAGAAAGTGATTGAAACTACAAGTCAGTGTCATCATTATTAGTTTGTAGAACGGTTGATTGGTGTTAATAGCTACGTAGATATATTGGTAGCATGTTGGATTATCGCAAACCTTAGTAAAAAGGTATCATACCTTCATCTTCACCTTCTCTTCTTAATTTTAACGTCGGGTATAAATAAGGTATGTAATCTTTTTATTTATTAATTTGCGTTTTTATTACTTAATTCTTAGTTTAACTATGGAACGCGAAAGTTTAAAAGTGTATATAGGTAGCATGTTACTTCTTAACTCTAATCGTAGTACGATCACCGACATAAGTCGCTGACCACTTTAGTACCATAATTATAATAGCATCATTAGAGATGGAAGCGCTTATTAGATTCATAAGTTGCTTTGATAATGTACCTACTACTTATAGTATTTTAATATGGGCTGTACCTAAGTGCCGCAGTAAAATATTTTAGGAAATTATGGTTTCAGTGGCGTGCACTTGGTGAGACCTATGTCCAGCAGTGGACTTATGTAGGCGGATGATGATGATGATGATGATGATGATGATGATGATGATGATGATGATGATGATGATGATGATGATGATGATGATGATGATGATGATGATGATGATGATAATAATGATTATGATGATGATGATGATGATGATGATGATGATGATGTTTTTTTTTCTGTGTGATCAGATCAATCCCTAGATTGCGAAGCAACCACTAATAATACTAATAAGCTATACCTAGTCGCGAGATCGCCATTGGAACAGCATCCGTATAAGGCGGCTACCCGGTTTCCCCTAAACAAATTAACTCCACCTTTTCTTCGCACTCCTCTGAATAGATGTCTATAATAGATTAGTTGCATGCTGATTTCGTATAAAGAGCGAGTTGACCTACTTCCAAAATCTAAGGATTACAGTGCCGTCCCCAATTAACCGAATTGGTAACAAGTCTATTGATTTCGTCCATGGCAAATAAGTAAATACATTTTGGTGTTACGTGGAATTCGACTAGGCAAACATTATTATTTAATTCTGTTGGTTCTGGCTGCATTTGCAGTCGTTAGCAACCACCAATCCGCACAGGGTCCGCGTGGTGGTTTATATCCATCATCCATAGGAAAGGCTCGTGCACCAGCAGTGGAGACATAATATGAGCTGGCGATGATACATTCTAAATCGCTGTTGTAACAAGTTGAGGAGATTTTCCAATTGTTTTGATAAAGTACTAAAGTGAATTTCTTTAACTAAACTAGATACTTTCTGAATACATACATACTCGTACATGCACGCCTGTCTCCCATAGGGGAACGGCAGAGATCACTTCTTGCCACTTGCTACGATTCGCACATACTTCTTTCGCTTCATCTACTCTCATTAATTTCTTCATACATACTCGCCGGTTTAAGGTAGGTACTCTTGATCCGGCCTTTATTGTATAACTAGCTGAACCGGCGGACTTCGTACCGCATTTCTTTTTTTTTAATAGCCTATGTTATTCAGCGCTAATGTAGCATTCTAATGGTGAAAGAATTTTTTAAATCGGTCCAGTATTTTTTGAGTTTATTCGTTACAAACATACATACATACAAAAATACAAAGGTTTCCTCTTTATAATATTAGCATAGACTTAGAATATACGTTATTAATCTAAGAGTATAGATAACTAGCAGACCCGGCGGACTTCGTACCGCGTTGACAGTTTCCATCATTGAGTTAAATATATATCATCCATGACAACAAAACAAACAAATAATTTTGTATTGGAAAATTAAATTGTCGTTTTTAGAATATTTTTTTTAATACTATTTTTTTTAATAGCCTGTTACTCAGCGCTAATGTAGCATTCTAATGGTGAAAGAATTTTTTAAATCGGTCCAGTAGTTTTAAGTTTATTCAACCATAAAATACAAAGGTTTCCTCTTTATAAAATTAGTATAGATAAACGCACATACGTATTTTGACTAATCTTTATTATCGCTACTGACTTGCTCTCTCTCTTAAAGAGATGAACAGTTACCATTTGTTATAATGCTATGTTTATGAAACTGTTGATCTCACAGTCAAACTGAATTAATCGGTTTTGTGGGACCTTACCTAATGTAAGTTAATAATGTATTAAATACTAGCTGACCCAGCGGACTTCGTACCGCTTTGACAGTTTCCATCATTGAGCTTTATATTATATCAATGGTTTCCATGACAACAAAACAAACAAATCATTTTTTATGGGAAAATTAAATTGTCGTTTTTTAGTACATTTTTTTTTTAATATAGCCTATGTTAATCAGCGGTAATGTAGCATTCTAATGGTGAAAGAAATTTTTAAATCTGTCCAGTAGTTTTTGAGTTTATTCGTTGCAAACATACATACATACAAAAATAAAAAGGTTTCTTCTTTATAATATTAGTATAGATTTATAAAATACAGTGAAAAAATTAAATGCCTAGTTTCAGTGCAGCAATTAGCATTTAAAATAAAAAGTAAAATTTAATAATGTATGTATAAGAAGAAGAAGAATTGTTATTACTTACCACAAAATTCTAAATTCAAAATGCCACTATGCCATCGGTTCGTAAGTCTACTCTGGGCGGGAGACTTTGTACTGATAACTTCTCTGGTCCATGGTCACCATCTCTCTCAAAGAGATGAACCTATAGGACTTTAAATATTGGGGCCAACGCTTTGCCATTCAGCCTTCAAAGCGTATATTCGTTAAAACTTCAAAGTCGGATGCTCGTTTACCGTCTCAGTTACAAAAAAAATCTACCAAACTCATTAGACTAACTTGGTCGTTAAACTAATTAATAATCTAAAACGGTGCCTCTTAAAGTTATTAATTGGATTGATCCAAGAAGGTTTCATTATTCGATAGTCTCGTTAAGAACTCTATTAAGACTTCTCCAGCTATCCACATTCTTTAACTTTGACTTTCTTTAACATCACTGCCTAATTAATTAATGTTCCTCCCTGAGATAAATACAACTAAAACGTTTTTAAAGAAAAACCAACTCTCTTTCTAAGACATTAAAATACAAATGTTATTGCTTATAAGAGATAGCATTAAAGCCTCTTTTAAAAATAAATATGGACGTGAAAATACGAACGCAATTTTGTATTTGCTCCTTAAAACTCTAACAGACCAAATAATAATATTGTGATATTTATTATGAAAGTAAAAGTTATTTAAAGGCACGATCGCAAAAGCTAAGCAGTTTCATGACTCCGGTTTACCGGATAGGTGACCAAACATAATATTTTCTCCAATACTTTGAATGGCAAACGAAAACTGGTGGTAGCTAGCCAGCCGGATTTAGATAAGTTCTACCATCAAGTGCAGTTTGTACCCCCGCTTGGAATCGAACTCTTGCGTAATGAGTTTGTTTTTTGTTTCACTAGACCACACCGACATTACCCATAGAACATTCCAGAATACATTGTTTATAGAAGTTTTTAAATGGTACAGTAAAATTTTGATTTCAGTCAGACAATTTCAACTACATCGAAGCCATGATCAAAACAGCCTCACGAAAACTCGGTATTCTGAACAGGGTGTGGCGATTCTTTACGCCTGACCAGTTGTGCCTTTTGTACAAGACACAGGTACGGTCGTGCCTGGAGTATTGCTCGCACATCTGGGACGGTTCCGCAAAGTACCTTCTCGATGCTTTGGACAGATTGCAGCGTCGCGCTGTACGCATTATCGGCAACGCAGAAGTCACAAATACTCTTGAAACTCTGCAATTGCGTAGAGATATTGCGTCACTCAGCGTGTTTTACCGCTTATACCATGGCGAGTGCTCTGAAGAACTCTTTGCTGTAACTGATGCTGCGTTGTTTTCACGCTGCACCAGTTGTCGTCGCATCTGGATTCCATATTCACTTAACATCAGGTGAAATGGAGTCATTTGCCGTGCTACGTATAAAAAAAACTAGACAAAACTATGAATCCAAACCAAGTCGAAAGAATGACTCGGGAACTCATTATATGCACTATTTAACTTTTGCGTCCCATTACAATTAAAATGCTTGCAATATCTATAGTATAAGTATCGTAAATAGGCTAACTTCGGTTAATAATTGATCGATGTAAGGATAGCTATAGGAATATGTTTCGGCCGAGTTGTACCGACCGTGGTGGTCACGGGCTGACCGGATCGGATACCGCGTCATACGGATACGGTTGCTGACGGAATGACACTATTTAATTGAATTCATGCGATTTGAAATTGAGACTAAATCGAATCAGAAATTCTGTTGACCAACCTTCTTTTTAAATATTGTCTATTAACTGAATAGATCTCTGTGTTTTTCGTAAGAATATATAGAAAGTGTTCTAATAATTGATAAAGAAGAAGTTATGAGATACCGAATGTGCTAGCTTAGACTTATATGTGTTTTGACATTAATGAAGATGGCTAACTATTTTCCTATACAAAGTTTTATAAGAATAAAATTAGCTTATGGCTTTGAAAAATGAACTTTTAAGTTTGTTTGGGACCTCAATTTGTATGAAGGCTTAACAGCTTTGTCTAGTCCAGACTCTCTTTTTTTTCTACTTGGTAGGTCTACTCTAAACTCTCTCCTCTGAGATCCACTGGATTTAAATCAGGAAAATGTAGACGCCTTATTAAAAATGAAACAATAGCTTTTTCTTATTTTAAGCAATAGCAATAGCAATACAAATTATTTTAAGTAAAACAATATCATTTCTCATTTTTATTCAAGTAAACTTAATCTCATCGACGTACTTTAGTAGATGAATAAGATAATCATGTAAATAACGACTCCGTGGCAAAGTGCTCAAAGTTCAAAGTGTGTTTCGGATTTTTCGATGTGCGTGCGGTGGTAAATTACATAATTCAGTATTTTGAAAACAATAACGCTGTTGGAAACATAATCTATTATAACATAATTTTTATGGCATTGTATGTTGTATACTTTTTATAGGGTATAATTAAAACGCTCACCAGAAATATTTTTTAGACCCTAAGCCTAAATACCAAATAAATTAAATTACTCCGAAAAAAATAAAATGCCTTTATAAAAAGGGTCCTAAAATATACTATATTATGGTCCTAAATAAATAAACACACATCACAATAATTGCATATATTGTACAAATATTATTTTTGCTTCCCAAAATGGATAAATGATCACCAAATTTTACACTGTTATTTAAATGATTGAAAATACTAGCTGCCCTACTCCTGTAGGTCACGTGATAGGTTAGAAATTTAAGACAATCGCGAAGCGCAGCGTAGCGATTGTCTTGAATTTCGAGGTTATTTTTTTTATTATACAACAGAAAGCAAAAATTACCAAATTGAAACTCGAGGCATAAAATATTGGTGTTATCTATTTGGTGACAAAATAACATATTTGGTCTGAAATGCAGTTAAAAGGTATTCATATATTTTTTAAGATATTTAATAAAAATATAAATTGTATCCTTTTTATAATATTTTAGGAAACACAATTTGGTGATCATTTATCCGTTTTGGTAAGCGTTTCGAATTTTATTGGTATTAAAATTGATACATTTTTGGTAGACGTTTAAACACAAGCCCTTTTTATATAAACAATATTGTGAAGCACATTGCACAAATGTCAGCGCCGAAGCGTGAAACATAGATGGATAAATAGATATTTTAGTACTGTTCTAACATAAAGTACACAGGCTGTAATCAGAGCGCGCGAAACGCAACGGCTCGACTACCGGTAGCGGGCTGCCACCGGATATTAAACTGTAAATTGCGCTATGGCACAGATAAGCCTAGTTTAGATGGATTTCAAAACCATTTTCTTTGTGTTACAACTAATTATATTCGAAAGTTTTTTTATTTTTTATTTTTATGCCTTATAAGACAGCTCTTGACCTCGATCTCGCCTGATGGTGAGCGTAGATGAGGTCTAAGATGGAGCGAGCTGCCCTAGAAGATGCCTATTAACTCTCGCCTTGAAGGAATTCAGGTTATAAGTTTTTGGGAACACAGACGATGGCAGAGAATTCCACTCCTTGCCAGTGCGCAGCAAAAATGATGACATGAAGCGCTTAGTGCGACATTGTGGAATTTCAACTAGGTGGGGATGATATCCTGCAGTACGTCTGGAGGTTCGGTGGTAAAAGGGCGATGGTGGTATGAGCTCGAAAAGCTCCCCGGCACACTCTCCGTGGTAAAGTCGGTAAAAGACACACAGGCAGGCAACACGACGCCGGTGTGCGAGGCTGGTAAGCTTGGCCTCGACAAGCGCATCATCACCGATAAGCCTTATAGCTCTGCGTTCCACCGAGTCGAGTGCGGCCAACTGGTATTTGGCAGATCCGTCCCAAAGGTGACTGCAGTATTCCATGCACGATCGGACTTGAGCCTTGTACAGGCTAAGGATCTGCTCTGGTGTGAAATACTGCCTATAATATAGTTAATAATAATATAGTTCGATAAAAAATACATTTTAAGCTTCTTTTTTGATTTTTTAAAAAGAAAATATTTCGATTTTCAATTGTCAATTCAATAACAGTTTAAAATCGGTTTAGTTATAATAAAGAAAATGTTGATCATAATTATAACCATATATCAATCACCATTACCATCGGCCTTTATTAGTCCACTGCTGGACATACTGGCCTCTCACACCAAAATAAATACAATATCCGAAGCTTAAAAACAATTATAATACTGGTTATAATATCTTTATTAGCTCAAGCATATTCAGCTTTTAAATAAATATTTTTGGAGGCTGCATTGAATTAAACAAAAAACTGTCGAAGCTATGGCTAGCTAGGATTTTAATCCCGCTCGTAGGTTTCTTACAACTTTCCTGAATTACTATTAAATATAACGTAATAAAAAAAACATCACAAAAAGCTAGCTACCAAGATACCTACAGTTGCAAATAAACTTGGTATCAAACCTTCTTAACAACGTGACTACCAAGGACAACCTTACAAGCCACCTCAAACGACGCCGCAGCGCCGGACTTCATACGAAATAATGAGTTGTGATGGACCTCATCATCATCATCATGCATACTAGTCCACTGCTGGACATAGACCTCTCCAAGTGCACGTCACTGAGCACGATCCGCGGTTACTCTCATCCAGCTCTTGCCAGCCACCTTGCGAAGATCGTCGCTCCACCTAGTCTGAGAACGTCCTACACTACGTTTGCCGATACTCGAGAACTCGTTTACCCCAACGGTTGTCGGTTCTGCGACTAATATGACCGGCCCACTGTCACTTCAGCTTGCTGATCCGATGATGTACCTAAAAAGGCATAATTATTGGCATTTTTTCCGACTGATGAATAAATAAGGAATTTGCGATTGTGATTGACAATCCCGCTATTGCACTTTAACTTTACACTTTGTTGAATTATTGTACGTTATTATGATATATGAATTATTATAAAATTTAATCAAAAATGAAAAAAATGTTTCATCACAGAAAGCTAACTACTTACCAAGATACCAACATCAATATTATTTCACAGTTGCAAATAGTCAGTCCCCTCTGGTCACGGACCTAATGAACGGTTCTAATTTTCATAATAAAGCTAAATCAAATCAATGTGAAAGTAAATGCGAGTAGATCCGTAAAAGTTATTTTAATTTCAGTTGCAAATAAACCTCCTAAACCATAAAAGCGACCTCAAACGCCGCACGCCGCAACGCCGGCCTCCATCCCAAATAATGAGTCGTGATGAACCTAAAAAGGCATAATTATTAGCATTTTCCACCGTTAAATTTCACAACAATAACGCCCCCGTTTTCCGTCTGATGAATAAATTAAGAATTTTATGAGTTTCATTAAAATTTCGCTGAAACACAACAAAAGCTTGTCTTACAGAACGGCCGCTATTAGCCTAGTCATTAACCTCGAAGTCCCAATTCTAAGAGCCCTTCGCTCCGCCCAGTGCCAAGCTTGATATCCGATACGAAACTACTGTTTTGTATTAGTTTACGTCATAATTAGGAGATAATGAGACAGCAGTTATAATATGTGGGGCACGGTCTGTTTTTTTTGGGAAGCTTTTTCATTTTAAAAAGAGAACTTCTTGTTAATACGATATAAGAGTGTAAATATATATCAAATATGTAGGTAGTAGGTACCTAATTATTTTGTCTGTAATAAAAGTTTTAACATTATTGAAGAATATACTTCTCAGATTTATTATTATAAGTTAAAGAACAAGTTGATTAGTAGAAAAAAAGGTCCCTTAAGTAGGGACTGAATAAATTAACCGACTTGGTATTACATGGATGTCACAACTTTTTACGGTAGAAGAACTGTACTAGCAGCGAGACTTGGTTTTTTTTACAAGTTTGTTTTTGATGGCATCTCATTTCTTTTTGTAGATAGTCCTACTTTTTTTCCTTTCCGGTACCATCTAGGCACCTATCTACACCTATTATTCCATTATATTATACATAAACAGGTACACTTATTCATTAACTGCAAATGTAACTTTGTAATCCTATACATACCTATATGGAATTACAAAGTTATTTATGCAGTTGGTGTATCTAAAAAACTGTACCGAAATTGAAAAATATTTTAGTTTTTCCTTGATTTATACACTAAACACTAATTGTATTTTAAATTTGAAGCTTCTATGTCTGCTACAAGTGCCTTAGAGTTTTGATGATCGGTCTGTCAGTCAGTCAGTCAGTGAGTGAGTGACAAAATTAAGAAACTTTGACTAGTTATAAATCTTAAACTACTAGTTCAAATTGAATGAAATTTGAAATATACCGTGCTTATACAATGTCTGCTTGGTTACTGAAAATTCAGGCTTCTAGTTTTATACACAACGAAGTTATAGGGGGTCGAAAATGACCTGAACTGTTTCGAGAAAAGGATGGTACGGCCGTGCCGCTTTGCAGATAAACTTCTTTTTTTATATTTTACGGGTGAGCAGGCCTTCATATCACCTGATGTTAAGTGATGATAAGGTGGAAGCGCACTTCACCTTCACCAGTCCTCAACTACTGAGGCACCGGCTATCTTATTTCTAGCTGCCGGAACACAACAATGCTAGAAACATTGACGTTATGGGAACATATTATGACAAGATGGTGGTAGCTAGCCAGGCGGGCAAACCAGCCCTACCACTAACCAAACCGAGTACACAAACATGTACTCCTCGATGAGAATCGAACCTGGGACCTCTGGGTCTGAACCGGTGGTCTTAACCACTAGACCACTAACCACTAGACCACACGGTTAAAAACTAAGTCATCATCATCAGCTTATTTTATGTATATGGATAGGGAGAACGGGCCTTAAACCACCACGCAGGCCCAGTGAGGTGAGGTGGTTGTTAACGACTGCTAATGCAGCCGGGACCAAAGGCTTTACGTGCCTTCCGAAGCACGGAGGAGCTTGAGATGATACATTTTTGGTCACCCATCCGATGACCGGCCTTTGCGGAAGTTACTTAACCTCAGCACTCGCAGATCGGGCGCGTTATCCACTGCGCCATCGAACTCCTCGAAACTTAGTAATAGATTGGTACTTATTAAATCTACTGAGAACGTAAAGTAAGTTCGTTAGCCTTCCCTATATCATATAAACGATGATACCTACCAAAAATTTTAATCACACTTTGTTTTATCAGAACGTAGGAAACGTGGCTAAAGCAGGTCGACGCGTAGTCTGTCGCGATGATTAATTGCCGCGGCCCGGCACGGCCCGGCGAGCCGTCCCGGGGGCAGATGCGCGTGACGTCACAGGAGTAACGTCCAAATAATGCGCCGTTAACCGAGCGAGTCCTGTCGCATAATGAAATTAGTGAAGACACCAATTATACTTTGAGCGCGATCAATATTTTCAGTACTTACGTTTATGTTCACAATTTATATAAGAAGGAAAGCATGAGACGTTTTCGTTTTTTGCTATGGGGAAGTCCTTGGATTTTATGTCATCTGGGCATCAATAATGCTATATAATAATGTCCACAAATTTTGTCTTAATTCCCTAAACATGACCCTTTTTCTACAGTCGAGAAACAATCGTAGACGTTTTAAAGTAGCTAAATCGAAGCTTCTTTGTATTAAGCGTGCTGTTTTAACATTATTTTAAACTGTTTTAAAATTTTGTTGCGAACAAATTACAATTGTTATTGTTATTTGTTCGCAACAAAATTTGCGTTAAAAATTATTTGAACATTTTATAAATAGCATGCCTACTTCTTAACTGATCTTTAATATTTGTAAAAATATTATGATCGGATGTTAGTGACGGTAGTTGTTGACATTGAATGGGCGCCTTTGGCTTTCAAAGTAAACCACGATAGCTCAATTGGAAGAGCACCTGACCCGGTATGTCAGAAGGGTGCAGGTTCAAATCCTGCTCGTGGAAATTTTTTCAACATTTGAGATTTTCTTAAATTGTTTTTACTTATCATTAATGCTGGTTGCGAGCAGCACAAAACTGATCGTTGTGGAGATCCTATTGGGATCCTTGTGTCCAGCAGACGTCTTTTTTGACTTAGAATCGTAGATGATAATCTACAGATATTTGAAACATTGAAATATTGTTTGTTTTTCTTATTTGTGGTGTAAAATTATAAATAGGTACCTACAAACAAAATTGTGATATTTTATAACAGTATAAATATTTTGATCCCATCTGCTAAGCTGTTGGAACGTTTCACACCAGTTTACTGTTCAATTTCCGGTGACCGGCCACATCCGGCTGGCGAGCTGTCGCCTTTTGCACGGAGCGGACTGTACACTGCCACACTGTATACACGGACTATATACGACCTGTGTATAAACGTGTATATACATACAACACTCTATCGTACAAACACAGTAATAAATCAGTATGTTAGGACAGAAGTGACAATTTGTAATCCAAGCAATACCAAGGGTAAATCGAGCAAGGAAATTTAGTTAGTATAAGAATCATATAGAAGAGGTAAAAAAACACAAATTTACTAACTCAATAAAACACACTATGTAATTTCAAAATGCAATATATGACAAATGCATATAGCAGAAGCTTTATGGTCTTTTCATTTCACAAGGATCTCGTACTTACATAGTCAGCAGCAAAAGTCACTTAGCCACTTAGCACTTTACACTTCGTCAGACTAACTAAACAGGTGTTCATTAACTTCTAGTAAAGCTATTTATAACATGGTACTAAACTGGTCAGTGATTTCCGATGAATACCTACTGATGTTATTAGAAAAGAACAAATAAGTCGGTAAATGAAAATGTATTGACAACAAAACAATGAAATGGACAATTTCAAAAGTCATAGAAAGCTCCGCTATTGTTTTAATACCCAATTAATTTATCGGCCTTGCCATGCGGCACACCAAATAATTCAAAATCTTTACCCAAAAATAAACGCGGCCATTTCCCGCTTCGGCCCACGGAAATGTGGACAGCGCCGCCCGTCCAGCCGTGACATATCCGAAATGTATCACCCTTACTATAAGCTCGAAAGCAATATTACTGCAATGTTATTGCAGTTATAATTATATAACTTAACGCAATTTGTTGTTAAATTTTCGACGATCGTCGCAAGGTGGCTGGCAAGAGCTGGATGAGATTAGCCGCGGATCGTGCTCAGTGGCGTGCACTTGGAAAGGCCTATGTCCAGCTGTGGAGTAATGTACGCTGATTGATGATGATAATGATGATGATGATGATGATGATGATGATGATGATGATGATGATGATGATGATGACGACGCAAATTTTTACATACGCGACCAAATTACAATTTGAAAAGGTGCTGAAAAAATTACCACTAGCGGGATTCGAACCTGCATCCTCTGACATACCGGGTCAGGTGCACTTATGAACTATGCAATCGCAGATCTGTCCAACCTGTGTAAATTTATCAACACTATCTACTTTTACTTTGTAAGCTAAAGTAACCTTATTTTTTCAACACTTTGTTGTGTTTTGTCAGCTAGAGATAAGATAGCCAGTGCCTCAGTGCAAATTTGCGGTTACGCAAGTTGAGGACGGCTGGTGAGGCACAATGCTGCTCCACTAAGGTCGACTGATTATATGAAAAGAGGACAAAATTAACGTTTCGTAGTCCCCTGATTCCTTGTCCAAAACTGTAGCGATTTAATTACTTTTTACCTTAAAAATTAAAGGAAGGCTTTGGCTATGTCCCTATGTTTTGCTTTTTTTCATAAATTAATTATTTAAAAAGATATGAATCTTAAAAAACACTAAAAATTTTACAGATTTTCGCTGTGTTCAGACATCCAGCAAACAAATTTGACAAGATTATATAAAAAAAAGCAAAATATAAGGACAGCCAAAGCCTTTCATAAATTTTTAATAAAAAAAGTAATTAAATCGGTTCAGTTTTGGAGCAGGAATCAGGGGACTACGAAAAGTTGATTTTGTCTACTTTTCATATAATCAGTCGACCTTAGTATTTCCTTCAGCATTGTGCGCGAATCACACGAATACTGCTTTAAAAACTCATAGTACCCATCCAGTACTGTTATCTGCAATAAATAGCTTTTCATAAGGACGAATTTACAACTGTTCATTCGAGCGATATTTATATCGAACATTCCCAAAACGGATCATTACTTCCGTGGTTATTGTGAGTAACTTTACAGCTGTGTTAATTTATTCCGGATTGAGAATTATCACTTCGCAATTAATATCTTTTAAGGGATTTAATTTAAATTAATATCGTAGTTGCATTTCAGTTAATTTCATTTAAGAATGAAAGATAACGTTTCTTTATTTTGGTTGCGGCAATATATCCGTATTTATGTATATTCATGTTGACGAAAATGGTTACGATTTCAATTTATGGAAATGAAAAAGTATTTAATTTTAATAGTAATAAAGACTTTCATCTTTTTTAATCGTATTGTGAATTTACTGAATCAATGATTTTATTAATTACAAAATTATTTGTTTTTATCGGCATTGAACTATCTACCTACACCCTGGATTTACATTCGTGTATTGTTTCTATATTTAAAAAACAATGTCGTTGCAATTTGAATATGATGAATGTAGTGTACGAATAAACCTTTCTAGTTTTTGAAATGGAACAACTTTTAAGGATCTACTCGCGTTTATTTTACATATTACTGACGTCAAGCATAGGCGCGAAAATAAGTCTGCAGTATGCGAACATGCCCTTGAGGGGCCCAACCATTACATCAGATTTGATAAACCACAAATACTCGCTAGAGAACAACGATTCATCCCTAGGATGATAGGCGAGGCTATTGAAATTAAAAAAACACCCTAATTTCAATAGAGAAGATGGTTGGAATCTACCATCAGCCTGGGATCCCATCATACAAAATATTAAATCCCAGCCCCAACACCATACTGCCAGACCAAAAGATACTGTAAGCTCTTTCTGCGTAAAACGGAACACACATGATTAAATTTAAATGAGGGTATTTTTTTTTTTTTTTTTTTTATAAAAGAAGGAGGCAAACGAGCAGGCGGGTCACCTGATGGAAAGTAATCACCGCCGCCCATGGACACCTGCAAAACCAGAGGAATCGCAGACGCGCTGCCGGCCTTTAAGAAAGGAATAGGCTCGTTTCTTGAAGATTCCGAGGTCGTAACGGTCCGGAAATACCGCCGCTGAGAGCTGGTTCCACAACACTGTAGTTCGAGGCAAGAAGTTTCGTAAAAAACGCACAGTAGTAGACCGCCATCCATCAAGGTGATGTGGATGGAATGACAGTCGATTGCGTGTAGTGCGGTGAAGGAAAGTAGCGGTAGGAATCAAGCCGAACAATTCCTCGTATATACGAGCTACTAACTAATTATGAGACGACCAACACCTCAGTCTCCCTGTGACCATGGACCCTGAAAAGGGTTCGAAACGTCAGAATAAAAATTAAAAAGTAATGTATAAAACAAACGCGAGTATATCCGTAAAAGTTGTTTCACTTTCTAGTTTTTGTTACAATATTTAGATTAATACTTAAACAAATAATAAACATCTTTCCAGTTAGAGAATCAAAAGTAAAAGTAGCTAGCGGGTTTGGGTTTCGATCATGCAAGTTAAGTAACTTTTGCAATGTCGGTTTACCTGCTGGATGACCAAATTAAATATATTTAGCTCTCCGTGCTTCGGAAGATACGTTTCGTCTTTGGTCCTGGCTGTTTGTCTGAAGATATTAGTCGTTTGTACCCACCATCTCCCATCACAGGTGCAGCGTGGTTGGATAATGTTGGCCTAATCTTTCTTGTATATTATTTATTTTTATAGAACGTTTATACAATGATGATGATGATGATCATGATGAAACCATACGACATTATATTGACAACTTCTCGTTTCACTTAAAATATTTAACTACGATACAAGTCAAAATATAATTTTGTTCCGCATCAAATAAATTATCTACTGAGAGCTCTGGTTTATTTAACGATGAGCTGTCCAAATTTTCCGAGTAATAAATTAGCGTTTCGTATGAAGCTGATTCGTTGGGACCGAAAATAATCTCTACTAAATTTAACAGCTATTTGTGCAATAATTTTCTGTACTCATTCCGCCTTCCATTTTCATATGTATTCATTTAGGAATGCTGTGAACTGGCATACTGGGTTACAAATTGTACATGTTAGATACCTATAGGTATGTTACAAAATTTGGGCAAAGCCTTTAAACTTTATTTTTTTCGTAGCAAATCTGAGGTGTGTTGAATTGAAACACTTTACGAATCGACTCGGCGTTTTATTTCAGTAGTCTGTGGTCACAGCAGTGTCCCTGTGACCACGAACTATGTAGAGGTTTCGAAACGTTAAAAAACTAATAATGTAAAAAATCAAACAGTCAGTCAGGATAAAATAATATGTTAAAATCATATACAGTATTTTATTTCAATAGTGTTGTGCTATTTTGTTTTGTTTTTTTTTTTAAAGGTTGCGTTAAACTCTGACAACAAATGTTAATCAACTGTTTTGTTTATCTCCAGTTATTTTTTTAAATATTGTGAGCTTACAAACTACCAAACATATTTTTCAGGTTTATAGAAACCATTACCATAACAGACTGTTAGTGCAGCGTCATATTTCAATAGGAAATAATCTATTAAATTCACTATAAAAGAGGAAAATACTCTCTGATAAATAGACCGAACGCTCGGATTCCCATTTAGAAATGTTAAATTTTATTCTCGCTCGGAATGAACTATTCTCACGAATGAAAAGCTACAATTTTTTCGAAAGAGCGGAATTTCTCTCGCTCGAATAACGTCAACTTGAAAATGGTTCAGTTCTGAGGCGGAATTCTTCAAACTTTTAATAAGTACGACTTTTTACTTAAATTGCGAACAGCAAACGTTTGACCTGAATATTGTTTAAAATTTAAAATATCGCCATTTAGTGTGTTTATGACGCTTTGAGAAATGCAAAAAAGAGGAATTAAGTTTATTTGAAATCAAGTTAACCATAGCTATATATAGAGTTCTGTTGCTGCTGGAGTAGAATGAGTAGATAGACCTATATATTGGCATTTGCTTGTCCAAAAAAAGGTATTACTCAAAGTAAAGACATCTACGATATATTGTTTTCTGAAGTTCTCACCATTGTTTGTAAACTGTTCTCTGTATGTGTGTTTATGTGCAATAAAGAATATAGAATGAAGCCACTTTGACAGATTTACTTTTATTTAGAGGTTTCAAACTCTTTGCAAGTTCTTTGGTCACAAAAGGGCTAAATCTTTTTAATTTTATCGGGTGCGTTTCAAACAAAGAGAAGTGTTATATTATCTAGATATCGCATGTTATATTCACTACATTTAAACAGTATTCCTAAGCATATAAGAGCTGGCTTTTAAAAAACTTAAAAAAAATTCATAATTTTGATAGGTTTTACGGATACGAATTATGAATACTATCCTTCGAACCAAAACGTCTTAACGTGCCATTAAGCTCCATAGATTAAGACGATCAATTCTAAACATAGTTGCTGCTTATAATAGTTACTATATTTAGTTACAATCAGAAAAGAGTTTGCTATAAAATATTTTTCAAATATAATTAAAACACTTCATAAAGAAAGCTGCTACGAGCTAAATTAAATTCTAAAAATTCCTTTCAACATCCACAAAAGTGAATTTGCCCGAAACGGCCCATTCCATGCTTTGGCACGCATTATCCATTCTGTTGACCGTACAAATAGTTTTGATGTAACTTTGTATATCGTCCAAGTTATTTAACCCACCCTTTATTAAGTTTCGGTTAATACACGGGTCTTTCCAATAACTTACATTCTTAGTGAAACTTATCTGAAAGTCGTTGTATAATTTTAAGTAGCACTATTATTAATATTTAAGCAGAGTAATCTGACCTCTTCAAATATTTTCCAAACATTCTAAAAATATTAATTTGTTGGAAAATGTTTTTCTTACATTACTACAAACAAGTTTGCAATAGCATTCAATAGCTCAGGAATCATATTTAAATCGGCGTCTTACAAGTGAAAGGAAACAATTTTGCATTCCATTACTAGTTTCTTTCGATACTTTATAAATTCAACGTTTTCAAAGCAGTTTGCTTGTGAAAGTGAACTTTAATGAACACCTAAAAGAGATTATAAAATACTTACAAAATTCATCAGAGCCTTGAAGAGTTAGCACTGGCGGGCGCGGCCCCATTGAAAGCTATTCACTATTAGCTAGAAGCTATTTTGTAGTTCAAGAAGAGCTACAATGCAATTACATCTACAAGGTAAGACAGAAGGAACAAAAATAACAGCTGAACTGGAATTTTAGTAGCTACCTAGCTGTGTGGTTTCACCCACGTTAAAAAATACTTTCCCGTTTTTGCAATACTTTTCATTGCTGCTCCACTCCTATTGGTCATAGCGTGATGTAATATAGCTTATAGCCTTCCTCAATAAATGGACTATTCAACACAAAAATATTTTTTTAATTCGAACTAGTAGTTCCTGAGATTAGCGCGTTCAACCAACCAAACAAACAAACAAACAAACAAACAAACTCTTCAGCTTCATAATATTAATATAGTTTATGTGACTCGAAAACTAGTAAACCGAGTTTCAACCGAATTCTTTTCGTAATAACACGTGTTGTGAGATTTCATTTTAAACCATACCATACCATATTCTACCATACAGTTAGTTTATAGTTAGTTAGTTTATATCTTAGTTTATAATATTAATAATCTCGTCTTGGTGTCTCGATAGTTCAGCAGTCAGAGCATTCGACCAGTAATCCAAGGGTTGTGGGTTCTATTCCCACTCGAGCTTCTTAAGATAGGTTGATTTTTTCTATTAAATATTATCTTGTCTAACATGAGCATTGTGAAGACACAAATTGAAAAAAATATAATTAATAATACCACTTGAAATTGGCTTAATGCTAAACTCGAAGCTATTAATTAAGATATAATTACAATAACAAGTAAACTATCATAGTGCATATTGTATCTAATCTTGTAAATCATTGCAGTTCAGCTCTTCTTGAACTAGAAAACAGCTCCTCTAGCTCGCAATGGGACTGCGCCCTAGCCACATCAACTACGAGTGGTGAAATAACGAACTTTCAACTCTTGTAAAACAAACTGAAACTTGATGGACGCAAAGACGGGTTTAATTGAAACTTTTTCTTAATCCACCCTTCATGTGAATTATAACGTGAAAATTGGGGGGAAATAGGTACTGTACTTTTTAAGTTGGACGAAGGTAATAAATTTAACTTTTCAACTCATCGTTCCATTAAGATTTGGACCTTATTTTAAAAATTTAATTTAAAGTTGAATGGAACCTTTCTTTGTCACTGAGGTTCCAAGTTCCAGTGTTGTTTCTGTTTGACTATGGATTTATATTAGTTTTAAGAACAAGTGTTTCCCTTTTATCATTATGTTTTAGATACAGATTTACAACTAAATCTGTATTCAGTATGTTTTCACAAACTAAGATTTAAAAGAGGTTAAGTAGTAATTATGTATCTACAGTTAAAAAGATGACTTGCTTCGTTCGGTGGGACACAGAAAAGGTCGGAACCTTGCGGAATCTGGACGACTGGTGTTTCATCTAAACTACCGGGACGTTTGTTTTTTTATATATATATACAATAGTTGGCAAATAGCTCTACCTGATGTTAACCCTTAATTGCTCGCGTGGGGTATATTTTACCCTACGGAGATTTTAAAGTGTTGTAACTTCGCCATGTTAAAGCAATCATCACAGTGTTTTCAGTAGCTGCCTGAATATCTTCTCCCATCCCGATTAAGTCACAAACTCCACTATGTACCGTCTCGTTATGTCAGAGACGTCTGGGGTATATATTGCCCTACGCGAGTGTTAGTGTTGCTTTTTTGACAAGTTAGTATAGTTATTTTTAATTTGATAAATATGTAATTTGGTCCAAAATGTTGTGTTTTAATCATTATATAGTTTTAGTTATCACAAATTTAATTGTGATTATATCAAATTTTATGTTGCGTAAAAGAGAAAAAAAAGAATTTTTCAACACTTTTTCAAAAACTAAATTAATAATTTTTTAGTCAAAACTCTCAAAATGGCAACTCGACTAACTATCAAATATGTGTTAATTACAACGTCGGAAGTCGCCATAAAAGATGGCCGTTGGTTATATTTTACTGCATTCTCAACTTTGCTGGTATAAATGCATAGGTTATTCATAAACGCAAATTCGACCACGAAATATCGAGAAGGGAAATTCTCTTGCAGTTGATTTAACAAATACTCACAAACAAACTCGATTAACAATACCGTAACTGCCAAGAGTCATACAAAAACATCCCAAGAGACAGGATGAAGTTCAAGATGCTGGCTTCACGTCCATCGAGGCAGGCCATCTTCAATTTAAGTAATTCAATATATGTAAGGTCGAAGGATAAAAAAATAACTTTTCTGTGTGCTAAATGCCATCAGCAGGTCTGTCATGGCCACTCTATCATGACATGTACTGATGAAAAAGTACCTAGATGTATTTTTTTAGTTTTTTATTAGTTTTATATAAATGTTGATAATGAATACTGTTTACTCTTAGTTTAAAGTAACTTCTGAATTGTTATCAAAAACTTTATGAAAAGTGGTTACAAGTGTTTTTATTTTACCATTGAAATTGGGTTTATGAATACCCCACGCGAGTATAAATGTAACTTTATTCACGCGAGTGATTAAGGGTTAAGTACCTAGAAGCATAGTCCTCATGCTAGAAAAGCTCGTATACCGGATTGTGCTTCATTAGCAGACCTCACCTTACCATCCCGCAAGTTGCTTATTCACATCTCGTTGAATGAAGTCGTCTCGTTGTTCCATGGTTTCCACATTCACCTGTGGCAGGCAAATCTTATTTTTAAGTGCTATTTTATATTTTTTTCTTTAGTTAGTTAAATACAATTTTTACCTCCACGGATTGCTAGTCTATTTCGTTTTAACCTGACAATTTCGTGGACGAATGAAAGCTAGTAAATTATCTCCGAAGTAATAGGTAAATTCGGTTTGTCTGAACAAATACAATTATCCAGAGCTAAATGAAAACGTAACTGTCACCCAAGAGGCTCTTATTTTGTGTCTGTTCATTAATGCCAAGTGTTTACTTAAATTAAGATACCGTAGAAAGATGGAATCGAATCTACTCGGCACGAACTTCATTATGATACAATTTAATTATACATCATTGGTATTAAGAATTTAAAGTTAGTTTAAACTGCAAAGTATCGGTTTCAGTTGTAAATTTTTAAATTTGATATTTCAAATACCGTTCTTTACTTTTGAATCAAGTGTATTTTTTTGTGTGTCTTTTTTATTCTTTATAGATAAGTACTTGGCACCCATCTTATCTCTAAGTAATGACAAGGCCGAATATGGAAGAGCACTAAGTGAAGTATGAGTAAGTGTAACATTTTTACAGCAGAAGATCCGTAAGTGGCTACTAGAAAGACGTGCCTAGATTTTTAGACATTGTTAGTATGGATTACCTCTGGGATCGTAAGTACTTATATAGCTTACATAAAGAAGACAACTTCAAATATTAGGAGTTACGAGCAACATTATACTCGATCCATAAGTAATCCCGGTCGTAGGTACAAACATTTCATTGCCTAGCACCAAATTTTCTACGCAAAGATTCAAGAATTGTAACAGCAAAACAACTGTTATGTGTCCTTATTTCAGGTCAGGCTCAGGCCTATCCTAAGATAGGGCCACAAACCAACACGTTTCGGCCCAAAGCGAATTTAGCAATGTTATCCGGAGCTGACGGTAGTAAAACTTTATTTTACTTAAAAATATACATTTCAGGTTGAAAGTGTGTTTGCTTACATTTTAGGTAACAATATTGTAACAGTTATTCTTTTAATAAATATTTTTAGAAACGAATTCTCTTAGTAGGAGTTAGGAAGACAATGATATCGCAGTGCGAACGGATATGTTCAACGATCTGTCTAAACAGCAGGTCTTGATACATAAATATTCATTTGTGTCTATAATAATATCTTTCGGACACATTTACTTTTCAGTATCAACTTTGTTTTAAGACAGCGCTCCAGAATGAACTTATTTTACAAACGTTTTTTATATAACTGACGGTTTTAAAGTGTGGTTATGTTGATGCGAAATTATGTATTACTTAATAAATAAATAATATTTTAATTAAAGAAGAATATTATAATTAAAGAGGTGCTCGATGGCGCAGTGGTTAACGCGCCCGGTCTGCGAGTGCTGAGGTTAAGCACTTTCCAAAAGGCCTGTCATCGGATGGGTGCCCAAAAATTTATTATCTCGAGCTCCTCCTTGCTTTAGAAGGCACGTAAAGCCGTTGGTCCCGGCTGCATTAGCAGTCGTTAACAACCACCAATTCACACTGGGCCCGCGTGGGGGTTTATGAACCGTACTTCCTATCCATCCATAGGAAAGGCTCGTGCCCCAGCAGTGAGGACATAAAATGAGCTGATGATGATGATGTTTATAACTAAAAGAAATATGATTAGGGTGGATATCATATTTTGGATGACAAAGATCCTCATCACGATCATCATTATCATCATCAGGCAATAAACGTCCCACAGCTGAGATGAGGCCTTCCGACATGAACAATAATAGAATAGTGAGATCCTTAACAAAAACAACCGAAACCATCGGCTTTAAATGCTTTCAGAAAGTAGATACTCTTTAGAAGCTCGTGATATTCTTAATTTGATCACCCATCCGTTGACCCAAATTACAAAAGTGATTTTACTTGCACGATCGTCACCTGATAGTAACCCAATAAAAAACGTGGGTACGCTTGGTTTGCTAGCCACTGCGCCACCGATAAGCACGCTCTTCACAAGATAAAGATAACTTATTAATACCGAAAATGTTAATTCCAAAAACAAATCAATATAAAAATGATACAGCTAATGTAGCGAGTCATTCAAATGAATTGTTTTTCGGAAGACAGGCTATCGTGAAACCTATTTGTTCCACCCTATCTCAGTAGGGCACTGGCACTTTCTATTAAAATTATCATAACGTTAAGGAGAACCCGGTTATGGTTATCGGCATTGTGTTATGGCCAAACGTTGTGTGCTTAGCAAGACAAGGTTTCAAAAGTAAGTGAAGAGAGAAATGATACTGATTATCCAACTTTTGTACTAGTAACATAATGTTTTGTAAGCTTAATTGTATAGAGTGATTGATCTATATAATAAAATATTTATTGAGCGTATGTTGTATTATGTTAAATAAATATGTTAACGTTTTCATCTTTATTTGAGTAAATTTATGTAAGCTCGGTTTTTTATAATTACTAAAAAAATATACATTTTGCAGGTTGTTTTTTTACAAAGTGCAGGAAAATGCATAACAATAATCAAATAAGATAAATTCATTATGTATTAATGAAATACCTACGATTTACCATCTGCATCCAGAATCCCATGTTTTGCACGCAAACAGAAAGTTGCAAAGTAACAGTCCCATTTAGCTCAAGTGTCCAATTTATCCGACCTTGTTAGCAATCATGGCGACCACAAAAAAGGCCGAAAAGCGTGCACCTGTACCTTGTTTGGATGCCGCTGTCGTGAAAAAGAGGTCCAAAAGGGACAGGTGCGAAATCCTCGCCCCGCGGGGGTCCTCCGACAGCCCATCGACCGCACCCATAATCTTAATTGATAGGAATCGTTAACCTTTGAACGCACGCCTTCATCGTTTCCCCAACATAAATACTCTTCGATTCTAATCTCAAACTTTTTTTCAATCGTTATTTAATACTGGCCGCTTACAGTTTTATTTTTCGGGTGCCTCTCATCGTTATTTTGTAATAAACAGCCCATTCTTTGTCATTCGATATTTTCGAGATTATAGGTATGAGATAATTCGTTCAGGCGCCGTCGATTCGGTTATAGATTCTGATGTCTAGTGTCAATTATATGGAGTGGACATGCCGAGGTCGTGGAATTACTGCTCGTTTCATGTTAATCATTGGTTCGTTTTGATTTTGATAGAGAGGTTATGAAAGGTCCGATGAAAGATATCAAAGATTTAATTTCTATGTCAGATTACGAATGTGTTAAGTGAACTACTTTTAGAGTATGGGCGGCTTTTCATTTAAATTTAGGAATGGATTTGCAAAATGAACCTTTCTATAAGAAGATATTTGTATATCTTTAAACTCAGAAAGATGTACTTATAGTTTTAGAAGGTTCACTTTTTTCTAACGTGGCGGTCCATAACTCTCGCCAATAAATAAGGAATAGAGAAATAGTTTATAGCCCGAGCTCTATTAACTCGTTGTCTAGGATGATCTATGTTTAACAGTGGAACTTACCTATACTTATTAAGATTATTATTTGTGGCTTACCTTATTTGAAAAAAGTTGGCGATAAACAAAATGACCAAAACGTTGTTTCATAAATGTTTTTTTTACAATAAAGCGCGAGGAGCTCGATGGCGCAGTGAGTGCTGAGGTTAAGCAACTTTCGCATAGGCCGGTCATCGGATGGGTGACCAAACATTTATCATCTCGAGGTCTTCCGTGCTTCGGAAGGCACGTAAAGCCGTTGGTCCCTGCTGCATTAGCAGTCGATAACAACCACCAAACCGCACTGGGCTCTCGTGGTGGTTTATGGCCCGTTCTCCCTATCCATCCATAGGGAAGGCTCGTGCCCCAGCAATAATAATAATAAATAATATAATAAATTTTATTTATTTTCTCTCCACAAAACTACAATAAACAATGTGCTTAACCTATAACATAAATTTAATATTTGTGGGAGACTGGAGTCTAAACTAGGCAGTGCCCTGCCGGTAATTTTAGAACTCCAGGCCTCCGACCCTCGTAATACATGGACTTTACTTATAGGTACATCATTGCGATTAAATGATACATTCGGAAGAGAATTATTTACTACAAAATAATGGGGACGCAATGGGGACATAAAATGAGCTAATGATGATGATGATGGTGGTGATGATGATGATGATGATGATGATGATGAAAGCGCGTAATTGGTAAATAAAAAAATACAAGTGCTCACTTAAGGATTAACCACACACACACGATCGTTAATTAATTAAACTCCTCCCTGTATTGATCAATCGCGGTCGGTAAATCAACGGAACATAAAAGTTACGAGTTAAAAATCTCTCTACCGTAATCAATATCACCAGGCTGACATAAATTTGGTAGGACCCATATTAGTAATGCAGACGACATTTTGTCATCGTTTCCGACTTATCCACTACGATCGACCGAACGCCATATATCTTTTTTTTAAAGTCCCAAATAAATACTCCTCGGACGTAAATTGGCGACGCGTGGGTGATTCTCGATTTTATCGAGTTATTAATTTCCATGTTAATGGTGAAAACTAATATGCGTTTAAACAGCTGTGTTTATGTCACTGTCACATTGTATAAAGTGTTACCGATTTAATAACATATAAGTAAATGTCTTCTGAGGAGCTCGATGGCGCAGTGATTAACGCGCCCTGTTTGCGATTGCTGACGTTATCAACTCGCAAAGGCCGATCAATGGATGGGTGACTAAAAATTTATCATCTCGAACTCCTCCGTGCTTCGGAAGGCACGTAAAGCCGTTGGTACCGGCTGCATTAGCAGTCGTTTGCAACCACCAATCCGCACTGGGCCCGCGTGGTGGTTTATGGCCCGTTCTCCCTATCCATCCATAGGGAAGAAGTGCCCCAGCAGTGGGGACATATAATGAGCTGTTGATAATGATGAATTGTCTTCTAACAGGTTTAATCCACTCTGAAGCTAGAGTACCCAGCAGCCTTAGAGTGAAATGATCAATGATGAATCCACCAAAAAGCTCGCACTACCAAATAGTATACGTTGCTACTAATCGATAATGATATATAGGTTAGCAACACCTGTCTGTCAATTGTGACCTAATGTGTCCATGGAATTAATAAGTTTATACGTATATGTACTTAGGTTTCATCGTTATCATCTACAGCTCATTTTATGTCTAGCTGGGGCACGAGGCTTCCCTATAGACGGATAGGGAGAACGGGCCAGTGTGAAATGGTGGTTGTTATCGACTGCTAACGCAGCCTAGACCGACGGCTTACATGCCTTCCGAAGCACGGAGGAGTTCGAGATAAAACATTTTTGGTCACCCATCCGATGGCCGGCCTTTGCGAAAGTTGCTTTTATTTATAACAATCAGGTCGATGGCGCGTTAACCACTGTTAGATTAGGTTTTAACTCCATGAATGTGTGTCTGCCAATTCTGTAGGGGAGATAATTTTGGTGTGTTAGATATAGATGGACACAAACATACCCGTCTGTTTAAGGATAGTGGACTAAAACCAGCCATGTAGGTATGTTAGTTGGTGTTATAACATCGACACATCCTACGTAAAACTAAGTACTGAAAAAAAATTACAAGAGCTTGAATTTTAAAGATTTCGAAAAAATTTAAGCTCTATGACTCGGCCTCAATTTGATTTATAATAGGAGTATAATACTTGGTAAAAAGCTTTTTATTTGAACATCTATAATTAACATGATTCTATTTTAATTTAAAAAAGAAGAGAGATTAGTGTATATCAAATCTATTATGCATTATACTCGTTAAAAAATATAATGTAAAGTATCAGTTTTAAGTTTCAATTAATATTTTTACAAATTAATAACCATAAAAGAAAGGGTTTGTCAAAAATCTTATTAATTATATTTTATTTATAGAAAATATACTTATATTAAAAAAACCTGAGTTGAGAACATTTATGTTAGCTTCATAAACATCTGCTCATCGGTCTAAGTACTAAGTACTCAGTAAATTCGGATTAGAGGGTTACAATCCACAAATATTTTGAAAGCGTACGAATTTCAAACAGACTTAGAACAACACTGTTGAATCTAGACATAGGTTTTACATATTCATGAGCATCAACCGAGCATGCCACAGTTGTTTTGAATTGGTTTTAGAATAGCACCGTCTATTTATTATTTGTTTGTTTTAGGGGTTTGCTAAGGGAGCATGTTTTAAAGACGCAGCCACTTTCGAAAACACTTTTCGAAGCATGTTAAGAAGACATAGTAATGCTCTTGCATGCAAAATGCCTTTGATTGACTGCGATGCATGGTTTCACGTTTTCATGAAAATCTCATTTGTTTTTCGGGAACATTGTAGACAGATTTTTTTTGGTAAGCTAAACTAAAGTAGCGATGGAGGAGCTCGATGGCGCAGTGGTTAACGCGCCCGGTCTGCAAGTGCTGAGGTTAAGCAACTTTCGCAAAGGCCGGTCATCGGTTAGGTGACGAAAAATTTATCATCTCAAGCTCCTCCGTGCTTCGGAAGGCACGTAAAGCCACTGGTCCCGGCTGCATTAGCATGCAGTCGTTAACAACCACCAATCCGCAATGGGCCCGCGTGGTGGTTTATGGCCCGTTCTCCCTATCCATCCATAGGGAAGGCTCGTGCCCCAGCAGTAGGGACATAAAATGAGATGATGATGATGAAAGTAGCGATCACGTGAGTTACAAGAATTTCTTTCTTTGTTATTATATATTATTTTTTATTATTATTTTGATTGAACAATTTAAGAAATCTATATTTATATTTAAACTAAAGTACACTTGTTAAAACACAAATAGCCTCAGGTGGGATTTAAGTATCTTTATCTTTAGTTTTTAGGAAAAAACAGCTGAGTAGGCTAATGAAACTAACGATTCCAAGTAAGTACAAATTTATACAGACACCTTATTAACACGTTGATGGCTACAAAACCCTGACAAGTTTAATATTGTTTGTCGGTCACAGGATGCAAGGGCTGCGCTAACGCTAACTTTTTATCGGAACACAGTTTCATCGCAGACCCTCAAGTATAGGCTGTTTACTTCCATAGTACACCTTAAACTTCTCCTTGCGTCGTATTCCTCGTTGCTAAAGATCGTGACCTCAGGAGTATCTTCTCCTTCACGATGTTCCGCCATTTGTTTCTGTCCAAGGCAACGTCGAGAGTGGTACGGATCAGCCGCCTTAGACAAGGAACAAAATGCTAATAGAATAGAAATCAAATATAATAATTATTGTACAAGATCGAGATAAGTCAATGATACGTATAAACGACGTTTATGTCAATCTCATACAATAATCGTTGTATTTAATTTCTATTCTATTAGCGTTTTGCCTCTTGTCTAGGGGGGCTGATCAGATTAACGCAGTGGCTGCGCTGCGCCCTCTTAGTTGCTGTCGTTGACAATATGACCAAAATATTCAACGATCCTACGACATAATACCTATTAACATAAACAGTAGATAATATGTACATACTTAATATTATTAGCGCTATGTCCAAAAATACGAAATAAAACACAAAAGATAGGTACAAAATGTTCATATGGTATTTTTAGTCACTTTTTCACTGGTCTCGGTCACCGTGCTAAATGGACCGAACAGGTCCATTAAAGTTTTTTAAAAGTGTTCCCGATCGTAAATCGCCGTAAGTAACAAGGGTGAGCTTCAATTTTTTTTAGAGAACGCTGAATAAAAAATGGTTGGAAACCGCCTCAAAGGTTTGTGGGGCGTTAGAAGTATTCTACCTACACGTTTACTTAGAAGTGAAACATAAACTTTGAAGGTGAATTAAATCATTTATATAGTAACAAGGTGTTGTTAATATACCAAGTGTTCGCCTCTGTAGTCTAGTGGGGAAGACAAATGGTCTCAGGCGCAGAGGTAGGTTCGCTTTCCGAGAAGGGACATGTTTGTGTACTCAGTTTGGTTGATGGTAGGGCTTATCCGGCCAGGTGGGATGATGACCTGCGAAAGACTGCAGGCAGATGCTGGATGCGTCAAGCTGAGGACAGGGCGCTATGGCGCTCAGTGGGGGAGGCCTATGTCCAGCAGTGGACTAAGATAGGCCGATGATGATGATGATGATTAGGGCTTATTTGTCCACCTGGCTAGCTACCACTATATTATTTTAATATGTCACCATAACATCAATTATTGTACTGTTGTAGTGTTCCGGCAGCTAGAGATAAGATAGCCAGTGCCTCGGAAGTTGAGAATTCGGGTGCAGTTCGCTTTCACCTTTAGCTTTATCATCACTTAACATCAGGTGAGATTGCTTGTCCGTATGGATTTAAAAAATTCACAGATTTCGCAGTCCCCGCAAGAATCGGAGCATTGAAAATGAATATAACAATTTACGAAAAAAAAAACATTTTATTTTAAAAAACACAATTCTAACTTGAATGCACTTCTCGCCTGCATCCGCATCTTTTGACACCATTACCATGACGATGGGTCAATAATCAAAGAAGCTACACCCGTTTTTCTATAATACCAAATCTAAACCGATTTTTTTCTTAAGTCGGTTTTCATTTTGAAACATTTACAATTTAGTAAACAAACACCCCCCAAAAAACCCGTTTTTTTTACATTTTTCAAAATAAAAAATAATGTTTCAAGTTGATTTTTAAAATTTAAACTCACTCACTCACGCGTATCTCAATAAATTCCTCAATTCTTGCTATTATTTGCATTTCGATTCTCTCAAAATCCTCGGAGCTATGGCCAAAATACGTTTCAGGCGATTTGCATCTGATAACCATTTTCAATGGTAAAAAGTTTCATCATCATCATCATCAGCCCCTCCCGACCCACTGCTGGGCATAGGCCTCTCTTTGTTTGTGCCATTCGCCTCGATCCTGCGCTAGTCTAAAAAGTTTACTTCATGGAAAATGGTAGCCTTGTGATCCATATACAAATATATAATAATAATATATTATAATAATAAATAAATATACATTTTTTAATTCATATTGCATGCATTCAGCATCTAATGAAGATGACTCCTATTCAAACTAAGTATAGTATCTGCTATGTACGAGCTGTACATTGTTTTGCTATTATTTAACCTAATTAAGTTGCTGACCGGGCGGCTTATGCGCGCAACACTTAACATATGATTTTTAGTGCAATAAACCCATTCGACGGTTTCGGTTGTCTCTTTTACTCCGTTCCTTCAATAAACAAACATTCTTCGGCACTCGTATACAACAACATTAACATTATAAACATTACTTAAACTTTACATAACTGCACGGGCACTAGCTCGTACATTTGGTCCTTCGAGAAATTGTGAAGTGTGATCTGTGTTCAAACCTTCGATAGCGAATCGGCTGACTGGCCTCCCACAAGCGGGTCTCACCAGTTAAGTTGAGAAGGCGCATAATATCGAGGTAAGACTACGGTCACGCTGAACAAGAACCAACAACATCCAGTGGGTACTTACAAAGCCTACGCTCTACAAGAACTATCGTTTGTGAGCTTTTAAACATTTTATAAACAATGACAATGGAAGCTATCATCCAGAGTCAACAGATTATTGCCGAGGGCATTCAGAAGCTGCTAACCAACTTCAAGAAAGACTCGGCAAGTCGTAAAACAGCTGATTATCTCAAGAAACGCCTCGAAGCTCTTCAGAACCTGTGGGGAGAGTTTGAGAGTAACCACGAGACTCTTTTAACATCTAGAGATAAAACAGATGACTATTTTACGTCCAACGCCTACGACAAGGTAAAACAAAGATATGAAACGACCTTAGAGGTCCTTCAAAAAACAAAACCATCGACGGTGGAAGACAGAGGGGTGTTATCCAAAAGTGATGAACTTCTAAGCCAACAAAACACTAACTTTAGGGCTTTCACAAGAGTGGTCCGAAATATTTACATAGACGAGCTCAATGAGAAATGGGAGATTGAGGACAAGTTACAGGTGTTACAGTCACGTTGGAAGATCATCGACGAGACACACTGGCAGATAGATAACGCTATGGTTGCTACTAACTTAGAGTACGAACGAGAGTTCTCCGATCATGAAGACACCTATGAACGCACCAAGAGAGAGTTAAATCGTAAATTGAATTCAACATCTAGTCAATATCAGTCGGTACCGCAGATTGAGATACCTAACTTCTCGGGTAATTACTCTCAGTGGCCGACCTTCATGGACTTATACAGTGAAGCGATCCATAACAACAATAGGCTTACGAAAACTCAAAAGCTGCAACATTTGAAGGGAAGGCTACGGGGAGAAGCTGAAAGACTCGTACAACATTTAACAGTATCAGCGGAGAACTATGACGCGTGCTGGGAGATCCTCACTCGTCGCTATAACAACATACAGCTGCTCTTCACTAAGCAAATACAAATATTTCTGAATCAGCCAGCTGTTCAGAAACAGAGTTGTTACGAGCTTAAACGCTTGCACGACGTTAGTCTCGAAACAATTCACGCGATAAACAATCTGGGGGTTGACACCACTACGTGGGACCCGATCATTGTCCACATTCTTACCGAAAAATTAGACCCTGAAACATATGCTGCCTACATGGAGATAAGAAAGGCGCCTAGAAACTTACCTAGCTTTGACGAACTAATCAGCTTTCTAGAAAACAAATTTACTGCATTAGAACCACTCAACAAGAAAAATAAGACGCCCAGCGGCTCTAAACCAAACAACCATGCACCCAGCAAGGAATTTTCATCTAAGGTACTACCACAAGTACCAAGGTCAAAGGCATGGCCCAAGACGTACCATGCAAGCGCCGAAAGAGTCTGCCCTATCTGCAACAAAGATCATTTATTGATTTATTGTTCAACATTTCTTAACATGAACACATCTGAAAAAACAAGAGCGATAGCTAAGGTCAATGATATGTGTCGAAATTGTTTATTCTCACATAATGGAAAACAATGTAATTCGAACAAAAGGTGCAAAATATGTAATAACGCACATCATACAATTCTGCACGAGTTACATGAAACCGGTCAACTCGGGTCAATGCTCGCGAATATACCGATTGCACCTAACAACAGACCTACGACATCGAAACAAACTGTGAATCACGTAGCCGCTAATAATGAAATATTACTCGCTACGGTACAACTAAAAATTCGAGCAGCTGATGGTAATTTTATACAATTACGATGCCTCTTAGACCAGGGCTCCCAGATTAATCTCATAACGGAATCTGCGACACAAAGGTTAGGCCTTCACAGATTTCATCAAAAAGCTACCGTTTCGGGTATCGGGATATCAGCCAATCAGAGTCATGGAACAGTACAGTTAGTGTGCGAATCACTCTATGGCGACTATGGATTTACAACAGAAGCAATGGTTATGAGTAAAATGCTCAACAATTTACCCAACTATACCTTCACAAAACAACAATGGCCTCATTTGCACAACATTAACCTCGCGGATCCAGAATACAACATTTCGGGACCTGTAGACATACTGCTGGATGCTGGCGTATATGCGGACATTATCCTGGATGGCATCCTGCGAGGCTCCAGCACCGCCCCTATTGCTCAACAAACCAAAATAGGGTGGGTGCTATTAGGTAAAATGAGAACCTACAACTGCAACGCCGTATTAAACAATATTGATGAAATTTCTCAATTTTGGGAAATTGAAGAAATAACTGAAAACAAACTGACTTTGACAACAGAACATGAACATTGCGAAACATTTTTTCAACAAACAACAAAGCGACTTCCTAGTGGTAGATATGAAGTTCGCATCCCGATGAAGCCTAACTTCAAAGAAAAATTAGGAGCTTCAAAGCCACAGGCGGTCGCGCAATTTAAGCAGCTGGAAAAAAGACTGGAACACAATAACTTACTGAAAGAAAGTTACAAACAATTTATCAATGAATACATTACACTCGGTCACATGAAAGAGTGTAAAGTACAACAAGAACCAAGCTGCGTCTTGCCACACCATGGGGTCGTCAAGATGGACTCTGCAACAACAAAATTAAGGGTTGTTTATAACGCGTCTGCCAAAACAAAATCAGGTCACAGCCTCAACCAACTTATGGAATGCGGACCTAATTTACAACAAGATCTTCAGGCCCTGATACTGAGATGGAGAACATACAAATACGTTTACACGGCAGATATTGAAAAATTTTTTAGACAAGTATTTATAAACGAGACAGATCAACACCTGCAAAAGATTGTATGGCGAGACTCTAACACAGAACCCATCAAAGAGTATCAACTTTGCACTATAACATACGGCACCAAGGCTGCGCCCTTCCTAGCTATGCGCACAATCAAACAGCTGGTGCAGGACGACGGCTCACAGTATCCTCTTGCTGCCAATATTTTAAGCAACCAGCTGTACATGGATGACATATTGGGAGGAAGCTGCAGCATCTCAGAAGCAAAGATTGCTCAAAAACAATTAATAGAGATCTTACTTCGAGGAGGGTTCAATCTCCGCAAGTGGGCATCTAACGAGCCTTCACTATTAGAGCAATTGCCGCAAGATTTAATTAATCAAAATATGCTAGACTTTGAACGGGCAGAAACAAACAAAACCTTAGGTATTACGTGGAATCCCCGTACGGATCAGTTTACATTCAAGCAAACAGCGAACATTCATAAACGGCGTGACGTCATTACGAAACGAATATTGCTATCGGAAATGTCAAAAATTTTTGACCCCCTCGGCTGGCTTGCACCCGTCACGATGAAGGCCAAGCTTATGTTTCAAAACGTATGGATTTCCAAAATAAACTGGGATGAGGCTATTCCTAATAACATACAAAAGGAATGGGACTTATTTCAACAGGACATTGAACATATAAAAAACATAAGCATACCGCGATGGATTGGCAACCAGCAACATACAACAGAAATCCACGGGTTCAGTGACGCATCTGAAAAGGGATACGCAGCTGTGATTTACTGTAAATCGAGCAACGACAGTAACCAACCTATCATTAGATTATTGGCAGGAAAAACAAAACTTGCTCCGCAGAAGAAACCTACATCGTTACCCAGACTCGAACTTTGCGGGGCTCATCTGTTGTCAAGACTAATGAAAAAGATAATGGAAACAACAAACATGCAAACAGCTAACATTTACGGCTGGACGGACTCCATGGTCGTTTTGGGGTGGCTCCAGGGGGACCCATCCCGTTGGAAAACATTTGTGTCGAACAGAGTGGTAGAAATCACAGCTATCATGCCAGCATCCTGTTGGAGACACGTCAAATCCGAGGACAATGCGGCTGACTGTGCCAGTCGAGGGGTGCTCCCGTCCCAGCTTCCAAATCATTCATTGTGGTGGGAGGGTCCCAGATGGCTAAAAGAGAACAATTTACCACCACAAGACACATATACAACAAGCGAAGACAGGAAACAAAAACAAGTTTGTTTATTACAAAAAACAGCAACAATTATTGAAGAAATTATAACAAATTATAATTCAATATCTCGTATAAACCGTGTATTATGTTGGATATTGCGCTTCATTCACAATACACGTGACAGAACAAATGCTAAGCGAATATCGCACTTAACGACAGCTGAGTTGGAAATCGCTCGTAACGAGGTCGTTAAGTTTGTGCAAAATTGTTGTTTTGGCGACGATATTTCACAACTACAAAATGGAAAAAACATCCGTTCAACAAGCTCTATTCTAAATTTAAATCCCATGTTGGACGAACACGGAATATTGAGAGTTCGTGGAAGACTTAACAACTCTGCTTTAAACAACGCACAGAAGCACCCGATTATCTTGCCCAACAAACACAAGGTGACCGAACTAATAATAAGTCGGGCTCACATTGAGACTCTACACGGAGGGGCTCGATTAACACTATCACACCTTCGCTGCAAGTACTGGATCCTTGGAGGCATTCGCACCGTGAAAAAACACATCAGGCAGTGCGTCAAGTGTCACCGCTTCCGAACAATGAGTCATCACCAGCAGATGGCTGACCTGCCCAGCCCACGAGTAACTCCATCCCGACCATTCATGCATACTGGAGTGGATTTTACCGGACAAGTGGAGGTGAAAACAAACAAAGGCCGCGGAGTGAAGACCACCAAAGGCTACGTCGCTATATTCGTCTGCTTGGCTACGAAAGCAATACACCTGGAGCTGGTATCTGATCTCAGTACTGATGCCTTCCTAGCTGCCTTGAAACGCTTATGTGCACGAAGAGGAACACCTCGCAGCATGTACAGCGATAACGGAACCAATTTTGTTGGTGCAGCTAAGGTCTTAACAAAAGAACATAGAGATGCCATACAATGTTACGTCGACAGCGACCTTTTGAACAACATATCAGAGTGGGGGATAGAGTGGAATTTCAACGCCCCTGCTTGGCCAACAGCTGGCGGCCTATGGGAAGCTGCCGTGCGAAGCATGAAGCATCACCTAAAGCGTGTTCTTGGAGAGCAAAGATTGACGTTTGAGGAGTTTACTACACTACTTACTCAAATTGAAGCCTGCCTTAATTCCAGACCGCTCATATCCATAACAGATGATGTCGACGACCTAGATTGTCTGACGCCAGGTCATTTCTTAGTCGGAGGCCCGCTGCTAGCTCCACCATTATCGCCAGAGGTAGAAAACAGAAGCTTAACATCAAGATGGAAAATGACCGAGAAAATGCACCGAGACTTTTGGAAAAGATGGTCGGTTGACTACCTTCAAACATTACAAACACGCAGCAAATGGCATTATCCTACAAAAAACTTAGAAGTTAATGACATCGTGCTCATTAAAGAAGATAACACACCACCGGCAAAATGGCTTCTGGGAAAAATTACAGAGACGCATCCCGGGTCAGATGGCCGGGTACGCGTGGCGACGGTCAAAACCAAAAACAGTCATTTAAAACGACCAGTGACGAAGTTAGCTCGTCTACCGATTGAAAATGAAGAATCGGACAACGCTTCTAGTAACCAAACGAAACATTTAAAGGTCAACGACCCGGCGGAGGTTACAACTAAACGGACATCTAGATCAATTCGTGGAAAGAAAACATTTAACAGTTATATTTGTTCAACATTGTTCCTAATCGCTACTCTCATAACGCCGTCTCTTCAACAAATGATTAACGTTACAACGTTTAATCCAGCCAAACTTATGTATTTTGATAAGATATCGGATATGCAGATCGTACAAGACCATTGGAATTTAGTAGTTTACTACAATATGTCCTCCTATTGGCAAAGCTTATCTACTCTTGAAAACTACATCAACCATCTTAACCACATGTGCAAGGGAGAGACAGCCTTTCAAACAATCGCCGTCCAATTTGAACATGAGCTGACGGAGCTGAAGCACTTCAACGGAATCCTACGTTCTGAACATGGACGGCGGGCAAAAAGAGGACTAATTGATGGGGTTGGATATATAGCCAACTCACTTTTTGGTGTGCTCGATGCACGTTTTGCGGATAAATACAAACATGACATCAAACAAATACAAAACAACGAACAACACTTATTAACTCTCTACAAAGAGCACACATCTATCATAGAAGGAGAATACAATCTTCTGAAACGGAACGAGCAAGTCATGAACAAACAACTGAACATTATTACACAGCATCTTAACGAATCTGAACAAAGAATCACAAGAGATCAGAACAATGCCATGTACATCACGGCCACGGCGCTCGCAATAAATGTGGTTCTCTCTAACTTACATCGCGTTCAACAACAATTACTGGACGTCGTGACGGAAGTAAGGAACGGCCGAATTGATACTCATCTACTTAGCCCTGAAGAGTTGCAAGTACAGCTAAACATCATCTCAGGCCAGCTTCCACACGAGCTGTCACTGCCATGTGTAAACAGTCCCGATTGCATTCGCAATATGTATAAGTTACCACGTGTGAGCGTGCGAGTAACAGAAACATATCTCATATTTGAAGTGAAGCTACCGCTTATATCTAATGAACGATACGAGATAAACCGTATTATACCTATCCCACAAACAGATGGGCGTATGGTTAGAACAATAGTCCCTACCTCTGAATATCTAGCGGTTAACATCAGGAAAGATCTATTGATAACAATAAACGCACAAGATATGAAGTCATGCGTTCAATCGACTGAAAAACAATTAATTTGTACGCTTAATAAACCTATCTACGATATTAAAGCGGCATTAATTTGCGAAGCAGAAATAATAAACAATAGAAAGATATCGAGTTGCCGCATATCGCTATCAGAGTGCCGCCGGCACGAGTGGATCGAGTTACACAGCCGCGGCGCGTGGCTCTACTACTGTTGCGAAGAATGCAGCGCGCGCATATTTTGCCCAGCTGGCGCCATGACGAAAACATTACACCACACAGGCGTCATCACACTGTCGGATGGATGTATTTTAAAAGACGATGACGTAATAATCCATTCACAATACAACTTTCATAGCGAATTGAAAACAGACGGAGAGCAAATTAACATTCCAAACATAGAATCGGAAGTCAATCACGTAATAAACGACGTTAACATAACATTTTTCCCCGAAAACCATGAGGAACCACTGAAGGTTTTAAAGAAAAAGATTGACCACGTTAAGGCCCTACAAGAAACGTTAAATGACCAAATAGATGGTCATGAGACCCATCACTATATAGCGTATGGCCTCTTTACGGTCGTCATCGTGAGTATTAGCGTCTGGGCCTACTACAAGGTTAAGAAACAGCGCTCGAGCCAGGGGGAGCTCGTTCCAACGACGTCGGACCTAGCCGGTCCCGAACCCCCTCGAGAGTCGTCAAGCCCCAGCACGGTTGATGAGCACAATACAACCGAGACTTCGCAGCCAACCGAACATTTTGTTAGTTTTAAGAACAAGGCGTCGTCTCCTATTATAAGCTCTTACTAGTTTATCATGCTTTTTTGTATTGCTTGTTTATACACACTTTTTATACACACTTTTTATACTTATTATGTTAACATTAATCCTGTTGGATCTTTTAAGTCGGCAGCATGTACGAGCTGTACATTGTTTTGCTATTATTTAACCTAATTAAGTTGCTGACCGGGCGGCTTATGCGCGCAACACTTAACATATGATTTTTAGTGCAATAAACCCATTCGACGGTTTCGGTTGTCTCTTTTACTCCGTTCCTTCAATAAACAAACATTCTTCGGCACTCGTATACAACAACATTAACATTATAAACATTACTTAAACTTTACATAACTGCACGGGCACTAGCTCGTACAGCTATCTACCTACCTAGTAGGTTATTGCTTGTATGATAGTATTTGTCTTGTTAGCTGTCTAAATGATTTAAAATGAGTATATATTAGGTAGGTATATTCTACATATTTATAAATAACAAGATAAACTCTATAATTTAAGTGTTGCAAATTAAATCACACATTTACACTAAACATTTTTTTTCATTCGTTTAGTTTCATATATAAAATATTAAATAACTTTGTGACTCAAAAACACTGTCTTTCTTATGACACGAAATGTGAATACCTTTCTCCAAATTTAGTACAGTAATAACCTAAACTCTTTGGTGGTAATTCGAAAAGGAACCAATTACATAAATCATCGGAGAGTCAATACTTTTTTGGTTAATAATCGACGAGTGCGGGGCGTAGGTGTCGATACGTATTTAACCAATTTGAATTCCTTTGTAAATCGTTGCTGATAGGCGTTATTAAACAATTTGTTATCGAATTTGTACGAGTTGCCTATCGAATTACAAGTTTTAGAACTATGTACAAACATCTATTTTTTTATGATATTCTTTAGGCATAAATGAATCTAAACGGCTGGACCGATTTGGATGAAATTTTCTGTGTGTGTTCAAGTGGATTCGAGAATGATTTAGATATACAATTGGACCTGGTAGGTGGCGCTGCTATGGGTCCATCATGGGATACGGGTGTTCATAAGCGGACGAATGATTTGTTTGTTTTGTTGTCATGGAAACTGTCAAAAGCGGTTCCTACGAAGTCCGCCGGTCAGCTAGTTAGGTATAAAAAGAAACGGATCAAATTCAATGACTATGACATTTTAATATAATATAACATAAAAAATCTTTTAAATTATCTTACGGGTGATGATAAGGCCGAAGGTGGAAGGCGCATTTCACTCGGAATCCTCATCTACTGAGACGCTGGCTACCTTATCTCTAGCTGCCGGAAGACAACAATGCTACAAACATTGATGTTATGGCGACATATTTAGATAAGATGGTGGTAGCTAGCCAGGCGGACAAGCAAGCCCTACCATCACCACACCGAGGACACAAACATGTACCCTCCGATGGGAATTGAACCCGGGACCTCTGGCTCTAAACCGGTGGTTTTAACCACTAGACCACAGAGGTGATTAAAATCTGAAAGGGTACGAAGTAGAAAAGCTTAGCGTTTTGTTATGTATGATGTCAAGTTCCACTACTGGTCCCTGAGCCAGCGGAGCAAGATAAAAATAGTAAACAAAAATGATCCAATTATTAACATAAAAAACTACATTTAATAATGTGCCTTTCCGCGTGCATGGATGAAGATGATAACAAGATATTATAAGTAATGGGTTCACCATTCCAATTCCCCGGCATTGTGCAATTACTTAACTTGCCAAATTGCAACTCAAGACGCAAGCCGCTGCGCCATCGAGATACTCTAAATATTATTAAAAATAAATAAATAAAATAATCTTTATTATCTACAAAGGCATGATCACAAGTAAAATTTGTCCTGCCTCCAAAACTAGGCTAAAAGCCTGTATGTCAGGAGGCAGTTGCTCTCCACATAGGGTACAATACAAGGCAGCATAAGCAGACAATTAAGAAATTATGAAAAAAAAAGTAAAAGTATGAAAATAACAATAAAAATAGTTTGCAAATTTTGACGGACAACTTACTTAGGGGAGAGTCGGTGAAATCGTACCGGTGTTTTAATTGTACCACCTCTAGATTACCCACAAACCAACACATATTTTTGACGCTGGCAACACTAAACTATGCTTCAGTGGCACCACCAACGCTCGGCCATTTTGTAATAGCGTCGGTTGAGAACGTTAAGTGCTAGTGAAAAATAAAAGTTTTTGTGAAATTTGATTTAAATTTTCGTGCTGATTCGTAAGGCAGGTACTCACAGAAAAGGTGATTTTTTGTAACAATATCGATAGTATATTAGTGCCAATCTAAACAGTTTTTTTACATTGTTTCCGCAGAGTCTTTAAGTTTAAAGTTTATGTAGCTATCATTTGTTTTGTTTTTAAATACATGGTTGGCTAAATCGTACCACAGCGTGGTTGGACATATTGTACCGGTACAACTTATCTGACAGTTACAAAACAACATATTTTTATTTGTTTTTTTCTTTTTACTTAGATGACGGACCCTGGTGATAAACGAAAATATTATAAATGGGGCAAAGAAAACCTACAGAGAGCACTTTTGGCCTACGAAAAAAAAGAAATGAGCTTAAACAAAACTGCTGAAATTTATTCAATTCTTTGGAATTTGGCTTTGGCCAACAATTTTACGACATGTAAAGAAGAGAAACAAGATATTTAGTTTCTAGGTTGCTATGATACAAAGAATATAAAAAAGCCTGATTTAACAGAAATAAAATATATATTGTTATAATTTTCTTAGTTTTAATTAGATACAATTTTTTTTGTTATTTTTTATCTCTGTTTATTTAAGACATAATTGGCATGTCTGTTAGATTATGTAATTATAGTCACCACCTCACTCACTGAGTAAATCACACCAAAAATAAATATTTTCATTTAAATTAATATTGTTTTTATTAGTGGTACGATTTAAACACCCATAGTACGATTTAAAATACCTGTAGTACGATTAAAACAACTAGTTGGCTAAATTGTACCGTTAGCAGACCTCCGTAAAAACACATATTTGGCTACTTTAACTGCAATTTAAAACAGCAATTTTTTCACATGAAATAACCAAGATGTTGACCTATAATTGTGAGAGTCACTCATATGTGTAATCGTTTTTGCAAATGAAATATTGACATCAAAGTAAAAAGTGGTACAATATAACCGACTTTCCCCTACATAGTTACATACAAACAGTTTAAGTTAAATAAAAGCTTGTAATAAAAAATACTTTTTTTATAATATAAATATGTAAACGAGAACCATTACGACAAGTGAAGGTAGGTGATTGATAGGTTTAACATAAAAGTTTACGCGTTGAATAAGTCCTTGTAAGTACTAGAGCTAAATTAAGATATAGAGAATCATAATTAGGTACCTACTATCCAAGCCAGAAGAAAAGAAGTTTAAAGTCAAAGGTTGACCATCTTTAATTTCAGTAGCACCATTGTATTTCCTATTCAATATCTCCCTAAGAAGCTAAGCACTAAACTATGAAGAGCACAGGCGAATGCTCTGGAAATAAGCCTCTTTTGAAATAAGACTATGGGCACACAGCACAATGGAAGCTTAAGCTACTATAATGTTGTCGGTAGTCTTTAGCGTCATGTTGGGTCCATGTAGATGTCTAGATAAAGGCAGGGACACGCTCTGATACAGCGTACGGGAGGTATCTGTAGTGACTTCACATCACAATCGATCAGTTTATAGATAAGAGTCAATCCAGTTAGTTTAAGTGCTCCATTGTCGTGGGAAATTCGGTTTTAGGGAATGAATAGGGGTTTTTTGGACACAGGTTTCGATGCGATTGCTTTTGTACGAGCAAAGTTTAGCTGTCTGCTGTAATAAGTGGATTGTCAACAATTTACCGATTTCTCAAATCTTTTATGACTTATAGCTTTTGAATTAATTTCATAAGGTACTTAATCTAAATTACCTTTGTTAACATCTACTCTGGTTTGGCTCTGTCTTTGTTAAAGCGAAGGGTAAGGCACACTAGCGCCGCTAACGGATTTAATTTGATAACTGCTAAACTGAATTCTTTTTCAAACATTGCGGACCTTCCAACACTAGGCAAACACCTATTATTTAATAATTGTGCACTACTTTTAGGTTTGTTTTTTTATTCATTCGCTAACACCAAAAGTGGTCATTGTTTGTGAATAAATGCGATAGCTCGTTTTGTGAATAAACCAAGCAACAAAAAGTATTGCACAATTATTAAATAAATACTATGGATGCTTTCCTGTTGTCGGACGGTACGCAATGTTTAAAAAAAATCCGGTCCGTTAGTAATAGTCAAATTATCAATTGGTGGCGCTAATGTGCCTTACCCTTCGCCTTCATGAGCGTTACGATATCATTATATCGAAAATTGTTCCATTACAGTCCTCTGATAATTATGAAAAAATAAATTTATTTTAGGGGGCTTAAAAGCAAAGCGGCTATACTATCGAAGCGGTTCGAGCTTACAATATAATATTTTTCGTTTCAGTTAATACTGTAGTTGCAAATAATGTCAAACGCATATTGATTTGTAACTAAAGTAGTGATTGTATGTGATAAATATCGGCTTTAATCGTCAACCTCGCATCGATACTGCCACACGACGTAACTGCACTCAATAGATTTAAGACTGATGCTGATGATAAGATAACAGCGTATCCGATTCATTACGCGTAATGATACGGTTCGTTAATCAAGGACAATCAACTATTCGGCTAGTGTCTATGCACCTAATAGTTTACTGCTAATGTCCGGTGAAATTGATAAAAATGGTCGTGAGTCTGACGAAGTCACGCTTGGTAAACAAATTGCGGTTTATGAGCCATGAGTTAAATGAGGTTTGACAAAGCTGTATTGAATGAATGTGAATGTTAGGCTGTATTCCATATCTATTTATACAGTCACTAAAATCGTTACATTATATTCTACTTTGTTGATGTAAGTTTGTTTACTTATGAATTACACGATCCAATCAATTATCAAATAAAATAACTAGTAAAATACAACTTGCAATAAAAATGACTTGCAAGCGTCTGTTGCGTTAAATGACTCTTTATTTTTTATTAGATTGATTTCAAAAAACTGAACATTTTATTCCAAATTGTGTTGTGTCACTTTGAAGAAATTAATTCACTATATTTCATCTTCATTTTAAAAATATATAAGATTAATATAAAAGGAGAGCCCAAAAACTACTTCAAACATAAATAAATACGTCAAATACAAATAAAAAGTAGGTAACATTGTAGTTGGTTAACAACTACGTGTAGGCAGAATATGTACGAGTACTTACAATCTTAGTACGGAACATATTATTTAGTACTTAACTAACATAATTATGCATAATACACACTATGTATACAAATACGCCTCCCGCATTGGCGTGCATTTAAATGCACAGCGCTTAGTAGTTATATAACTACTTAACCCAATTACCTAGTCGAAGCTCGTTCCAAGTCATTTGTGTTTACAGAGCACTAAAGTCCACGAACCACAGGCCCGTTAGGTATACGTATATCCCTCATTAAGATCTATGTTCCGAAGGCAATGCGTTTATGTGATTATATATTTTAGTATCTTGTTAGCTGGACAAAGGCTTGTAGTCTGATTATATATTTTTTGGTCTGTAAATTGGTTTTATCTCTGCTTTGCACGCATGTAACCTGCTGTAGGTATGTATAAACATAGAACAGTTTGTTACTTTTAGTACTATAGATTTCTATAGCATACGCCATAGATTACAATTTTACATAATTACTTAACAGAGAACTTAGATTTCCTTTAATAATGTTATTTTTAATCAATACAAGTATTTAATAACGTTTTGTTGATATGTTTGAAAATATTCTGAATGCAATATTCTCATTGACATGGTACCATAATAAATATCGTTTTAAACGTTCATTTAAAGATATGCGACTCAATTTCAAATTCATTGATTTGACATTGAACTTGAAAAAAATAAGCGAGAAGCTTCATAACAACACCAGTTAAATTTGATACTTCACTGGCATCGCAACAATATCAATTGAGACCGCGCAGCACTTTGACTGCTGCGGGTCATTTTTAAGTGGCCATGTTAATCGTGACTAAGAAGATTGTTTGGATCAATTTTTGTGTACCATCCAAAGAACGTCAAGTATGACGAGTCATATTAATCTTTACGAAATAATCAATTAAAGAGTGGGGGAAATCTGTATTAGATGGTATCGGTACTCTGTCGGCACATGAGTACAATCGTGAGGTCCATAACAAGAACATAGTTCACTAAACAATTTTGATAGTTTTAAAACTAACCAGGCATTATTTTCTTTAAATAACTGTGTAATGGCTACATTTTATTTAGGAATTTTTACCGTCTTGCACTCATAAATAAATAAATGAAGTTGGCACTCACGACTATGCCTGCATGAAGACAACAACAGAATAAGACCTGTTTTACACTAGTGCACACACACAAATTAATTTTAATATATAAAAATATTGTTATAAATAATAAAGATAAGGATTTATTCACCACGCTAGCTACAATCTACTTTTGTAAGTTGATGAGCCTAGTATAATTAACATGACAACAACCGAGGCCAAACTTGGCAATGGCATAAATTGTATATAAGCCCAATTAAAACAAAATATTTAATGTGTCAAATAAGGATTATGTATTAATATTTAGTGACTTATCTAAAAGCTAATCATTGCAAAGTTTGTAAATTTTATTATTTAATTTAAATCTCTTAATTGTCTCTTAATTGTCACGTCCAGACATTTGTCTGGTCCCGACATGACGTCTTCGTGTCAAGGGTGTTTTAATTAATTAATAAAACTGTTAGTTAGGACTAAGATCATACTGTCACCGTATACGACGACCAAGTACGGTACTGTGTTTTGGTACCGACTGGCCAGGCATTCGAAGTATTGTCAGTGATTTAATTGAAACAGCAGGGGCCAACCGGTTCAAAGCATAGCCCAAAACACAGGAAACAATGTTTTGTATGAAAAATTCCATCTAGTTCTTTTTAATTGACTCTTTAAAAATTAATTAAATGAAATACCATTCGATGATTGATGTTGTACTTTTAAATAGATGTGATGATGAGAATGACTATTATGCAAATGTGAAAAAAACAAAAGAGCTAAACTGTTTTATGTTTGATTACTTTGGGCCGAACATTTTAATACAAAAAAAACTAAATCACTAGGCATGGCAAAAAATATCGGTTGGTATATATTTAAACTACTTATGTTAATAAAAGCAATAACTATCATCACTATTTTTTTTACATTATCTTGGTAATTGTCACATGTCTGATGAGATGTCTCACCAACTTTTATTAGTGTCCTGGCAGCACATTCATTTGTTATAATTATATACTTAATTAGTCCGGATATATTCATGTTTTTTTCTCTTTTAATCATTTTCTTATTTCTTAGCCAAGTTGTATTTAATGCGACACAGACAAAATGTTGTCTTATTAATAATAACATAATAATCTACATTCTTAAAAACACTAAACTACTTCACCATATTATTAATTTGAATTGAAATTGCGAAATTCTGTAACGTTACTATTTATAGTACTCTTGAGTCTTAACTCAAAAGTGCCTTGACACTTTCACAAAAGGACAACATCTTATTTCGTCTTGAAAAACGTAACTTAATGACGATGAAATGATGATGAATAAATATATGTCTTGATTATGACTACTTTTAATAAAACATCGAAGAACACAGAGTAAATAAAGATACGACGACACCAAAAAGCAGTAACAAAAAGTTCATATATTTTCCAATCACTTTGATACCAGACTTTAAGCAGTCAAGCTATTTAGATAAATAATTTCATTAATCAGGCACCAGTAAACTACTGCAGCAGAAGTATTTCTAATTTCCCATTTTGAACCAAAGCAGCTGTGACACTAAGGTATACCGAGATAGTTTGACCTTCTATTATAGTGGGAGATGATCAACTCTCCGATGAAAGGAGATGGTCGCAAAACTAATCTTAACATCTGTAACTTTGGACGGGGGGGATTAAGGAGCACAAAATGTCCGTAGATACCGTACAGTTTAATACTGAACTTGAGACGTCTATTCCCTACCTACAATTGTCTGTGTTACAACTTGCTGCTTTAGTTCCAGACTTTCAGTTACCTGCCCGGAACCTTGTTAACAGAAACTACTTATAATGTTAGAGGAGGATTACGAACTTATAGCATTAAGTGGTGCCTTTAGAATAGCCCGAAAAATCAAGAGCCTTTATACATCTTGGTATTTCATGCAAACTATAAAGTTTAATGTGTTTAAACTAATAAGCTTATTCTAAGCTTAAAAAAAAAGGTGGCCTAATAAGTTAGTCGGCAACATTAAAACAAACGTTTATGCAACTTTGGTGTTTTCGATAAGAAAATAATACCAACTTAAAATGGCGACCTGAATCAAATGGGATGTAATAAAATCATCATTTGTCTTTTTTAGTAATAGTGAATGCAAATAACAGTTTAAATATTATGTTAAATGAGCAAATGTACTATCGTTGACTAAGTTCATGACAATGAAATGTGTAGTGTCGTTAATATCAATATCAACATCGTTTTTGTGACGTACTCAATATTCTGCAGTCAAATACACAAGTTACGTTACGTTTTTTCTTTGTTTTCGAAACCCTTTAATCTAATTTCAAGAATAGTACCAGACTTCCTTTGAATTTTATCACAACGAACGAACGGTGATCAGTTTGTGGGTTTACGGCCATGGTCTTGACAACTTTATTGTTGACTCGCAACTGGTCATTTAGAGTGAAATTTTAATTAGATCCCGTGCTTGTTAGTTATCGACTTCTTTACGAGGCTTATGGGATAGGAATCGGTAGGTAGATAGCAACCGTAATTGGGGTTGCTATGTACTTGGAAATAATTGGAAGTAACTATCATTGTTAATTTTCTACTTTAAATCAAGTGAGCTTACAACCCTTCTTTGACAAATAAGAACTTTTTAATAAATTATTAATTCAAGAACAATATTTTTATGTTTTTAATTTAACCCACGTGTTTCTAATTTACCTTCATTTGAATGTTTAAGTGAAATCTTGTAAATATCTTAAGATGCAGTTATTATATTTAACTGATAATCATTTGGTACACGTGTACCTATATATAAAACTATGACAATGAAATATAATAGTGTGTAATAGCTGACCTGATGATGAAGCCTGAAGCCGGGAGATAGTTCCAGTCTTGAATCAGGCAACTGGTATTAATGTGTACTTATTTTAATCACAAGTGTTGGTGTCAAAAGTCAGACAATGGAGGAAGAAGGGGTTTACAGTAACAATGCTTACCACAATTTCTAAAAGTACCTATCTTCAAATATAAAAAAAACAATAAAACAAAAAGGAATCGTCTTTTTTCTTGTATTTACAAACAAATAATATAAAAATATAAAAGAAACATATAAAAGATTTAGTGAATATATTTTTGCTTGTATAAATCTTACTCACCATACTATGAAAAGCTGTTCATATATTTAATATTGTTGTAGTAGTAATATTTTGTTAGGATCCTTTAGTAAACTTAAATAAAAAATCTTATTCATAAAACAACAAATATCAGTTTCTCTTTAAAAAATGTCCCTTTAATTAACTAAATAATAGGGGTATAGATACTACTTATTAACCCGGCGATATTATAAGCAACAAAGAGACCTCGAAATGAGATGAGACAAAAAAAGCGAAGCCAAATAAAACAATAAAGAGAACAAACACAAAACGAGGAGAAATACTATAAATCAGCTGTTGTGGAAGTGTCTCCTTTATAAAAGTATGGATAGAAGCAGACGGTTGACGTCGGGCCTGTTAACTCGAAATTTATTGTTCATCATGGCCAGAGGAGTCTCATTGTCGTAAATTTTCTTGTAATACGAGTGAATTGATGCAAGATTACAGCTGATAAGTACGGAGCGGAAATAATTGGGAGGTTTTATGGGCATTCTAAGTCCGTGGCAAAGCTTCGATTGCGTGACAATGTTATGTTTTCTGATTCCACTAATACAATTATCTAAACGTTCTAAGCTTAAAGTTCAATTTTGAATGTTTGTGTATAGCTTAATTTGGATCCCTTGGCCGATGATTGTGGAATCGGTTCTGGTCACTGCGCTTGTTTAAAAATAGAATTTGTTTTTATGAGAGCGGAATCTGGATTTTGTGGGCATCATTGCGGGGTAATGAATTGCTTTTGTTTTTCGATTTACCTGCTTTATTAACTTTTATTACTTAATCATGGTGCAAATTTACGTATTTTTATGTGTTTGCATAACAAGTAAAACACCATTTTCGTATACAAGTCGAATACGACGAAGCTGTTTTAGTGCATGAATAAGTAATTTCAATATTCTTCAAATATTACAATTATGCATTACTATATAAATCTCCATATTTCTTCTTCTGTTCTCTTGTCTTATTGATACTTTGAATGCATTTATAGGGTAAGGTGGTGTAAGAGGCGCACTCTTACACCACCTTACCCTATAAATCAATAAGAGAGAGAGAGAATAATAATAAAAGTCAATAAGAGTGCGCATCAAACGTCACGCCGGCTCTGTGCGAGGTCTGCGGCTAACTTCAGTTGTGTTTTGGTTCATTAGTGATAAGGGGTGCGCTACCGAAAAAAGATCGAAATTGGTTAAAAAACGGAGATACTACGTAAGTCAATAGATTTTTACTCATTTTGATCTAATTTTCTTGCGTTTTGCAAAGATATCTGTTCCGAAACTGTTAGTTTTACAAGAATATTCATTTATTATCCAAATAACGTATTTACTTGGCTAACCGATTCGTTCGAAAAACTTTGCTCATCTTTCAATAGATTGCGCCAGTGGTTTAATGTATGTGAAGGATGAGGTGTACAAGAGTGCGCAAGGTATGTGCGTATAAGATTGCGCGCGCACTCTTAAACGACATTTATTTTTCCCTAATGTGGTGTGTAAGATAAAGTCTAATTTTACAAACTAAGTAAGTATTGTTTTTGTGCACTTACAGCATGTCTCGAAGAACTACTCAGCGACAAAATTGTTCGCGAAAGGTTCTTGATGAAGCTCGAAAGCGAATCGAGAAAGGACAGTAGAAGCGTTCTGTAGCTGAATCTTTTGGAATGGCGGAGTCTACTTTGAGGAAGCGGATGAAAAATTCTACCCCTGCAAAACTGGATACAAAGAAAATCCGTCAACAAGAAGAACAGTCTAAGCCGTTCAAAATCCCTAAAACTACCCCAAAAGAGATAATATGGAGGTGTGTGTGGTGGGTGTCCAGAAATATACAAAGAGCCTATTACTGAAGACTGGATCGAATGTTCGGTGTGCCAACAATGGTGGCATGAAAACTGCACTGCCTATTAAGGTCAAGGACTATATAAGTTCGATTGTGCACTGAGAATTAATGCGCGCACTCTTGTACAACTCGCCGCGCACTCTTGTACACCCGGGCGTATAAGAGTGCGCAATTTTAGTTTTTTATATTTCTTCAGTTCCTACTTTACTTAATGACATTAGTGTAATTCGTTGTTCTATAATTTGTTAACAAATATATAGAGACTATAAATAAATAATGTTGATTTTTCTAAATATGATATTTTATTTTTTATGGGGCCTTAAAGTTAAAATGCGCACACTTACACCACCTTACCCTATACATAGTTTTAATTTTTTTTCGCAAATTATTTTTAAACCATTGCATTGAATTTATGTCCACACTTTTTGTACAATCGTAGTTTACCAAAACAAGTACTTACTAAGTCTTTATAAAATGTAAATTATCTTTATCCTGTGAGAGTCATCCTATTTTTCTAACGATACCATTTATGTCACTATATTTCACGCCATAAAGGTTTACCAACCGAAGTCTTAGAATAATAGGGCAAGCTAACACAACACAAGCTGGAATGTTTTAAGCAATTAACGTTTTACTATACCAATGTGGTGCTCATCAACATCTCGACCCAAATAGTATCTTGTTATTCGACATCTGCTTAATTTATTAAGACTTTTACTGTCTAACTTTAATGTCCACTAATTTGATGAGCCAATAGCAGCTATTTTTAGTAAAGGGAATGTTTTCTTGATCGAAATCATTTGTTTTTTGTCACTTTCGATCGTGTTAGACACACGATGCTGGGTTCAGTAACAGTCATTGGTGATGTGCAAAGAGACTGTCAGGATGAAATGAGGTTGGGCGAGACATGGAAGTAAGTAAATTTGTCGTTGGTAGACTTGAAGTAGATGGGGAAAGCGTTAGAAGGATGATTAGGACAGAAGAGATATGTGGAATAATTAGGAGATCATGTAAGGTAAATAAAAACTTAATTTTATCAACACTTTTCAATTAAAGTATGTTGTATTACTTACCAAATTTATTTGTTTATCAAGCTTGAATGCAGCACATAAGCACATGCAGAAGGAGCAATAAGGAACATGCAAATCAAACTGCCACTCGATATGTGTTTCGTCTCTCCAGGGGAAATCCTCAGAAGCTGTTGACTGGTCAAAAGCTGCATATTTGAAGCTTGATAAACCTATAATTTATATATAACTATAATTTGCATATATATGCGTAGTTTATTTACGGAATTAACACAATACATTATGATTTATTTTTTCATGTCCTTGATTTTTGCAATATAACGCCCTGGATACTTAAGAGAAACTAAAAATGTAAAGCAGATATTGGAAAGATCCGTTAAGCGCACCGCACACAGGCTTCTAAAGTAACGGCTAAAAAAGGTTGTGGTGTGTGACCGCTACCGGATGCACCATTGCAGCGTGTGCAAACAAAATAAAAACTGTAGTCTTGCTTGCTCTGCAAAATGCGGTAAATGTTAAATCTTCCATCTCACTAGATGATTCATCGTCATAATCTTTCTTTGTTAGGGGAAAATAAAATGACCAGATTCTAGTTATTAAGTGATTCTAAAAGTAAAACACGAAGTTAATAGTCATTATTCTACTCGTATATATGTATGACGAATGACCCTTTCTGCTGACCTCGATGAAGTGTCTCATTTTCAAGCAGCTTTAAATCTTCCGATACTAACTGCAGCAACTGTAGCATTCAGAGGAATTATTCGATGTTCATGCCAATATCGTTTCTTCCTATTTCTCCTTCTTTTTCAAGCCTTCCACAAACCCTTCATATCTCTTGATTCTTTGCGTTTTGCCACCATCCATGTGTAAATGAATCGAGATCATACCGCAAACGCTTGCTGGGTTGTCCCTGATGACGTCATTCAATCTCACGCGTCCAAAGTGTGGTAGTGTGTGCCCACATTCCAGTTGGCGTCAGGCTAGTGTGGCATATCCAGTCCCATTTAGGCCTAACTGTAGTATGGTGATACGTGCAAGGTAAGGCCCTTAAGACCGAGTATAGTACGTTCCATTGCCCTTTGTCAAATCTTGAGCTCAGACTTCTGGATCTCAATCAACTACTAGACCGATATGTTGTTAGCATAAGTGTCTACAATTATGCTAACCTTTAAAAGTTGTGAGATTTATTAACTATAATAATTCTTTTAAAAAGCTGAGAAACCTGATTTCTGGCGCGAATAACTAGGTGCTTTCATGATTATTCACACCTACTAAATCGATTGTAAATTGCTTCTAGCATCGATGGTGGAATTGAAATTGCAACTTTAAAACTGTACGGGAAAGGTTAAAATTGCGACAATGTCCGAGTACACTCAAAGAATGTCTCGCGGTTGCTCAATATGCGGACTCCTTTGACGTAGGTATTAATAAAAAAATAAAGCAAGTGCAGCGGCAAAATGATGAGGGCCCCCAGTGCTACGTTTATAAATATTTATTACCTAATTATCGAGAGCTGATTTAACACCTTAGAGTTGCTCTTACCAGAGCGTAGTTCCATAACAGTAACTGACAGCACCAATTTTTATGAAACTTAAAAAAATATATAACTCAAACTCGTTAACCGCATAATAAAGTTGTCCATTACCTATCATTCTGTCAGACGAAGCGAAATGTTCATTTCGCGAAATACGAAGGTTTTAAAAAAACTCATTCCAACACGGTGGGACCCTGTTATCAGAGAACGGTCGTAATAATCGTAACTTTTGACATGGAGCTATATACATCGTGTTGCTACGTTGAATATTGTAGTCATTAATTTCTTATCACTACCAAATCTACACTACATTGAATCTAGTCTACAACTTGAATCACCAAATAAAACATACACATCAACTTTATAGAAATACTTTTAGAGTTCAAAATCCAAAGTAACTTTTCAGTTGAATAGAAAGTGTAGCGTTGTTTCCTTAAATAATTTAATCTGATTCATTTTAATATAGTGGCGATACAAAACCCGTTTCCTGTAGGTTCTCGTGCTAAATTATCAAAATGTGACGTTTTATCACAAAAGAACAGCAGTTTACACTTAAACAAGTGTCGGTGACACTATCGGCTTAAAGTTATGCGTTTAGGCACCTTATTAAATAAAACTTTATCAACAACATTGACCGTAGCATGGAGAATGACGTCAGTATACTGTGGATGAGCGCAATATAAAATTGTTTAAACTTTATTAGGAACAAAAATAAAACTTAAAATTGATCCTGATTTTTTTTCATTTTATATTGTTTTTCTTATCTCGCCCGAAAGACGTTCGAAAACCTTTACGTGTCACCCACACGTATTAAAATAAAACGACATGCATTTTGTTTAAGTCTTTGTATTGTGCTATACTATTGTAATAATTATCGATTTTCAAAAACAAAATAGAACATGGCGATAATCATGTAATTGTAATTATTTTAAAGTAAGTTACCATGAATGATAGTTTAAATTCTTCTGACCTTGTGGAACTCTCATTTCAGAAATGGCGATTGTTTACAAAGCAAACGAAGATATAATATATTTTAGATATTAAACTTAGGGGCTTTTTTAATAACTAGCTTTTCGCAGTATGAGAATTAGTCCTGTCTTTCTTCTAAAACTAAACTAAGGCATATCCATACTAAAATGTTTATTCTACTGGTTGTAGATAAAAGCCCTTATGGAAGATTACTCTGAATTTATTCAACAGACTACAGCAATATAATTGAATATAAACTCTATTCTTACCAAGTATAGTTCATATAACTATTGATATTTATATCACTGAATCGTCACTTGAATAATTCAATAGAATTTTTAAGCGTTATACGCGTTATCTTAGTGTATAATTAATTAAGTTCTTTTAAGGTTTGATTTTTTATGTCTTACCTGTGTTATATCAAGATTGCCATTGGGGTCTATTGACGCTTAAAACATTTACGATGTTATTATGAGACGAGGACTTAAGTTAAAACTACTTTAAAACTGATTTCTGTTTTAAAAAGGCTGTTCCTAGACAATTTTTAGGACTGCGGTATTGCTGTATAGTCGTTAATTTTATAACTTTTTTTTCTAACACTAGTTAGCTCTTTGTTTAACCAACTAAATAATCTAATAGGCACTCGTCAACTTCTAGTAAAGTCATTATATTATGACATGGTACTAAAATCAGAGATTTAACACGCTGACTATATTTCACTGTAACAAACAGAACGGCTCGGTAAAGTTTACCCATTGCTCTTCTGTCTTTAGCCCAAGGCATAACGTCGTAATAGTAGAAACACACCCACGGACGTCATTCAAATGTTAGCAACTATCAATCATGCGGACAGGACTAACATTACTTAGGTATAGTAAGTCATTAAAACATACAAACCTTTTTTTGGTGTCCAGTATTCAGTTTTAAATTAGAACAAGTATCTGTATACAACAAACTAGGTACTGGTGTTGGGATCAGCCACCTCCTTGGTCTAGTGGCCAACATTGACCTCAGACTTGGAGGACTCAGGTAGTATCTACAAATTTTTCTTTATTGATGTTTATGGTAGGCATTGTAATAAGTTCGGCTGGCTGGGTAGTTATCTTTATTATGTAAGTCTTTAGCTAAAAAATAGTATTAATGTTGTAGGTATTCATTTGAAGGTAAGATAGATCGATAGATACCTACCGATAGACCGATAAATAAAGTGGATGCGGATTTCCTTTGAAGTTAGTGCATCTCGGCGTTATCGTCACTACATCATCATCAGCTCATTTTATGTCCCCACTGCTAGGGCACGAGCCTTCCCTATGGATGGATAGGGAGAACGGGCCATAAACCAGCACGCGGGTCCATTGCGGATTGGTGGTTGTTAACGACTGCTAATGCACCTGGGATCAACGGCTTTATGTGCCTTCCGAAGCACGGAGGAGCTCGAGATGATAAATGTTTGGTCACCCATCCGATGACCTGCCTTTGCGAAAGTTGCCCGGTCTGCGAGTGCTGTGTTAACCACAGCACTCGCAGACCGGGCGCGTTAGCCACTGCACCATCGAGCTCCTCGTCACTTACTTATTCTTAATTATGGTGATTAGTAATTCACGGAATTGTTAAAAACAAACAAACAATTATCAACAATAGTATTTGAGATTGTTTCCTGATGATGATGATTTGGAAGCCGGTCAAATGCACAGGACATATTATTTAGGTGCACTAACGTACGCGCAAACGCAGGTGCTCACGCTCGTCTAGACTCCTTGATCTAGTGTGAGTGGAACGGAAGACCGCTACGGATTGTTTCCTGATGAAGTACCTAATCCAGTAATGTTTGTTTAAAGCTTTTTATGCGCTGCAAACTGTGTTCGAAACTGACAGACTCGGTCTCAAGTCGTATAGCTTTACCAGACATTAAAAAAACACTTATAATTATCACTTAACTTTTGTAAAATGATACAGTTATTATGTTTATAATTCAAAGTACCAAAATCATAAAACACATTTTTATGTGTCCATAAATATAATACCCAATTTATACTTTAATGTTACTATATTTATCAGACCAATAAAACTTAAAACTTTGATATTGAATTTAATTGAACGCACATTAATGTTGTTATCCAATTGAGCCCAGTTAATAGTTTCGAATAAAATTTCATGAAATAATAGTTAATGCTATGGTTTAACTAAAAAACTGATAAAAAGTTAGAGTTTTATTTTTTTTATCAAAGAATAGTTAATGGGATGTTTTCCCAAATACAGTACCAAATTCAGCTTGATGTTGACTAAGCACTTAACTTCATTAAGCAGAGATGTGCCGTACCTTCATCATCGATGCATGATCATCATCTCTGCATCTTCCATCCTTACGTTACAAGTTCTTTTTATACGCCTCTTTTTAAGTATCTCATGTCGAAGGAAAAAGGGATTACGTTTGCTGGCACAGCGTTTCACCTTTTGATGAGCATAGGTACTACATTGTAATTTCCAATAAGCTGTCAATTAAACATAAACAAGTAACACGGCATATCAAGCATTCTACAACTAAAGGCAAAATTTAATTACCCCGTTATGTAGATGACCACCCATCAAACACTGATCAATATTGACCGAACTCTTAATATACCCTAATGGATGACGTGTGGCCAGCCGTCCAAACACAGGAACGCGTTTGCCGACGCTTTTAAAAAATAAAAAGGCACAGAATAAATAATGTACATGTCCTGATTAATCGATAGGCATAAAGATACACGGGAAATATTTTTAGGCGTCATTAGTTTGATGACGTACTCTCCCCGTTAGTGCCTCGTCGCACTTGTTACTATTTTAAATATTTTTACTATGTTGTTCATCTGAGTTTTGTTTTAATAGTACACACTATTTCGTGTGACATGTGGTTCTTATGCTTTCAACATTCCAGTATTCCATTCAAAAAATCAAACCAGTAAACTAATTTTAATTAAACTTTTTGTGGTCAGTGAAAATACAGATTATATAATAGTAGGTAAAATATATTTTTGAAAAAGTTTATTCAACTAAAGTTTCTAAAGTGTAAGTATTTCAAATCGTATATGGAAATGTATTAAGGCTCTTAATTGGTATGTAGGTTGAGTGAGACTTCAATTGAATTACAGTACTAAAATTTTGAAGTAGGCAAGCCTTCGTAGATACCAACGGTTCAGCGCATCCTACGCTTTGCTGTAAACATTATGCTGAGTGGAGGCCTTGTAGTCGTACAAGTATTTTAATATATTAGGACCTATGAAATTGACGTTTTGTACGAAGATTTTTACAAAAATATATTTTTCATACTAACGTTTTTTTAATTTTCTTGGTATCTATTTATGTTAACACTATAAAAATTGTAGAGTAGTGTGTTTGTTTCATTAGCTAAATATAGCATTAAAAAAATCAAGTCCCTTCAAAGCTACAATGAAAGAAAAGGTCAATTCCGCGAAAAAAAGAAGCCAATTTAAAAAAAAAATTGGGTGATAAAGACACAAAATAAATAATCATTGTTATTACTGAAGCCGAAACCATAGCCTGAAAACATAGTCCTGATTAAAGATGTATAATAATATTAACGACCGGTATTGACTTTTAGAAGTAATACACCTATTAATAAGTGAGGAAAAAACGTCAATTTCATAGGTAAGGACCCAATATTACCTTGCTTGTGTTGATATTAGCTCTATTGTCACTTGTTTTAATCTCGTTGTTTTAAATAATTATTCACTCGTTTACTCAACTGAGGTGTGTAGAGAAAAGATACAGACATTCAATAATTTTTTTTTTACATAAATTAACTAATCAGTAACATTATTTAGTTGAACCTTAATTAAATGGTTAACTAAATGGTTTAGTACAAACATAATTGTCCCTTCGACAGGTTTAATAAACAAAAACCAATCTCTTAATTCCTTTTTTTTATTCTTCTCTCGTTTATATTTCAAAAAACAGAATTCTGAAAATTTGCAACACCACCGAGCGCTCAGAGCGAAAGAAAGACAGAGCGGTTCGTTAAAGGCAATTTAATAGAAAATTTGCAATTCGGTCACTCGTACATGTGAGCTGTTGATTTCTCGCTGCGTCCACCGAACTCGGTCGCAGTCCAATTTTGGTTCTCAACTCAGCAAAAAGTTAGAGCGCGGTCACTAGCAGGTAACTCGTTCATTGTGACGGCCGGTGCCAAATTTGCATTGTAATGGATATCCGGGCTCTCGTTGTCAACTCTTGTTATATACGATCATCTTCACTACGTATGCATCGAGGAACCTCATTTGTTTGTTGCATAATGCTGTTAGTATTTGGTATAATGCGTATGCGTATGGCATATTTGGATGTAGTCTTTTTCAGCCTGATTTTGGTTCTCATTTTATAAAATCTGAATCTTCGTTTACCGTTATTAATTATCAGCTTTTGTGAATGACGTTTAATCAATGTGGTCTGTCACGTGACACTTAGTAAGTTTTGAAATATTATTTGAATTGTTTATCCAGAGTATTTTGAGTGAAGAGCGTTTCCACATTCGGTCTTATCATCATTTAACATAAGGTGAGATGAAGTCCAAGTTTATTGTGTTCTCGTAGTATATCTGATCAGCAAAGCATTATTAAACAGCTTTATTGTATCGTAAGTTAAATAGTAATGTAGCTCGTAAAGAAATATATCTAATGTCAACAATTCCAGTCGCATTCCAAAAATCAAGACTTCAAAATACTTACGTTAACGTTAAAGCTAACAATTGTATTTAGACAGTTCGTTCTGTTGGTCCAAACATTTGTGGGTGGCCTAGCAACGCTGCCATTGTTGTACTGAAAGATATATTCGTCACCTTTGTAGAAAACCACAGGACACAGGAATATGGCAATAAATATCGCAATTGAGGTGTTAGGAATAACACATTGTCATTATTGACCTTTACGTTTGATAGAAACGAAATCTATGGCCGTTGGATAACTTGTTTTGTGGTACGGCAGACGGTCCTGATCCCAAACTCGGCTTTTTCCCAGCGGGGGAACTAAGTTTTGTTAGTGTCAGTGGTAGTTTTAAGTCTACATAGTTTAACTAATTGTTATTCCTGTATGTGACTTCTAATTCTATAATTGTAAAGGTCAATAAGTAAACCTCGACGTGAGGTCTAGTTGATTGACAACTGTATTCCGAAGTCAGTTTCGTTAATTTATACTATAGCGTTGACTTTAATGACATTCGTTAGACTGAAACTTGATAGCCACTCTCTTGTTATCCGCTACTGTACTAACAAAATCACAAAGTTTTAGTAAAGAAAGAAATCGCCTGATTCAGAACACTTAGGTGTCTTGTAACAATATTGAGTTTCTTTATTAAGACTTCTTGGTCATTCTTTTAAATTGTAGTAACATTTTGAGGTATTTTCTACAACAAATTTACCGTGAGTCTTAAAGTAAACCAATTTAAAAAAAGTGTTGAAAATTTTCCACGAGCAGGATTTGAACCCGCACCCCATGACATGTCGGGTCAGGTGCACTACCAACTATGTTATCGTGTCTCAATCCAACTCCCCGAAATAAATCAACACTATCTAATCTTATTCTCTAAGCCGAAGGAGCCCTATTCAATGTCGACAACTAAGTACTCAATTATTCTTCAATATTTCGATATTTGGGATGTTGATGACGTAGTGTCGACATTGAATAGGGCTCCTTTGGCTTACAGAGTAAGAGTTGAAAGTGTTGATTAATTTCGGCGAGTTGGATTGAGCCACTGTAACATAGTTGGCAGTGCACCTGACCCGACATGTCATGGGGTGCGGGTTCGAATCCCGCTCGTGGAATGTTTTCAACACTTTGTCTTTTTTCAAATTGTAATTTGTTCGCAACAAAATTTGCGTAAAATAATATGTAACCATAATCTTAAATAAATCAGGTTAAAATGACCGTCATAACACGTCTAGCCGCTTGATCCATTTATACTTTAACGATGCAGCCCAAAATTTCTGTCTGCATTTCCGAAATGGTCAGTACACTACAAACTTAAAATAGCACAAAGTTAGACGTCCAGATCCTACCGAATGATCGGCCTAAAAATGTTCCGGCTCAGAGCAATAGCCGTTTGCAGTGTCCACAATTGAAATGGAGCTAAGGCATCTCTGTATTGTTCCTTTGTTGCTTGCTCGTGGCCAAAACCTTTGTCCGAGGATTGTTTTATACAAAATGTAAGTCACGAATACCATGTACTGTGTAACTGAATAAGGACGACTCTTTTCTGCTCATACTGCGGTCGGTAGTGTTACTATTGGACGGTAGATACAACTCAATTTTGTGAGACTGTAATTTTTTTTTTGGTATGAATGAAAATAATGACTCGTTTAAGCAACGATTTTTTATTTAAACTCGCGATAGTTTTCACTCACTTTAAAGTAGGTAATTACGAAGGGAACCACGTTTTTCATACTTTATGCTAGTATTGCATTGTATGCAGTCTTAAGGTTTGTTGTCAGAATAATTTTTTTTTCGATAATCAAAATACTTGTAAATTTGTCTCGCTTCTACAAATCGTGAACCCCTGTTAGGGGTCATATATGATCCATACAAAACGGAAGACTTCCTGGCATGGCGATATAGAAAGAAAGTGCAACCGATGCGGTTTATACGTTCGTTGGATGGTAACGCATTGCTTGCGGTATTTGAGGAATATTGGTTCGAAATTGTACTTGACATCTACTAGGGCTAGGGCTTATACTTTTGTTAAAACCATTTCATTTAAGTACATTTGAAATTATAATAGATGCTCGTGAAATTTTGTAGGCATAATCATTTTGACAACTATATTCATAATTTACTTTATTAGGGCTCAGAAAGATTATTTATTAGATTTTGTATAGATAGCACAGATTTATTATATTGATCCAAATACCATCAAATGATTAAATAAATATAATAATTAAATATCTTAATCTAAAACGTTAATCTAAAAGAACTACACAACTACAGAGATATAGAAGAAGATTTTGTATTATATTTAAATTCTTAAAGCTTCAATCTAATACGAAACTAATGTATATTTGTTTATTCTTATAACGCGCAAAGGGATGCATATATAGAGCATTTGCTAAGATGAAAAAGTTTAATTCTTCTATTATTCAGTGGAATAAAATATGACACACTGAATTTTACGCAAGGCACGCTGCGGGCACAAGTTACTATTATTTAATTATTTTATAGTTAAATTAATCAGATTCCTGATATAAATGAAAAATAAAGGATCTGTAACAAATTATCGTTTATTCACTATGATAATGCGTAGTCGTTTAATAAATCAATGAATATTTATTTTTACATATTTTTATTATTATTATTTTTATTTTTGCATTCTCTATGCTATTATGCCTTTATTCGTCGGCAACCCTAGACAGAACACAAGAACTCAGTTCTTTCTGTATTCCCGTCAGTTAAACTTATGTTTCGCTTGCACTTTTCCGATTTGTATAAAAATCATTTTCCCTTGTTAAATAATAGTTCCTTCTACGTTCGTCTTCACGAAGTCATATTTATAATTTTCCAATGAATCTCGGACTGCTGAGCTCTGGCTGTGTTTCGTGAAAATAAATAAAACCAAATTGAGGTTACAAATTTATAGATAAATGAGACCTCCTTTTTAAATTAAAAATATCTGTGCCAGTAGACCCAGATGCTCCACAGCATTTCATCCATCTGGAACTCGACATTGCAAAATTTGCTTAGCTTGCACTACTTAACCCAAACGTGCTAGCTGAATAATAGTATTCAGCTAACCAAACAAACCAATATAATAGATTGTTCATAGGAACAATCTATTAAATTGGTTTGTGACTAACTTCCACCAGCGACATCGTGTGCGTGAAATTCGATCTGTTAAAAATGTTCTTGTAGCTTTGGGGTGGACTGGCAGCTCAGGGATGTTATAACTTTCTACTAGTGAAATTATGAGAAGAATCAGTTTAATAGTTTAAGAGATTGCCCCCTACATGCAAAGAAACGAATGTTATCTATAAAAGTGTAAATAAATATTAAAATTTACATACAACAATAACCTTTAAGCACTTGCTCCTTTACCCTCAGGTGACTCAAATATGGAAAATGCCTTTGACACGTTCCAGTCGCAATAGGATTTTTCCATAATCGTTACTTGGGCATAAATACCGCGTATTTGCCGGCGTTCCGAACTTGACCCCTTGCTATCTTAATCTGATGTCGAGATAACCGCCTACATTGTTCACTGCGGGACGCTATTGTATTTTCTAGCAACCTTATTGCGTGTCAGTATAGTTTAAATTCCGTCCAGCACATTTGGAGGTCGGTCACGAAATAGACTCGTCATACATGGTAACATGACTGTGTAACACGTTGGTCGTCGTGATTTTGAATATCGCATGTGCATAGTCCTTTAATCGGATACCTTTTCTGTCGGAGCACTCTGTTCCATTACTCATGTCATCTCCTTTTAATTCAATAAGAGCGATAGTGACGGCAATAGTTAAACGTTTGTAAGTGAGGAAGATTGTCATTGCCCGGTAGTTATGATCGGCACAAGCAATGTAAGTTTCTATTTACGTTTGCAAATGAGGTTTTAATTCGTTGCCTAATCGAGCTCGTTGCCTTATCTCAGTTAAATTTTATGAACGTAGTAAGAGTGTGTTTAGATTTTAGGTGTTGAGTGTGTTTAGCTATCAGGTTGCTGAAAAACAGGATTTCATCGTAAACATCTCTAAAAAAACAAAACACAGCTTGATACATTGCCTGGATTATATTAAAAATAAGATGTAAACGTCGATTCATCTTTTTATTAACTAAGGAATATACTGATTTGTCATTTTCATCAGCCAATATATACCTCCTACTGCTGGACTCTGGTCTTCCTACAAGATCAACAGTGGTTATTAATGTAGGAAGTAAGTACATAGGATGGCCTGATTGTACACTACACGATGCTGGCCCATAGCGGATTAGTGAGTTTTCATCATCATCATCATCAGCTCATTTGTATGTCTCCACTGCTGGGTCACGAGCCTTCCCTATGGATGGATAGGGAGAACGGGAATAAACCACCACGCGGGCCCAGTGCGGATTGGTGGTTGTTAACGACTGCTAATGCAGCCGGGACCAGCAACGGCTTTACGTGTCTTTCGAAGCACGGAGAAGCTCGAGATGATAAATATTTGGTCACCCATCCGATGACCGGCCTTTGCAAAAGTTGCTTAACCTTAGCACTTGCCGACCGGGCGCGTTAACCGCTGCACCATCGAGCTCCTCGATGAGTTTTATTGACTGCTATCTTACGACCACAACCGGAACGGCTTAACATCCCTTCCGAAGCGTGCAAAAGCTCAAGATATTTTGATTTGGTCCATTGCTAAAGTTGATTAACTTGTGAAACCGAACCCACTCGAGTCACTCATCATCTTCATCACCAGCTCATTTTTATGTTCTTGCTGCATTGACACGTGCCTTTCCTTTCGATGGAAACATCATAGAAAGTACAGACCATAACACCAAGGATTGGTGGGGTTTAACGACTGCTATCTTACGACAACTACCAGGACCAACGTCTTAACTAACGTGCCTTCTGAAACACAGTGAAATGTTTTGTTTTTTAATACTACCACCTCCAACATGATCGGAGCTATTGTTATCTAGTTCTCTTTCATACCAGTTCTATCTCTTATTCCTCTCGCACTTTCATGTCACAGACTTCACATCCATACTTCATCTTTTTCCTGGGCAGTGGGTGCTCTGCCTATTTTAATCCTACTCTGTACTCTCATTTTTATAACTATTTTATAAGTTTTGGGTAAATAAGTTTTTCAACAGTTATATTTTTATAAATGGGAAATTTCTTCCAAAAACACTTTTTTTTATTTCTATCTTATGCTATTTTTATATTATTAACAATTTGTTCCCTTTTTGGGACACTCTTTTTCCATATTCTATTATTTTAATTTTACAGTTTTTTAAAAGATATTATTAATACTCATTGCTAAAGTTGCTTAAGGCGAAGGGTAAGGCATACTAGCGCCACTAATGGATTTAATTTGATAACTGCTAAACTGTTTTTTTTTCAAACATTGCGGACCTTCCGACACTAGGCAAACATTTATTATTTAATAATTGTGCACTTCTTTTAGGTTTGTTTTTGTATACATTCGCTAACACCACAAGTGGCCATTGATTGTGAATAAATCGACAGCCGTTTTGTGAATAAACCACGCAACAAAAAGTAGTGCACAATTATTAAATAAATACTATGGATGCTTTCCTGTTATCGGACGGTACGCAATATTTAAAAAAAGATCCGGTCCGTTAATAATTGTCAAATTATCAATTGGTGGCGCTTGTGTGCCTTACCCTTCGCCTTAACTTGCGAAACTGCTACCACACAAGCCACAATAGCATATTTTACTATTTTAGGTTATGATAACACAATAAAATGAAATTCAAAATGAAAGAGGTGCGGTATAAGTACAGTCACTACCTACTTCTAAAAACGAATACTGCTGGGAGATTTAAAAAATGAGTTAACTTCACTGTTTCCGCCCACAACGAATACTGCACTCTATTCCAAAGCATTTGAGTACACTTTCACAGGCTATAAAATAACTATAAACATTTTAAGTCTGGCGATGTGCAGAGTTTGCTTTGTATATATATGAGAACATAGGGTAAGTTTCATACACAGTAGATGACGCTTTTTTAAAATTCTGTAAATATATAGGACTTGCGGGAATACTAGTGTCGCTGGTTAGGTACTATTTATTTTTGAGAAACAATCTTATTACCATATGAATGAAAATTTAAAAAATTTAATAAAATAAAATAAATTATACTCGCATAAATAATTTCATTAAAAGGTAGATAATTAGTTAATTTTGTAGAAAACTTATTTTTAAAAAGGTAAGTACTAATGATATGGAGTTATGTCGCATAGGATAGTCATACCAAAGAACCGTGAATAACTACTACAATTAAACTATTTCATGACCCAGGGGGCCGACCGCCTAACTCTTTCGCTTTCGATCGCTTTGAAGGCGAGGCGAAGAGGAGGCGTCTTCTTGTCATTTAGAAAGGAATATGAAAGCAATATCGAAAGCTATAAGCTATAATAGCTTTCGATATTATTTGATATTATATTAGAAGGTGAGGCGAGGGCGCCTTCAAAGCGATCGAAAGCGAGAGAGTTAGGCGGTTGGGGGGCTGGATCCGTCATTTCGTAAAAGTTTTAGCTATCAAATATTTTATAGAGATTGTTATTGTAGCTCTAGACCTTTCCTTCAAGACCTTTTTGAGTTTTACTTTTTTTATTTTAAGTGCTAATTGCTGCACTGAAACTATAAGTTTTTTATTTTAGTTTTTTGTTTTAGTTTAAGATTGTAAGCTGTCAATGATGGGTAGCTCCCTGCGTTAGCCATGGCCGCTTGCAACACCAAAGTTCTCTGCGGTCTAAGCAACCATCTCAGATACAGAACTCCCGGGTTCGATTCCCAGCAGGCAGTAAATGTTGGTGTACTCAGTTTGGTTTGCCGTAGGGCTTGTTTGTCCGCCTGGCTAGCTGCTACCTTCTTGTACAATATGTCGCCATAACATCAATGTCAGTAGTAACTAGCATTGTTGTGTTCCGGCAGCTTGAGATAAGATAACCAGTGCTTCAGTAGTTGAGGATACTAGGTGAAGTGTGCTTCTACTTTCAGCTTTATCATCACTTAACATTCAGTGAGATGATGGTCAAAGGTCAAAGGTCTCACCTGTATCACCTGTACGAAATAAAAAATGACAAATCAGAACACATCAATGCAATAAAACACTGCTTGGCGGCAGAATAATAGTGTCAGGGTAATCGTTATCGAGTCGGAATTCGGGCAAAAATTTTAAAAATTTAAACAATTTGCAAGCGGTAAAATACAAACATGGTAATAACCAAAATTTTGAAGACTCGAAGGAGTCCCTAAACGAGTGGCAATAAAACATATTATACGGTCACTGGAAACTCGAGTACAATGGCAAAAAACAAATCACAATCGTCAGTCCGAACAAGAGCGAATGAAATATACGAGTAGAATGTTATGATGGCGGCGCTTCGGCGAAAAGTAATAAAGTAGTCAAATGTGAGCAGCGAGAAATCACGCGCAGTCTTTATTGCAAATTAAAGTTCTAAGGTTTCGTTTTTATTACTTATGAGTAAGCACTCATCTTGACATTCTTCTTACCTGATGTTAAGTGATGATAAGCACCCCACCCACCCTTTTATGGCATTCTAGGCGCTTAGGTCATTCCTGTGCTGAACACAGTAAGAAGTGGTTTAGTAGTAGGTATAACACTGTCCCAATACTAGATAAAGGCCTCTATCATTTAAATCAAGTTACCTCTACAATTGATAGGTAATGGCAAAATCAGCTTGTTGCCAAATGCGGGTTAGTGATCACTGCCCGGGTTAGTGCATTGCATTGTTAAATCCGAAACACTCTGCCCAACCTGGGACCAAACCCAGGATACGACCTTTCGCAAGATGGCCGCGTAGGGCTACCATGAAAGCGATATCCCTGTATGTTTTTTAAAGTTCAATATTTTTATTTCATCATCAGATCATCATCATCATCATTTTCAGTCCGTATCTACCCACTTCTAGGCATTACTTAAGTAGGTTCTCCAATCATAAAAATATTAAAAAGAATGTTTATAATATTTTTAATCATAATGACATGCTTAAACAGCATTACTTATCTATACTCTATTTTGCTAAAACAAAATCATTCAACACAGGAAATCCCGCTGAGATCCCGCATAATTTGTAGTATATTTGAAGCCCATCAATTATGAAATCCATTGGCTAAATGTTCCCATAATACCAATCCAACTGTAGGAAGGAAACAGTTGTCACATCCCATAAAAGTCGTAAGATCGTAATAATAAAGTTTCAATGAAACGTATATTAATTTACTATTTATGAGTAGTTCGATTACCGATCAACAGATTATAAAGTCATAAACGAAATGCCGCCCGAAATGATTCCCATGACTTGAGCTATAAAATATAACAGCAATAAAATATACATGTAATCTTTTTACTTATAACTTAACACTATGGAGCTTAGTGACGCAGTGTTAGGACGTCCGGGAAACGATTTTGGATGTTAAACAAACTTCGCAATGTTAGGTTATTGGATGGGTGACCTCATTGAAATATCCTCGAGCTCCTCTTTTTTTTCGGAGGGTGATGGCAGTTGTAAAGCCATTGTTCCCAATTATTGTTGTAAGATACAACCGTTAAACCCCACTAATTCAGCTAGTTAAAATTTGTAGTCTTTAAAGCCGAACACCCACTGCTGGGAATGAAAGATGATGAATGAAAGTGCGAGAGGAATAAAAGATAGAAGTAGAATGAAAGAGAATAGTAAAAATAAGATCTCCGATCATGTTGGAGGAAGTAGAGAAAAAAAAATCTAATCAGTGTGTTCAGTCTCTGTGGTCTAGTGGTTAAGAAATCTGGTTTCAAATCCAAAGGTCTCTGGTTATATAATTTAGGAGGTATGATTGTAGTCAGTTTGGTTAGTGGTCAGATTTGTTTTTAAGTCCGCCTGTCTAGTTCATCATCATCACCAACTCATTTTATGCCTCCACTGCTGGGGCACAAGCCTTCCTTATGGATGGATAGGGAGAACGGGCCATAAACCACCACGCGGGCCCATGCGGATTGGTGGTTGTTAACGACTGCTAATGCAGCCGGGACGGCCTTTGCGAAAGTTGCTTAACCTCAGCACTCGCAGACCGGGCGCGTTAACCACTGCGCCATCGAGTTCCTCATGCCATCTAGTTACCAACATGTTATCTAAATATGTCATTGTTGTGTAGTGTCCGTGCTTCGGAAGGCACGGTAAGCCGTTGGTCCCGGCTGCATTAGCAGTCGTTAACAACCACCAATCCGCACTGAGCCCGCGTGGTGGTTTATGGCCCGTTCTCCTTATCCATCTACAGGGAAGGCTCGTGCCTAGCGGTGGGAACATTAAAAGAGCTGGTGATGATATGTTTCGACTGTAAGAGATAGGTTAGCCAGTTTTCAGTGAGTGAGGTTTCCGGGTGAAGTGTAACCCGAACAAGCAGTTGCGCACAGTGCTTCTCCAAGCAAAATTACTTAACAATGCCATTTCATATTGTACTCCATTACAAACATTATGTATGAAGATGAAAAGTAACTGCTAAATATTCATAACCACATTTTTATTTGTTTGGAGAAGCGCACGAGTGGCTTAGCCCGAGGTACAGTCCCGCTAAACCAATACAAATAGAAAATTAAACCTGTCAGATGTGTATTGGCCACGCGGTAAATCGGGTTCCGTAGATATAAAGAGACGGTAAAATTGTTTTTATAAAAATATAAATATTTTTTTATTATTTTCTTTTTTGATTTCACATAGCTATATGTAATAACAAGATAAAATTTTACTAGAAAAATTCAACCAGTCTCAGGAAACTCGAGTGGGAATCGAACCCGCGGCCCTTGGATTACCGGTCCAATGTTTTGACCACTGAGCTACCGAGTCCTTAATTAAGTTTATTTTTTTGGAATCCTTCAAAAATAAACGAGTAATATAGGTCAACTTAAATTTTTGAGAAACAAAATATATTCGAGTAACTTATTAACGGGATTCTTATCATGTTTAAGTATTAATTGTGAGTATCTGATATTTTAACATGGTAAGGATCCCGTTAAAAATTACTTTATTGCAAGTGACTATGATGATAGTTTAAATAGTTATAATATTTATTCGTTTTACTTATATGTACTTGTATCTATGTTTATTCTTTCCTGTACTTATTGTGAAGTGGCCGCTTTGGTTCTACCTACATTTGTGTCCTGCTAAAAGAAATGCATTCTGATATAAGCAGCGCCTTTGTACTTGTTTATCCTTACTTTTAAGTAGGTACATATATTATAAATAAATAAATAATTACACCCCATTTCGTTGTTTTCCATATCAACTAGCAGTTAATATAATAATAATATTATGAAACATCATCATCACCTCATTTTATGTCCCCACTGCTGGGGCACGAGCCTTCCCTATGGATGGATAGGTAGAACGGGCCATAAACCACCACCACAGTGCGGATTGATGATTGTTAACGACTGCTAATGCAGCCGGGACCAAAGGCTTTACGTGAATTCCGAAGCACGGAGGGGCTGGAGATGATAAACTTTTGGTTACCCATCCGATGACCGGCCTTTGCGAAAGCTGCTTAACCTCAGCACTCGCAGATCGTTAACCACTGCGCCATCATTATGCTTCTCAATTATTAATCATATTCTGCACGTTGGCGTAGTAACAGCGTAGTTGGTTTAGTTTTTCGATATAGAGTTTTTTGCCTACAGAACTCCAAATTTGGTTAAACAATTAATTATTTGTCTTTATTATTATTCAAGTCATATTCCATTTTATGTTTATTTTAATGTTCCACAAATAGTAAAAATAGAATAGTATTGCCAATAGTCACACTACAACTATTTTTATGATAGAAATTTTGTGGTTAGCGGTAAAATACTGAATTAGAATTTAAGGTCGTATTCAGAAACGATATATTTTTTTTATAATTATCTCGTTAAATGACTCCACCTGATGTCAAGTGTAAATGAAGATCAAACGTGAGGACAACTGGCACAGCGTGAAAACAACGCAGCATCGATCACCCTCTCCCTGCCGGCTGGCAAGATGCCTCTATACTCCTAATTTGAAGGACCCTATTTCAAAGGAAGGAGGGAAAAAGTGTGCTGGTAGACTATTTCTTTTTTTGGAGATGCGACAAAGCGATGAAATGTTGAAAGCGGTGACTCTAGAGAATAGCACGCGACGAGCAGTACTCTCTATGAGGGGATCTGTGATCAAGTTAAATTATTATGGCAGAATACTGGCAACGTTGTCCCAAAGAAGTCGATAAAAAAATCGCTTATATACCTAAGTATTATTTACTGGACAAGAAAAGTCATATCTGTGGCCTTTGTGTAACAAAACTAGTCTACTTGCGAATACAAAGCAGTTATAATATGTCAGTTCGTGTTTTTATAGAAAGTACTAGCAATTGCAATCATATGTCTATAGTAATCGGCCAATTAGCTATTGATCGTTATTAAGATAATTGTAAAACGCCTTGCTTTAAATCTTCCTTAACAACTAGTTACCCATCCGGTGATCCGATACAGCAAAAGCTAGGCTTGAGACAATTCTGTTCCACTGGCTGTCTTTTCGCATCTGGACTCCGCGTCTGCTTAACATCAGCTGGAACAAAGTCATTTGTCTCCTCAAAAAAAAAAAGCTGTTGTTTATATTTCGCACGCACAAAGTGAGAATGATTTGACTTATCATTAAATTTTATGCCTCCGACTGCATGTTATGTATGTTGCATAAATTGAATTTTTATCTTGTTCCGGCCTTTTCAGTTGATTTTCTATTTAGTTACTTATTATTTTTTACGTAGGCGGGTTTTTTTGCTTTTATATAATTTTAATTTTATTTATGTCTTTTTAGTTAGACAAATTTCATAATATACCTTTTTGAAATCCTAATAATGTAGTATTCGAAAATAGAATTGTTTTTCACCAACTACAATGGCGTCGCACAGCCATCATGTTTGTTTTTTTAACGTCATCTATCTAAGAACACTTGGGCAGCTAAGACGAATCTAACGATACCTCAATTATATAAATCCGTTCAGCGGTTCTGGAGATAATATGAGGTACTTAATAAAGAATATTACATACAAGATAGGCGCGTAAAACAATACTCTTCCTTTGCAGTCGGGTAAAAAATGAAACCAAAAAGTATTTTCAGAAAACAGTTTTATAGCAAACTTCATAAGAAATAAAGTGATTATGGTTATAAATATTTTTACGATCTAAGGTTTTACGCAAATTTTGTTGCAAACAAATTACAATTTGAAAAAAGATAAATAAATATTTATTTCTCTCTTTCTTTCTTAGGCACTTGCACGAGCCGAACCCCACTAGCTACGCCAAAGTCAATTGGACAAAGAACTTTTGCTATTCCCATAAAGTCCAAATTCCCATCAAAGTACGTAATACGGGAAATATTCTATGTTATTTATGTCGCCCGTGCCAGCTTATGAATGCTAATTTGGGTGAGAGATATCTCTCATTTGGCGGCATCCGTCAGTGACTGCCCGACTAATAAAGTTGCATGCTATATAGGGGGGGCTGTCAAAGTTAGTAGGTAAGGAGACGTAATTTGATGCAAGACAGATTGGAGCATTCCAGTACATTGTAGGGAAAAGACAATTTTAGCGGGGATGGAGATTTTGTGCGGTGGGGTTTAATTACGTAATAAAGTTGGACACACGTTAGTCTTTTGTTTATGACAGTTTTAGAAGGTTATTGGTTAAAAGAAAGCTAATTAAAAAGTAACTTATTTGCAAAACGACATTTATTTTGTCTTTAGGAATAGCTAGTCTGAATACAGTGTTGCCTAAAATTGTATTCTAATCAACATTTGTTACAATAAACTTTTTGTTTTTAGATATATTCATCCGTCAAAATACAAAATATACCTACTTTAAAAATATTACTTCGTTAATGTTCTTAACACATTCTCCCACTCTAATTGAAATAATGTATTGTACGACCTCATAATAACAATAATAATTGTCCTATATCCAACTTTAATTATTGTATTGCTACAACCACACTATCGCGCTATCACGAACATTTTCCGTTTTCACAACAAGTCGGGCCAAGCAATAGTCACATTTCAGAACACTGTCAAAAATGTAATTATTGCTTGTCGTGAAAACGGCAAATGTTCGCGATAGCGCGATAGTGTGGCCGTAGCATATCCAGGAGGACACTAAACATTTTTCCGCAGCCCATATTCCTTTATTTAATGTAAACACCCGGGAATCCAAAGATATTTTTATTAAATTCCCGCAGAGGCCGCTGCGACGCATTCACCGATGCAAATGGGATGCACTGCACTGCAAGGATATTCCGGGTGTAAATTTATAGTTAAGCCGAGAACGCCGTTATGAAGTGAGAAAATATTTTACATGCGCACACGACTTTAGTTGTTAATAAGTAGTGTTTATTGCTTATACGGTCGTAATAACATGGACAGAGTATCACATCACCAGATCATTCTTATGTTTTCACTGTTAGGGCACAAACCTTCCCACAAGGAGAACGGGGTTTAACGTCAACAACTTTTAGTTGTTAAAGTTAAACCAATTACAATGTTAATGCTTATAGCGACAGGTTTAGGTCGATAGGATAAAGTACTTAGGCAAAACAATAATGACTTATCAGACCACATATAATATAATGATTATTGAATAATGTTCAAAATGATCACGAATTTCTTTTTTAATTTTACGCTAAGTGGTGGTGTGGTCAGCTCTATCCTTAGACTGTTATTTAGAGCTGAGGAGTCGCAAAGGATCAAGGAAATGAAGTTGCCCGCGTGCTAAGACATAGCTGATTTTAAATTACATTTTTAATAAATATCTTTCTTTACGCACTTCAAGGTTATAAAGTTGGCATGCTTTACTTCATATACAACTTTACGAATTGTCTTTATCATTAATATGCACAAAAAACTTCTTATATATCTAAAAATAAACATTTCTTAAAAGTTATCATTTTATATTTATCCATAAAAGTATATAGTCCAGTTTTTTCCCAACAAACATTATCCACTTCACTCAATGTTCATAACACAGTGTAACTAATCCAACCGTAATATTAAAATCATGATACCTCAAAAAGTTATGAAATGTGCAATTTGCACCGGTCACCCCAACTTAAGCACCTTTGTTCATAGCAGACTTATTGGCACTTTCCAAGAAACACAATAGCTACTGATTTTCTGGCTAGTTGAACAAATATCTATTTCAACGGCAGGTAAGTTACACAGTAAAAAAAATGGCAGATGTTGTTATCGGGACGAGTGTCTGAACAAATGGAAGACTGCCCCTTCAATTGTTAAGTAAACTATGCATTCAAGATGTTCCGTGAATCACAAAATGTTTAGCTATTTGTTAAAGTCCTATTAAGTTCTGTCACTTTGGTATCGCGTTTACAAAGTTAGCTGAGAAGTTGCACAAGCGAATTTGGTTAATACAACCACGGAATAAGACACTAATCATGTGTCACATGAAGTTTGCAACTTTGTAATTGTCGTTCGACGCAACAGAGAGACACAGTTTGAAGGAGATGTCGATAAATTAAATTTGTTTCCGCCGCGTGAGCTCCAAAGACGACTCAATTTGTTCTCTGTTTACGCATAAAGGATATTTTTTATGGTTTCCTTAATATTTATAGTATTACTGTAAAATGACGATTGCATGACAAGTCCGAATCTCTTAATTGTCTCTTTTGACGGTAAATGATTCGTGAAATATTCTCATCAATAATAAACATTTCTAATATTTTTAAAGTTTTTTTTTCCAATAATACATCAGCAGCTTCTTATCCTAATAGTCAAAGAGGCAACGGTTCCAGCATTTTAGTATAATGGTATAATGGTTGCTTGTAGGAATTATTAAATTGTTCTTCAAGAATTTTCTCACATTACATTTTCTAAACAGTATTAGGTAACTTATTTTACATTAATAACAACTGTGACACCACTCAAAAACAAATTGACGAAATCCACGCATCATTAAGCACTCCCGATTCGGAGAACAAACGCCGAAGACAATAAAAGGTATTTTCTTATACGCCACTGCTACCGAGATATAACAAAAAAACACTCAATAGGCATTCGGTAGGCGAAGACTCAACTCAACACTGTGTCAATAAAGATAAAAGTATTTGCCCAGACGAGTACAAAGATCAAAGTAAACATGGTACACGCCCACACGGCCGCCGTGCTTCGGTGATACGACAATAGTTTGATATTTGCGATCTCATTGTTGACCATAATTACTTTCACATACACGTTTGCCTCCAAACGTGATACTGCTACTTTGAACTCGTGATACTGCTACTTTGTTTTATGTAGGATCTATACTTATCTACAAGGATATACTCTAATATATATCGTCGGTAGAAAGGGAAAACTAAATTTTAGCAAATGTTGTTACGAACAAATTACAATTACCTATATATCCAGCATTTTAATAATATAGGCTGATGATGATAGTGATAATGATGATGATGATGATGTGGTGATGATTATGATGATGATGATGATGATGATGATGATGATGATGATGATGATGAAATTATTAATAAAAAAGTGTTGTAATCGTTTCTACAAAGTTATTTCCATTAGTACTTTGAAATACCGGGGCTGCTGCACTTCAAACTATGCAATAATATGTAAGAACGTAGAATTATTTGAATACTTTTTCCCTTTAGAATCTACTTTTAACAGTGTTACAGAGAGTTACCTGTTATTGTTAAGCATCGATTGATCGAATGAAATGTTTGAATGCATAGAATCTAAATGATGAGCCAATTTGATTTAACAATTATCACAGCACTAGCCTGCTACACAGCTAATTTATTGCCGTGATTGAATTTCATACAACGCAACAACCAGCCTACCAAAATGATGCGACCAAATCAACGGGACTTTAATCAAATTGTATCGAATCGATTTCTAAATACAAAAGGACAGCTATTGTACAAATTAACTGTTTATTTGTGTATCCCATGTCGGAAAGGGGAGGCTCTGTCCAATATTTATCTGTTCCTAGTCTGCCAAACTTAAATAAGGTATTAAGGGAGCCACAAATAAACAGACAGTGCCCGAACAACCCCTCAATGAAGGAGGAACTAATCTAAGTCGAAACTGAGCACACGGCATCATGGCTTGATTTTCGCTACCCAAAACAGTTGCCAGCCGAATTTCACGTACAATTTACGTTGGAGAGCCTTTGAGCCGTTGCTAATGTTTTCACTAAGCGATTCATCCAAATTGTGAGAAAGGGAGAGTTTGTTTTTAGTTAATTGCTCGCTCCCACTGCTTTTGAGGAAGAATCTTTGAATTCATTGCTTTATTAAATTTAACAATGATACGCTACTTATAAAATGTTTGTGCATATGGAAAAGAAATCAATGTATTTAAATAAAATTTTTATAACAGTGATTTGAAATAATTTTTAAGTCACTGTTATTAATTTATTTCCAAGAAATAAAGTCGGACTCCAATAAATAAGAATACTGTAATGAAAAGGTTTAATTGAGAAAATAATTTCATATTTACTTAATCGACTAGTAGATAATGCCTCAGGGCATTCGCCCATGTTTCGCTTTTCTTATCGCAATTTTTTATTTATATTATCGCATCTGTTATTTACAAAATATAAACAATATTTTAAATTTATAAAAACACCATGAAAGAAATAAGTCTTAATGCACAACGCAAAACCGTATTCTGCAATAAACATCTCCAAACAATATCCGAACGTATAGTGAAACAAAAACCACCACATCTTGTAAATGTTTGGCTACGCATCGTCAAGGATTGTGTTACTATTCAATCAGCGAGTCTTTGTTCTGATGTACACGGAAATAGGAGTACGGTAGCGAATTACTCGTGGTGTTGACTATTTCTTCTTCCGTGATTTACCATTGTATCCGTAACAGGAATATTTCTGTTACATTCAAGGAAATATATTGCTCAATTTAGACTTCTGATTTAGATACATGATCAATACATATTATTACGTATCAACAACTAAAAGACACGTGGATCACGTCACGTTAGTAACGTCCAGACGCATAGTACCAGAAACGCAAATTACCTTATACGAGATACAACAATGTTTGTTCGGTATGGCTTCAATATGTAAGTAGGAACATTAGTACTATTGTTAAAAAACAACCGCTTTTCTTATTTTTAAATTGAAACAAAATCATTTGCCTAACATTTTTATTGAAAAAAGTGTAGAAAAAATTCCACGAGCGGGATTCGAACCCGCACCCCATGACATGCCGGGTCAGGTGCACTATCGTGGCTCAATCCAACTCGCCGAAATTAAACAACACTATATACTCTTACTCTGTAAGCCAAAGGAGCCCTATTCAATGTCGACAACAATGTCATCAACATCCGATCTTAATATTTTTACAAATATTGAAAAATCAGTTAAGTATTAGGCAAGCTATATTTATGATTATTTACATATAATTTTACGCAGCAAAATTTGCGTAAAATTACATGTAAATAATCATAAATATTTTCATTGTTAATTTCGTTGTAGTAGCGACAGACTTATAAAAGATTGCGTTAGCTAGCCCGGCTTATAATCAAAATCTAAACAAACCGAGAACAATATAGAGGATATTTGGGTCTGGGACTGGTGGCCTATCTTTAAACCACAGAGTCGATTTATTTTCATAAAGGTTACGTATTACGTATACCTAACATGACCGTTATAATGTGCACGTCACTAATATTGACTTTCCCGGGTCGTACCAACATCATGGGTAGTATCGCTTACCGATAAATTAGCGGATGGGAAATATTTGCACAAAACGTAGTCCTTTCTGTTTGCATTTGTTTCCTGTTAGCGGGGTCTGCGAATAATGATCGGTATCGATTGCAATATCGCTATGACGCTTTGTTGTAAGTATATGTTGTGAGGGTTCCGTACCTACCTCTTATTAGCAAAATCGGGATCTTATAGAAGGTATATCTTTGTTCTCTATCGGTCTGTTTCTGTTACCTCTAACCTTAATCGCTACTGAGCGAAAATACCTTAGCACATCGAAACCATTAGTATCGATAACGACTTGAGGTTTCTAGTTTAAACTATTCTGCATAAATAATCAAGTGAAGACTAGAAAAAAATTACATAGAAAAATATTCAACATTATATAATATGTAATGTAAATAAAACTAGCTGTAAAAAGTCTTAATGAAATTATATCCAGGGATTTGTATAAGCTACTTGACTGTCTTTCGATATGGTAAAAGTTTAAAGGTTCAAGGTTCTTTACACCCCAGAACCGCTGAGGGACTTTTTATGCTTTTTACAATAATGCTGTGAACGTTGTTACGGGGGCGCCATACTTACATAGATAAGATGGTGGTAGCCAGCCATTCGAATTTTTAGATTTTTAGATTCTATTATTACGAATGTGGAACAACCCTTTAAAACAAGCTCTACCAGTTAGAGTACAATATACTCCCGTTGAAAGCCCAACTCGTAACGTACGGTGTACATGTAGTATTACACTAGTGCATTTAAAATATTCCTTTCCATTCACGTATTAGCATATTTTTGTGGAATCGCAAAGATTTCTATATAAAGTAGTTAGCAGGAGCCGTAAGGTTGTCACATCTTCTGATTTACGATGCCTCTAGCTGAGTTCTGTGCCTATTCTATCTGAACAAATCAAACTCGGATATGTAACCGCACGCACGCAATGATTCACCGGAATACGACTATAACGCGCTTTTACGACCGAAATGTAAATTGATTTCAAATTTTACTGCATATTAAAATAACCTTTATGTTCGATGGTCACTTATATTTAAAAGAATATTTCAAAACGCCAACGAGTTGCGACCGAGCGGCACCCCACCGCTATTTTGATCATGAATCAATATAAACATCAATTCGTTTAATTGAAAATAACTTAAGACGTGAATATAGAAACCTGTCGAGCACAAAAATATTATTTAATTATATTCCGATGCAGCCTTGCAATGAATGCAACGATTTATTGAAATACCTTAAGTAAGATGAAAGTGTTTTGCAGTAAAAAGTAAAGCTTGTGTCGCATCTGTATTGCTAATCTTTTATTTATCGGAGTCAGATTATAAATTATGGTAAACGTGTTAAGTATTCATTTGTTGCAAGTTTAATTTCAAAATAACAAAAATTTGGTAGGTAGTGTCTATGATGACGACTTTGTTATGCTAATTGGATTAAATGTTGATGCATATCTAAGTTCTAATGAAGTCGTGCCCGTTTTCACCGAGGACCCCTAAGTTTTGGGTGAACCCTTAACCATGTTAGGTGAAGGTTTTATTCCGGCAACTGTCACTTTACTAGGCTTACGGGCTGTCTTATTTATTTTCTCCATATCGAAAAGATATTTCTTACCAAAAAAGTGCATAACCCTTAGGTAATCTGCCCACTAAGACACGATTGCGGACCTTTTAAAATAGCATAATCGGAGCGCTACCACCATCCTAATCAATAATCGATCAAAGATCATATAGTAAAATCACTAAACCATAGCGGGGTGGTTGGATTACAAGAGCATAATAACAAAATATATAGTTCGTTAGATGATTGTCATCATACAGCCTTTCACACTTTTTCTATTCGCACAACATTTAATTTCACTGCACAATACAAAAATCAATATCATCATCCACGTCTTCATCTGTGCCGATTCCATTAGTTTCGAATATGGGCCATTACGTAACACGATTCATTGGCTTACAGGAACTCCTTATCTGCGACCAAATATCTGACGTCAGAAAAACATTATTAGAGTTTTGACAAGGATCGACGTCTCTGGTAAAAAAACATCTGAGGCTGTTATATATAAAGTTTCCAAGTAAAGTGAAAAGTTCATAGCAGTGTGCGGAATATAGGCTAACACTTAGAACGTTATAGTAATACAAAGTTAATCATATGCTTGTTCCCACTGGCCTTCTCACAATAACATATTATAATACATGGGAATATCGGGACACTACATGGCCTAATGGTTTTGGTTTTGTCGCAAGTGATCTCCCAAAACAATCGAGACGAAAAGCTAAACGTGCTTTTCGCAGCACGGTCCTTAATTTGGACACCATCGATTTAATTGCTAGATCGCAACCAAAAAGTTCTAGCCGCTGAGCTACCGAGCTCATTTCATACTCGGTATTTACTATATATTTATTTATTATATGGTATCATTGTTGATTTGGTAATCAATAAACAGTAGTGAAAGATTAAAAGTTTTTCTTCCTCTCAACAAGTTAAAAAAAAACTTAGAACGGTATACTCTGTGATATCAGTTATATATCAGTTAAGTATGAACATCAATTTGTAATTGATGTACAAAAATCACTGATAATGATGATTCTATAGTAGTTTGTCTCCAAGTTTCAGATAACTACATTTCGGATGTCAATCTTCATTCAGATCACTCAACTTCAAATAAAGGCTAAATGAATGGAACTTATTAAATGCATCTCCAACACTACCAGGAATGCAATTTGCAATGATTTGCGCCCATTAAGTCTGTGTCTAGACTGAAAATTCCTGCAGCATTGCGCAATGCCAGACAACTCCTCTCCCTTTTGTATAAGAATCATTTCATTGCTGTCTCCAATTGCAACTGAGGAAGTGATTCTTATGAAACAATTAATGGAATGTGTTAGAATGACCGTTGAAAACCTTAGAAGTGTGATGTCATGTTTGTCATCGCTTAATAGGGTAGTTAACTAGTGAGTTCATACATAAACTTTTCTAAAGAAATTGTATGAGAATAGCAAACTTTGCCATCAACATTATTTTCTGCCAATTGAGTGTTAATTAACCGCATTTTAGGTTACAAAATTGTCTTAAGAAGCTGATACGTGACAATTGATTTATACGAGTACTATATGCGACTGTGGATGCTTTGCGTGATAGATTACAAAATAATCTTAAACTAGTTAACAAATGAGTTTATATATTAATTAATTGTATTGCCTCATGTCTCAGTGGTGTTGAACCACTGATGCATGAAGCTTGGAACATCTTATATCAAAACCATTTTTCAAACTCACTCAATAGAAAAGATAAGCGGTTACAAAGCAATTTTCACAATAATATCAATTGTGCAAACGTGGACCGATAATTCAAGTCACTTAGCAAACATTAGCACTCGACTTTCTAAAACGCCCTCTTTATTTACCTCTCCCACTGCGAGCCGGTCATTAGAAAAAACTGCATCTCATGTATTAATAACGACGTCAATGTGCACCCCATACAAGAAATCTATTAACGTCAAACCGATCGTTTTCACAATCTATCAAGCAACAACCCCTTGCAGAATGTCTGTTGACATATTAAGAGTATATCTATAAGTAAGGGTATATTTTCGGTTTTCCTTTAGAAAGATACAAATTGAATTTTGATCCACCGTGGAATCGTCTTGTATGCCGTTAATTTTTCGACAAAGAAAGTTATCAGATTACAGCCCTGTATATTATTTTTATTGTTGTGGACAAGAAATGCGTCACGCTAACCCTAAGGCTTATTATGGTTAAGGATGGGCCTACCCACTACAACTCCTAGTGGAAGCAGGGCAGGAGTCAGAAGATTCGAATGCTTCTTTAGTCTATAGTTATCTGAGACAGTTGGATAGCAAGGCAGTTTTTTAGCCAGCTTAATAAGTTCGTCCTCCTATAAAAAATATTAAGATATTTTATATTATTGATGTATAAAATATAAACCATATATATATATATATATACCATAAAAAGTTTACGTTTATACGGATAATAAACATAAACGTTAATAAGAATTCTCGCGATTATTTTGAATATGAACATCTGTGGTAACAGAAACAAAATTAAAGATAACTAATACTAGAACTATCATAAGGTTGCATGCATGTGGGTCAACCGAAATAAATTCAAATTAATCGACACTGTAAATTAAAAATCTAACACTCACAAAGGCAAAGCTCCACACGTGCAATTTAATCACAATGTGACACTAATTGAAGAACAGTTATAAGCAGATGTTGTAAACATTCTAGATCGCATTAGGCTCGCTATCAGTGAGATCAACCCGCCCACAGCTGTCAAAAAGATAATAAATATGTTATTACGAATGCGTACCAGTTCCAATCAGATAACTGCTAATCTCCATTACAATTAAAAAGTTTTAGGTTCAACAGCATTAGATGGACGTGATATTCGTATTTTCTTGGAACACGTACCCAATTGTTAGGGCTGCCAATTATAAATTGGTTAAATGCGGTTTGATTGACGCTGGTCCGGTTTAACAAAACTCTGTTAATTAAAGCTTACAACGAAAGTTATTTTCAGTTTTCAAAAGATATTGTTGGCCCAATGCTGGTTGGTGGGTGTGATTGACTATGTTAAATTAATTTTTAATTTATTACAATAACCATAACTGTCGACTTGCAGTACTTTCCGATACAAATAAGAGCTCAGGTTAATTACATTTAATCACCCATTCAGTACTTTCATAACTAAAGTTTATTAGGGATCACAATTGTAATCCTGTGATTTTGCTACTGCGCAACTACCATCGTTATGATGCGCCGTCGCTACAAGGCCGTCAGTACATGATATAACTTAGTTTCATGACTTAACCAAAAATAACCGTAAGTACAAAATATTAGTACCATTCTAAACATTATCGACATATTATTACGATGATATTGGCTTTGTTATGTTTGCACACTTAAAATATGTAAAAAGAGTACATTGGAATACTTAAATAAAATACTTTAATTTATAAAATAAAAATTGAGTTAATTAATGGAACTAGGCGTTACTTTGCGAAAACCCATGGCACACACACATGGCCCATGGTGTGCATGTTTGCTTTCATTCATTGACTCTTCTGCATGTGTATATTTTTGCGGGCGGGACGGCGGCGGAGCATGCGTACTGCATCCAAGCTTGATAAACGAGCTATTTAGCGAATTGAACACTACATAATTTTCACTTGCGTTTTTGTGTAAAAATTAAGTATTTTTTCCCATATTACGTTTTGTAAATCTCTTTATTTCTGCGATTTTATAATGATTGCATTAAAAAGTTGCATCTACTAACCCTTATTAACCCACGACAACAATCTCATTTGACAAATACGTAAGTAAAATTTCAAATTTATGAAGCTATCTGTTATCTTTGTCAATCCATAACATCCGTAAATAGCCTACCGTAATTTTTGACAAACCATAATCTACTGTAATCACTGGCAACCCTACTGAAGGTGGAAGTGAGTCGACAAAATTTGCTTTTTTGCTGTCGGACAATATAATAAATGGTGTGGAATGGGCCTCGTTTTGCGGAAGTATTGGACATTATACGGACCGACGATCACATGCCCCGTCAATAATGTTTACACTGATTGAACGGAGTATTTACCTTACACAATATTATTATATACAATATTGCTCGTGAAGGAAACGGTATGGACCCCAATTATTATTATTGGTCCTAAGAGATTGAGCTGAGAACAGAAGTAGTAAATAATGAAATATCAATGAATCAGTTTATTTTGTAACATCAATATTGTAGTAAATTACAGAATAATATTTGCACTGTAATTATAGCTTCCGTAGATTGCGGTTTGAGCAGTAGTCAGATCTGATTTATTACACCCATTGTTGGATCGTACATTCAGGCGTATTCATAATTATTAATTACTACTAGGTATTTTACGTTCTGCCACGTAACAAACCAAACTGAACTAAAAAATATATATTTTTGTTATAAGATCATAATAGCGGCGAGTACACTAGAAATAAACATTATTTTTAACAATACAAAAAAATTGGATAATGAAAATAAGAGGCTTCCAAACTTCACTTGATCGTTAGTTCACGTTTTAGGATCTCAACTAACCAACAAAAAATTTTTAAAAAAAACAACGTTATCTTATTATTATTATTATATTAATATCTTATTAATAATTAATGACTTTGCCAGTTTTAAGTAGTATTATTATTATAAACTAAGAATTTTACGATAGTTTGAGTTAAAATGGAGCCTACTCCCAACGTTGTCTTCATGTGCTGCGTCAGGAAATAACAAAGTGTCACTGTCAATATAACTTGCTAAGTCTTCAAAGATTTAGTTGAATTTTAAGAACTTGAAATCATGAAGACCTTCAAAATATCTCCTTAAAAATATTTAAAGTCCTTAAATTTAAATCAGTTGCAGACAAACACCAATAACTTCATAAATAAAACAATAGGACAAACAATAACCGAAAAATATTCCATTTGGCAAATTCATTTTTCTACAATGCCCAGTCGGAGACAACGCAAGCTCGCTTCATTAAATACCAAATTATCAACCTGCACCATTCAAACCGAAACAGCCTTTAAAGACTCAAAGCCAATACGTTTAGCCCTCATATCAAAACTGTACTTGCGGGCAATGTAAATACAGAGTATTATCGCGTGCTTCTACTTGGAATGCAAGCAATTTTGCTGAAAAATTCGTCAGATCATAACTCATGAGAATTGCGGGAGACTTGGTTGCCTCCATTTACTAACAGCAAGCGTTGGTGACGTTAATAGACCTTAATGCGGGGGGACAGAGTTCATTTTTAACAAGCACCTTCGGAAAGAAAATCATTTTGCACACTTCAAGTAAAGAATGCACCCTCTGCTTGGCGCCTAACCCTCTTTCAGTGCGTTTAATTGTTTTGATTTTAAATTGTGTAATGAGAAACGGAGGTGGGGTGCATTTTTTATGACGCGAGAACCGAGTAATGTCTTTTATTGCTTTTTTATTTTTCGCGGACTGATTTCTGCGCAAAATTTGCTGAATCGCATTCAACAAAAATGCATTTGAATAGACATTACGCGGCAGACTAATTGCATTGTCTGTTTTATTGTCCAGCTGCATTGGTTTTTTAACACAAAATTAACAACATAGATAGCTTAAACGTTTGTAAATCCATATAGCGTGTTTCATTTCAATGTGTGGTTTTTGGGAATTTTAGATGACAAAACGAATATTGCCAATTAAAATGTAAAACTGCATGGATCATCATAATCACCAGCTCATTGTATGTCCCCATTGCTGCGGCACGAGCCTTCCCTATGGATAGAAACATCACTGCGAGAGCGGGCCACAAACCACCACGCAGGCCCATTGCGGATTAGTGGTTAAAACTGCATGGATACTACCATAAAACTGAACGATACTTTTCAAACGAAAACCGGAGTAAGCCAGTGTACGAGTATTTATCTCGTCACGCTGTTCCGTACGAGTGGACGCGCGAATATTCAAAACAAAAGGCCGGAAAGCTGACAGCACTTACCATATCTAAAAACTAGGGCGTTCCATAGACAGAGTAACTTTAGTTGCAATAACTATCAACTTAGTTCCAGAAACTATTATCTTTTTAATAGTGAGCGTTAAAGGTTACCAAATGCAGCAACAGTTTACGGTTGCCGCAATGTACTTTCAAATCCATCCATATCATTGATTGTCAGTTAAGGAAACCAGCCACTTCACGAAACTTGTTCAAATTTGACAGTTGCTAGTTGCGGCAATTTAAGATTCAATCATCGATTGCAGCAACTGAAAAGTGTTGGTTCATCATCGCAACTCGCAACTAGATTTGCTATGTATGCTGCAGTTTCTTTAGGTTTTAACCGCCTTTGTGGTCTAATAGCCACCGGTCTCTGACCCAGAGGTCCTGGGTTCGATTCCTAGCGAGGGGTACATGTTTGTGTACACAGTTTGGTTGGTGAAAGGGCTTGTTTGTCGTCATGACATTCGTGTTTGTAGCATTGTTGTGTTCCGGCAGCTAAAAATAAGATATCCAGTGCCTCAGTAGTTAAGGATTCCGGGTGAATTGCGCTTTCACCTTCGGCCTTATCATCAGGAGAGATGGAGGCCAAGTGCTTACCCGTAAGATATTAAAAAACAGCTAGTTGCGAGTTGGCTGTTGCCTCAAATCGGAAATAAAAGTTGCCATGTCTGCGGAAAAAGCTAAAAGCGTTCAACGAAACTACGTTCATGTTGCGTGTCGCCAACGATAGCCTGCGGGAACGCCGGCGCCGCTCTTTTCAAATTCTCCCTTCCAATTTCAACCTTTTTCTACTTCGCTTTTGCGAGTAATACAATATTCATTGAGAACGCGTCTGGGTGTGCCAGTGTGCCTGTAGATCCTGAATACAAGAGTATGCTTCCGAAACGTGGAAGAGCAAATAGTATTTTTCCCCGACACATTTTGACAAATTGAAGTGTGATAGAGCCGGCCATTGTTTCGTTCGCTTTTTATTCGCATAACTCGATTCCAATGTTTGAACAATGTTCGTTAGCGATTGTATGTGTTTGATTTATGTTTCCTGCGTAGGTCGCGTTGCGAATCAATTCTGGTGTAGGCGTCGGAGATGGGTTATAATTTCAAAGTGCAATCTTAGGTGCAGACGTGCATAACATTAAACATACCAGGCTGTTATGGGAAGTAGCGTTACATAATACTCTGTTGCTTAGTTGCGAATACAACGATTCTATTCGAGCTATTTATGGAATCGATGGTGAAATACTCGTTATATTAAAACATAAGATTTCAACAAGGAAATGAGATTATAAATTGTTTGTAATATTTGGAAATACAATTTTTGGAACGTCAAATAACCATAAGCAAGTGAGTTAAGTAGTATATTACTAATTAACTTTAAATAGCATTTTCACTTAAACTATTATTTTTGAATTAATATTTTGATACTGAACTTAGCTCTTGTACATTCAAAATAATCCTAATCAAAAACTAAGTATACGGTGCTTGTACAATTTTCGAAAAATAAACACAAATCATTACGTAGAAGTACATGTGGGAACACTACATGAACCTACGCAATTTCTGAAACCTCAACGCTGACTCTCGCTTTGCTTAAGTAATGATTCATTAAGTGCGTAACTTAACGAAGTCAAGGTCCATTCAGGCTGGGAGCTGTCGCTAATAGCCCAACCCTTGAACTTAACCCGCCGGCGGTCGCAGCTTCAATGATCCAAACGTACTCTCAAATATTCCCTTCAACGTGTGAATTTTAATGTTCATGTCACACAGCCGGCGACCATAGATATAACAAGCGACACAGACCCTCCCAAAATTAAAATAACAAATTAGTTGAGCTTTCATTTAATTAATTTTTTATCATGTATCGGGGAGTAAGCGATCGTCGGTTCTGTAGTCTATTATTTTCTTTATCCTTACAAAGTCATGTTTTTCCGAGCTCTACTTGAAGCATAACGTTACCACTGCGGATACAAAACATAATCATACAGTTTGAACCTTATTATTGTGTACGTATTCATTTTCCACAAATGCAGAACCATTAGCATTTTCAAAGTAGGATTAAAAACTTAAGATATTTTGCAAACGTGGCTTGTAGAATTGTTGATAGAACCTTTTAGAGAACATTGACAATTATTAATGTTTCCTGCCAAACATTGTTTATTTTAATGTTATAAAATATAGTAAGTAAAAAGTAAAATGCCTATAACTGTCCCACTGCTGGGCAAAGGCCTCCGTCATTGAAATCATCACTACAATTGATGGGTATTGGCTTCATCACTACGCTTGCCAAATGCGGGTTTTTTTTTTTTTTTTTTTTTTAATTCCTATTCTCCCCCAACATGATTGGAGTCGGTTTTAGCTTTTTATCTTTCATACTATTTCTCGCATTTATTCCTCTCGCACTTTCATACCTCATCCTTCACAGCCATTCATCATCTTTTGTACTTACACGGGTGGGATTCCCGTTTCCTAATCTAATGCTATTGCTACTCTAATATACTCTTAATTACATTTTTCGGGGAAATAAGTTTTTCAGGAGCTGTTCGGCTCTAGGACTTTTTCTTTTTACAATAGGTTTTTTGGTCTTATGCTAATACATTTTCTTATCTCTATTTTATTTCATCTTATATAATTTCTTATTTACTATGCCGATTTGTTACATGAGAAAAACTTATTCTAGTTACATTTTTAACATATATGCTTAGGGAACTACGAAATATATTACAAATATATTTTAGTTACCCTTATACTATTCTATTCTTATTGCTATTTATTTGCTTTTACGTTTTGTTTCTCTGTTTAACAATTTCAGTAATTTTAATGCAGTATTCTAAGAACCTGTCTCTATGCTTACTATTTCCGGCCATTATTTTGGCAAAGTTTTTCGGGAGGACCTGAATGCCCAAGTAGGCCTCGATGTTGTACCTCTCCAGAGTGTGTATAGGGCACTCGGAGAGGATGTGTACTAAAGTTTCGTTTGTGTTAGGGTCACAAGCACACGACGGGCTGTCTTTGCACTTAAAGCGATTCAAGTACGCTGAGAACCCGCCGTGTCCCGTGAACACCTGTGTGGTGAGTTGTGTGGGGGTGATATGGCGCGTGACTTTGTAGGCGGCAGTGATGTCAGGAAAGAACAGTTTAGTAACCTCGGCTGTGGCACCTGTCTGGTAGCGTTTGTTCCATTCGTCAAGCGTCTCATCTCTGATGAGTCGCTTCACGAAGGAAACAGGGCACCTGTCGTAGTCCGGTTTTCTCTTGGAGCGTAAAGCGGCGTCCTTGGCAAGCTGGTCGGCCCTCTCGTTTCTCTCCAGTCCCGCGTGTGCCTTGATCCAGTACAAGTCAACAGACTTGCCCTGTCTCAAGGCCAGCCCAAGGTTTTGCCTTGTGCTGACTGCGAGGGAGTGGAGGGTGGAGACATTCACGACCGTTTGCAAGGCTGCCATAGAGTCGCTGTACACTCCAAAGGAAAATTCCTTTCTACTCAGCATCACTTCCGAGGCTTTGTTAAGTGCGAGTATCTCTGCTTGATAGACTGTGGCGTATGGTGGCAGGGTAAGTTTGACGGTTTTGATTTCGGCGGACCCATCCCATAAGGAAAGCGCCGCTCCCACCTTGCCGTCAATCTTACTTCCATCCGTGTATATGTAAATGTTGTGTGTGTGTGCATGTATCTGTGCGTCTTCCGTGATGTGTTTAATGTCTATGTTTACGTGTTCTGCTGGGTGTGGTGTGTGTAAGAATTAATGTGGAGTTTCTATGTCTCTACCCCGGAGATCCGCCCGGGGGACCCCCCTTCTGGCCTTGTAGAGGGCGGCTGCTTCTCTAACTCGAAGGTCCAGTGGGAGCGTTCCGGACAGGACCAGGGCAGAGTTGAGTGAGACTGTGCGATATGCTTTACACATTTTTTGTGCAAAGCCCCGCTGCAACATATCCAGCTGTTTACGTGCGGAGATTTTCTCTGCGGCCGTAGCCCAAACGCCAGCTGCATATGTTACAACGGGTTCCACTGCCGCTGTGTAGATTGTTTTTTGTATTTCTGGGTTTAATCCCCAGTTTACTCTAGCCGTTTTTGAGAGCTGTTTATAGAAACCGGCAGCCTTTCTGCAGACATTTGCGACGTGCGAATTAAAAGTTAATTGGCTGTCTATGGTGAGTCCGAGTATTTTAATTTCGGACTTGTGTTCTATAGCTGTTCCTCCCATGTTGAGGCGAGGTGTGTCATATTTGAGCTTTTTGGTAAGTGTGAGACAATTTGTCTTTTGTGCTGCAAATTTTAGCTTATTTTGGACACCCCACTCCTCAACACGGGCGAGAACAGGATTGGCCTGGTTTGCTATATCAAGGGCCGTGTTGCCCACGAACAGCAGCACCACATCGTCCGCAAATGCCTGCACCCAGACCTCGCGACTCTCCAGTTCTTTAAGGAGGGGGTCCAACAGTAGGTTTCACAGGATGGGGCCCGCGATGGATCCTTGGACGCATCCCTTCGTGGTAACCCTGTGAACCTCCTCCCCCGCATAGCGGATCGCGACGCTCCTGTCTGACATATAGTCTCCCAAAACTCTCCTGATGTTTATAGGGCATCCTATCTCCTTCAATCTAACCTTGATGGCCGGCCACCATGCGCTATCAAACGCTCCTTCTATGTCTAGGGAAACCAGTGACACTATCTTTTTGTTCTTTATATTTTTCCTAACTTCATTTACGAGAGCGAAGAGTGCGTCTTCCGTGCTTCTTTGGGGCATAAACGCATACTGACGCTTGCTGAACTGTGGCAGCAAGTGGTGCTTCAATCTCCCTACTATCATCTTCTCATAGATCTTTCCGAGGACCGGGAGCAGACCAATGGGGCGGTAAGATTTCGAAGCCGAGTAATCTGTCTTACCCGGCTTCTTAAGTACCACGACTGTAGCCCGCTTCCAGTCACTCGGAAAAGATCCATGTTCCAAACATTTATTCACAATGCCCAAGTACAGGTTGGGGTCATTGTGAATAGCCATCCTACATACGTCGGCAGTAAGTCCATCTCCACCCGGGGCCTTCTTCGGGTTAAACGCATCCACAGCCATTCGCAGTTCTGTGCATGTGAATGGGGGGTCAAATATGTCACTATTTGTCCCCTCATTTGCGATCTGTGCTTTCCTGCGTGTCTCTGTGTGCGATGCGTTGTCGTCGTTCGTGAGGTCCTCCGGGTAGAATGTTGCCGCAAGGTGTTCTGCCGATCCTGCTGCATCCAACTGTGCGCCATTCCTTGTCAGCATCCGGTCCTCTTCTCTCGCTGATGTGCGTTTGATGACCCTGTATATCCTGTCCCATACCGATTCACGATCTTGTTGGGTGCAAAAATTTTTCCAGGATCTTGTCTGGGCGTTTGAAACGGCGGCCTCATATTCTCTCTTTTCTTTCAGGTACTCCTCTACTACGACGGCTCTGCGACGCTGCGCTGCACATCGGATCCTGCGTTTCCTGGTGGCTACCTGCTTCTTCATCTTATCTAGATCTTCAGACCACCACGGTGAGGTAAGTATATCTTTCCTTTTAGTTTTTGGCATGGATTGCTCACATGCTTCTTGTACCACTTTATTATATCTATTGGCTATTTCTTCTATGTGTTTTTTATTATTTATTTCATTTACTGTGTCTAAGTCTATTTTGTTTTCTTCACTAATTTCCTGTAATTTTATTTTAAATTTTTGCCAATCAGCTTTTTTAGTTTTATATTTTCTAGTTGTTCTTTCTATGCTAATTCCTTTAGATTTTTTCAGGTTGATGGAAAAGCTGATGCCAAATGCGGGTTGGTAATCACAAACCCGGGCTATGCATCGAAAAAAATCCGAAACACACTTTGCCCGACCTAAAATTGAACCCGGGGCCTTCGGGTATCGAGCCAAGCGCTCTGCCACTCGGCAAAATATATATTTTTGTTATATTTTTGCATGTTCGCATTTCTACTCTAAATGTTATAAGTCTATGGTTCGACCCCCGTATCGCTCTAATGAGTAGACCTGTCCTCAGTTTTGTAAACATGCAAATGTGATTTTTGAGTAATTAGAATGTTTGCCCTCTCCTGATTTATATGGTGAAAATATATGGTAAAAACGTTCCCTTTTTAATTTGTAAAGGAAACGTGTACATTTTAATCTCTACAAACGGCACGGTTAGTCTGCCTTTTCCCGTTTCATTATGTACAAAAAGATCTGAGAGATTTATTTTTTAAACACATGCGGTTTTGCGGTAATATTAAGCGGTAAGTATGTACAGTGCAATATCTCTCGGCAAACTTCGTGTTTTGATTTCGTCGGATTACTATCTCTTAAGGCCCCAGTACACAATGGCCTGTGATGGGCCATGCTTTGCAATGCACAACTGTAGGCCACGATCATCACTTGGTGTTCACACAATGGCGCATGGCTGATTGCTGCCTGGCGAAACACTTGCGATGGACGTGGAAGTAATTACAGCCGCGGCTATTTATTTATATACTGCTTACAAGTATACTTCTTTACTAATATTACAAAGAGAAAAGATTTGATTGTTTGTTTCTTTGCATTGAATAAGCTCCGAAGATCTGAGGCTCCGAAACTAATAGACCGATTTGAAAAATTCTTTTAGCATTAGAATCCTACATTATCACTGATGAACATAGGCGATAGAAGAGCACCATCTGAACATAATATGCAGTAATGTTGGTACGATGTTTTCAGGTCAATGATGCATGGAATCGCATTGCAGACTCCCTGCAAATTCCTGTTTCGGAACTAAAAAAAAAGAAAGAGACAATATAAATCAATAAACTGGAAAGTCTCTTCATTGCTCCACTATACTGACAATTTGGGCGATCATAAGTTCAAACTAGCACGCAATAAAAAAGTGCACTATCCTGGTCAGCGGTCGGTGACGAACTAAACAATGGGCCATTGTGTAAATATCACAGGCCATGCTACGCCACGATTCCTTTGAAGTGTACCCAAAAAACCGACAACTTCCCGATTGCGCGCCATCATGAACAATTGTCTGCCACTGTATACCATTACCTCCTGTACACAATGGCGATGGCCTGTAGTGGGCCAACATACGCCATTGTGTACTGGGACCTTTATAGATTAAAGTTAATAAATAAAATTGCTACTACTCCTTTTACTAATTAATAATTTATTTTAGAATGAGGAGAAATACTATTGTGTTATACGTAATTGATTTACAATTTATAGTTTTACAGCTTTATATAGTTAATTAATGGACATGGAAATTTATATTTGGTTGCATTCTGAAATGCGATGATTACCGAAAGACATTATGAAAACAGAGGCACTGTAATAATTTTAGTGTTTGCCTTCTGGTTAGTATTCAGTTAAATATTTTCTGCGTCATATTGGTGGCGTTAAAAGAAAGTATTCTCTCATCAATTCGTCGAACTTGTTGATGGGACTCGCACAACAAATGTTTTAAAGCTTGTGGCGCGACTTCAACTGTTCGACCCTCAAAAAGGAGTTGGTCTTCATCCTTCATCTCCTGCGCGGTAGTTGTGTAGTGCAGGCAAGTATATCAATATTATATGAAGTACCTAGTTAGCATTATTATGGTTCTATTATTATTAGGTTAAGGAGGAACTCAATAGCGCAGTGGATAACGCACTCGGTCTGCGACTGCTGAGGTTAAGCAACTTTTGCAAAGACCGCTAATCGGATGGGTGACCAAAATTTATCGTATCGAGCTTCCCCGTGCTTCGGAAGGCACTTAAAGCCGTTGGTCCCGGCTGCACTAGCAGTCGTTAACATTTATCATTCCGCACTGGATCTGCGTGGTGGTTTCCGGCCCGTCCTCCCTAACCATCCATAGGGAAGGCCGGTGCCCCAACAGTGAGGACATAAAAAAATCAGATGATGATGATGACTATTAAAGTAACCATTTAAGCAGTCTTATTTACATGTCGTCATTTTGTGAATAACTTCACGAATTTGATTGGATGATACGGGTTAACGGTGCCATCAATAATGCTTTAGTTAATAAGCGCGTGATGGTGACTCCGCACGCGACGTTTGGACCTAGTCGGTGTATGGGGTAACTTATGTTGCGACCTAAAACCAGAATCCCAACTTTTATGATGAATACAAACCTTTAGTTGAAAAGTTAAAAGAAATATCTTGACATCAGAAATTAGAATCATTTAGCATTAAAAAAGTAAAACTAAAAAAAAACACAAAGTAATTAGTAGTGATAAACTTGTACGTACCATGTTAAGTGTATACTATCTTCTTTTTGGAGTCATTCAAGATGAGGTTTTTTTTTAATTTATATTCTTCACTTCACTTCAAGCACTTTACTTCAAGCAATCGGCCTTCATTTTACGTAATGTTAAGTAATGATAAGGCCGAAGGTGGAATCGCATTCAAGATCCCGGAATCCTCAAACACTAAGGAACTGACTATCTTATCACTAACAGAGTCGGAACACAACAATGCTACTCGCATTGATGTGATAATGACATATTTAGATAAGATGGTGATAGCTAACCAGGCAGACTTAAATCTAGCCCTACCACCAAACACACCGAGGTACACAAACATATATCCCCGCTGGAAAACGAATCTGGAAACTCTGGGTCTAAGACCTGTTGACCTAAGCAACAACTTTCCTATGAGCACTATCGATGTGGTAAACGTGTACTTAGCTGGAGACCATTTTAAAAGATTTTTGACTCTTTGAAAAGTGTCCCGTATCAACACCTAATGGCTAACTACATACCAAATGTCCCCGCAGAGTAGGAAACGACATGGATTATTATGTGAGGGATTGGAAACGTTTGTCGAAGGACAGAGATTTACGGATGGATTTGTAGGAGACCTTTGCTCAGCAGTGAATCATCGTCATCGGTTAAATAATATACATGTTTAAACAATTTATGCAATTTGAAAAATGACAAAGTGTTGAAAAAATTCCACCAGCGGGATTCGAACCCGCTGGTGGAATTCATGGCACCTGGCATGTCATGGGGTGACATGCCAGGTCAGGTGCACTACCAACTATGCTATCGTGACTCATCAACACTACACAAGTTATATTTATGATTATGGTAAAAATATGTAAAATTATATTTAAAATTGTATTTAAAATTATATATAACCACTAGCTGACCCGGCAAACGTTGTTTTGCCATAAAAAATTAAAAAAAAATTTAGGGGTGGACTACCCCTAACATTTAGGGGGATGAAAAATAGATGTTGGCCGATTCTCATAGATACCGGATGACCCGGCAAACGTTGTTTTGCCATAAAAAATTAAAAAAAAATTTAGGGGTGGACTACCCCTAACATTTAGGGGGATGAAAAATAGATGTTGGCCGATTCTCATAGATACCGGATGACCCGGCAAACGTTGTTTTGCCATAAAAAATAAAATAAAAATTTAGGGGTGGACTACCCCTAACATTTAGGGGGATGAAAAATAGATGTTGGCGATTCTCATAGATACCGGATAAGCACAAAAAATTTCATCAAAATCGGTCAAGCCGTTTCGGAGGAGTATGGCAACGAAAACTGTGACACGAGAATTTTATATATTAGATTATCACAATTTATGCATTCACATCTAATCAGTTAGTTAATGTGATATATCGTAATTTAGTCCGATAACATAGAATAATATAATGTACTATAGTAATTTTGCCAGTGAGTAGGCGTCAGAATTTAGGTGAGGTGAGCCTCTGAGCACACCTTAACAGGATTTCAAACCTACGTGCAATAACGAATTGCAGATAACTGAAAATGGAATAACGATAATGTGAGAACATCAACGAAACCAGTTACTGTTTTAAACTTTACTTGCTCGCTGTACCAAAGAAACTATTCGAATAATATATAACAGCTGCACACACTGTATGTTTTATCGTTACGGGAATAAAAGTGAAAATCGTTCGGCTATAAATAATATTTTTAACCTGGATAACGGACTATGCGTGACACATGACAATCAACTGGGTTAATATTAGGAGAACGTGTTTATTGGACGAATATTTCCATGCGAGCGTTAGAAATGGTATACATTTGTATATTATCATCACAATCTCTTAAAAAGAGATTTTATTTGATATTTTATTAGTCGCTCGTATACAAAATGTAGTCAGTCATTTGGTTATTAAGTATCAAATCCCGAACAAATACTTTATTGTTATTATGGATTTACGAGATAACGATTGTCTTTGGCCATTTTTTCGATGCCGTAAAAGTAATAAATTAGATGCCTAATAAAAATTCAATATCTTTATTTATAACTAGCTGTGGTCGTAACGACCGACAGCGATGGCCGGTCGACGGTGTCGTTGCATCGAAGAAAGATTTTTATTCCAAAGGCTTACTTTTTTTAGTAAGATTTTTGTCTGTACTATTTAAAAAGAAGTAAAGTTTGTGACTTCGTTTGATTGTTTGTTTGTTTGCGGAAGGTAATCTCTGGAACTACTGGTCCAATTCCAAAAACTATTTCACTGTTTAAAATCTCAAATCCACGCGGACAAAGTCGCGAGTGAAGTGCTAGAAATTTATAATTACAAGTAGTTATTTTTTTTATTAACATGTAATATAGCCTATGTTACCCACAAGTATAGTAGCATTATATCATTAAAGAATATTTGGAATTAGGCCAATAATTCCAAGGGTGATCCTCCTCAAACATAATTATCGATTACTAAAAACTTATTTTTTGTGCGCTTTCCCAAAATCGGTGCACAGTTAATAAGGCAATGCAGATCAAATTAGATTTCACATCCACTTAACTGTTTCATGTAGAAAACAAATAATTTTTTTGATAAAACTCCTATTGAAAATATACTGATTATTTTTGTTTCAATTCATCGCCAGCAATTTTTAAAGACATTAAAATGTTCTTGAGACTTTGTACATTCAGCAAAAAGTACAGTCTCATTTCTCAATAACAAGTTTTATTTTATTTATCCTTAAGATACTCCATCGATAAATTTAAAGTATGGGAAGGAGATAACAGATGATATTCAAATTAAATACCTTTGACATTTCGAGATTACAAACATCGTCGATACAGCGCTTAGGAGTGGGTCTGAAGACGGAGGTAAAGATTAGTGTGGACCTGCCTCACGTTATAGTACCTACAATATAACATGGTATAAATATCATTCAGCGATTAATAATTAGGAAATAATTTAACATTGCAATTAAACAGGCATCTACTCTTTTATTTTACACATTACACTTTATGAACTATTAATATCTATTCTAATATTATAAAGAGGAAAGCTTTGTATTTTTGTATGTATGTATGTATGTATGTATGTATGTATGTATGTATGTATGTATGTATGTATGTATGTATGTATGTATTTATGTATGTATGTATGTATGTATGTTTGCAACGAATAAACTCAAAAACTACTAGACCGAATTAAAAAAATCTTTCATCATTAGAATGCTACATTAGCGCTGAGTAACATAGACTATATTAAAAAAAAGGAAATGTGGTACGAAGTCCGCCGGGTCAGCTAGTTAAAAATAAAGACACATTATTTAAACTTTTGTTAATACTTTGGTAAATCTTATTATAAAGAGACTATGAAAATTTAAGTTTTCTTTGAATTTAAAACTACTTTTTACTTACGTTTAGTAGATCATTAGATACATACGTTGTGTAACTGTTGTTTAAATAACAGATATAAGATATATTTACGCTGTCAAAGTCAAAGTCAAACATATTTTTTTTATACAAACAAACTTTAGAAAGGTGCTTTTGAATCGTCCAATAACTAAAAAAAATATTTTAAATTAGAAATATCTGTTGAAGTGATTCGATTATTTTAATCCCATGCTGTTTTGTCTTTAATATAATGAGACACTTTATAATAAGCTTTTTTATAAAGCTTTTCCTTAATGGTGCTTTTAATCAAGTTTTTTTAATATTACTTGGGACTTTATTGTAAAAACGTACACACAGGCCAATAAATGAATTATTTACAAAAACACAAATGTTGAAAAAATTTCCACGAGCAGGATTTGAACCTGCACCCTTCTGACATTCCGGGTCAGGTGCTCTTCCAATTAAGCTATCGTGGTTCTAACCAGCCCGCCGAAATTATTCAACACTTTTTACTTTGTAAGCCAAAGGCGCCTATTCAATGTCAACAACTACCGTCATTAACATCCGATCATAATATTTTTACAAATATTAAAGATCAGTTAAGAAGTAAGCAAGCTATTTATAAAATGTTCAAATAATTTTTAACGCAAATTTTGTTGCGAACAAACTACAAAAACACAAATGTTGAAAAAATTAAAATTATTAGTTAATGACGGTAGTTGTAGACATTGAATAGGCGCCTTTGGCTTACAAAGTAAAAAGTGTTGAATAATTTCGGCGGGCTGGTTAGAACCACGATAGCTCAATTGGAAGTGCACCTGACCCGGAATGTCAGAAGGGTGCAGGTTCAAATCCTGATCGTGGAAATTTTTTCAACATTTGTGATTTTGTAATTTGTTCGCAACAAAATTTGCGTTAAAAATTATTTAAACATTTTTAAATGAATTATTTACTTTGTGGAGCCTAGTATAAGGTACTGCTACTTTGTTTTTATTTCTAGTGTTTATATTGTGAATATCACTGTTTAATTTTAGAAAATGTTGCAATATTTTTATAAACATAGTACATTAGGTTCTCGTAAATATATTGTGATGCAACTGTCATATATTAATATTTTTAAATCTCTCCCTGAGAGAATTACCAGCTTTTAGGTTATATGTATATTGCTCGAATAGCCCGCTTCTGCAGCACAAAGATAGTTTGAATGTCGCATATCGTATCTCGAAAAACTGTAATGATATCATTTTTTTTCTGAGCCTGCAAAAGAGCGTATTGTGATAGGTAGCGGCTACATTATTACATTGCTTACTCTTGGTTATGTATGATTCAAATTTAAATTTTTCTACATTAACTCCTTCGTCTCAGAACCACAATTATGTACAAAAGCAGGGTATGTCCTCAACATTCTTTAGCAATTCCATATGACTTATCACAGCGATGCACTTACGATCTCGCTGTCTCCGACATTGGCGCTATCTTTATTCAATTTGTTACCCTTATCACGAATTAAATGCGTTTTAGGCTGTCCAGTCCGGTTTATTATTTTTTATTAATTATTCTCCGAGAGCCGACCACGAGAGACAGCTGATGGCTTTTTATTATACTCATTTATCGAATATTCATTTGTTAACCGATGAATGTTCACCCGACGAATAGCTTTGGTGTAATGAATCAACCGCTTTTGAACTTTGCCTTAAGCAGTCGTAAATATAGTAACGTGTTATTACTCGTGTCGTTTTAATGTAATATCGTTGTACGCGTTTTTTATGGAATCTATCTTATCTGATTACCAATAAAATGATACTTAAAAATCAAACATGTCGGAGATGTTCGAGTTCACTATCAACTTATTTAATTTATCTGTTTGTATTAGCATTTACTAGATTTTTAAGGTGTAAGTATTTAATTTTTTTATACGAGAAGCTAGGAGACGTGTTTTTGGCTCACCTTTAAAATGTATAAACATAAATGTAGAAACCGTTAAAAACATTTGATCTTTCATTCTTGAAACTTTTCATTCTGACCTTATTCATCTCGAGCTCCTCTGTACTTGGAAGGCACGTACTTATGTTTAATAGCCCTTGGTTCAGGCTGCATTAGCAGTCGTTAACAACCACCAATCCGCACTGGATTTTGGAATTTGTATACTCGGTTTGGTCGGTGGCAGGGCTTGTCTATCTGTCTGGCTAGACCACCATCTCATCTAAATATATCGCCATAACATCAATGTTGGTAGCATTGTTGTGTCCCGGCCGCTAGAGACAAGAAAGCTTCTGCCTCACTAATCGACGATTGCGGGTAAAGTGTTATGTCAATCCCATACGATAATAATCCTATTCCATTTATTATTATTATTTTTTTATATTGACACGTCATAGTGACCACATCCTGCCTGATGGTAAGCAGCCGATGCAATCCAAAATAATGAGAGCGCTCCTCACCGTGGAACAAGCACGGTAAGAAGCACACCCATTCATGACGGCCTGCATAAATACCGTTTCACGCTCCGCTTAAAAGACCCGGGACTATAGGAGCTGGGAAACACGTGCGCCGGCAAAGAATTCCAAAGCCGAATGGTCTTACAGAGGAACGACTTGCCAAATTTTTTGGTACGAGTACTGATTGTCTGTACAGTATGATGGTAGTTCCTAAGACCAGCACGTGTAGTCCGGGAGAGGAAAGGAAAAGGCGGGATTACATTAAATTTGGGATTCCACTTCTATTCTATTAGCTTTATGCGGCTTGTCAAGGCCCTCAGACGTGCTTGCCGCTCCAACGAGCTTTCTATGTAAGTAGTATGTAGTTATATATAACTGATCAATTTCCATCACATTAATTTGTTACTCAAAGTACTCATCCAACTTTTAAATTGTCCATAACATCACATTTACTATCTATCTTTATGGATATGACCAACAAAATGTAACATGCCAGTGCCCTCTTAATTAACCAAATGATAATATTTGTCAACACAACAAGTAACGAAGTATCATAAATGGGAGTTTCAAGCAAACAGGGCTGCCCGCTCTCGTAAAGTATACAGTTTTACAACGTCTATTATGTCATATTATATTAAATATTCACCCTCTTTCCAACATGATATTGTTGCTTAATGAAAGTAATATGACATGAAATAGTTCTAGTTAATTCTTTGAAACATCGCGCGACGTAATTACATGTAACGGCGATCTTTTTAGTTTTTAAACAATGTAATTTATCTAATCTGTCTACCATTGTATTAAAAACATTTTTTATCTTGACATTTTCTGATGTTATTGAACAATGTCAAAATTTATTTAAAAATATAAAAAAAATGTAAATGGACATGACTTGACATAGTCAATCAAAGGGTCAATGGTATGAAAATCACCACAACTCACGAGGAGAAGAATTTATTTTAAACAAATCGAGTCTTCTGTCACATTTCAGACTTTTCTACATATAAAATTTAAATATCGATATATAGGAAACACAATTTGCCCGCTGTTGTAATAGAACCCGGTGCAAACGGTTACAAAGCCGGGTGCTTCACCATTAGGCCATCGAGTCGTAACCCCAAAGTGTAACATAATTCGTTCTCGAATGCGTATAGATGCGTACGCCACGTCGATTCATTTAACATCTTAATGGGTTCTCCGCAATGACAATTTCCACACCACTTAGCACCACTTCCGATGTAATCGATATTTTTTCATCAAAAATCAAGAGCGATGTCACTCCACGTTATTCGATATCCGGGCTCGACGTGTCGACGTGGCATTACAAAGAAACCTTAAATGTATCATTTTACTCGCAATGAATTGAGGCGTTATGGCTTGACAAGATATTGAAATACTTTTGATTAATAACTAAACACTTTTTTTATATACCTAGCTCGGCAAATTACTCCTTTTCAGCTGGTGTTATGTGGAAATGGAGTCCAGACGCGAAAACAACTGGTGCAGCGTGAAAACAACGCAGCATCAGTTAACCTCACTCTCCGGCCTAACTCCTCACTCCTCTCTCGCGTGAAGAAGCACCTTGTGCTTCTTCACGCCTCGTTTGAAGGACCCCATATCATAGGAAGGAGGGAAAACGTGTACTGGTAGATTATTACATCTTTTAAAGGTGCGACAAAAAAACAAGTCACCAAATTTAATATATAAACATTGGAATACAAAGGAGAGTTGTTTCGTAAGACAATAAATAGCGGTCGTCTTGTTAGACGTTGTATCGCAGACCTAGAAATCCCGTGTTCGATTCTCAGTTAAAAGGTTCGGGGTTAGAGTTTGACATAACCATCAGCTTCTCTAATGCGTAATGCATTTTATCCTACTAAGAAAAAAAAGCGGCCAAGTGCAAGTCGGACTCGCCCATGAAGGGTTCCGTAGTAGCAAGTAACATAATATAAAAGTTCTTGTCGATTTATGACGTATTAAAAAAACTACTTACTAGATCTCGTTCAAACCAATTTTCGGTGTAAGTTTGCATGGTAATGTACATTATATATTTTTAGTTTTATTATTCTCTTATTTTAGAAGTTACAGGGGGGGGGGACACATTTTACCACTTTGGAAGTGTCTCTCGCGTAAACTATTATTACAGTTTATAAAAAAATATATTAGAAACCTCAACATCATTTTTGAAGACCTATCCATAGATACCTATGGGTTTCATGAAAAAAATTTTTGAGTTTCAGTTCTAAGTATGGGGAACCCCCAAAATTTATTGTTTTTTTTTCTATTTTTGTGTGAAAATCTTAATGCGGTTCACAGAATACATCTACTTACCAAGTTTCAACAGTATAGTTCTTATAGTTTCGGAAAAAAGTGGCTGTGACATACGGACGGACAGACAGACAGACAGACAAACAGACATGACGAATCCATAAGGGTTCGTTTTTTGCCATTTGGCTACGGAACCCTAAAAAGGTACGATTCTTGGATAGGAAAACAACAATTTGTGGTTTGCTTTTCATCAAAATGAGCGTAACGCCTATTGAATAATTTCGCTATTTTGTATAGTTTCGGACATGACCACACACACTCGCAAACTTGTATAATTTAACCTAATTGGCCACATGCACGTAATTTAACTTTTAATTTTTTTGTTTTCATTTGTTTTCGCCTTATTTTTTTATCTTATTTTTTCTCTCATGTGTGTCCTCTGTGTTATATATTATTTGGTGCTTGTGGTCAATAAATGTTTGTTTCTGTTTCTGTTTCTGTTTCTGTTTCTATATAGTCTAGTCTCATCGGTTTTGATAACGGTACTGAAACTAATTGATGCTTACTTGAAAAGTAGTAATATGTAATATGCAACTACCGGCACTTTACAATTGGCATACATTGTCCTGTTGCCTTCTTCCATGGACGTAACAATTACGCATAGGTGGAGTCCACATATAACCACACCTTGTATTTATACAGCGGCATAAATTATTCAGAAGCGTAACAATATTATGCGATGGGAAGCGCGATACAAACTAATTTGAATTAATTTGATGTGTCCTATTTTTCCGAAAGGAAATATAAAAAAGTTTTATGTGAAAAATTTGGTGCGACAACTTTGGCTCGTATATTTTGTTTATATTGTGCTATGACTTTCTGTGTAAACATCGAACAGATGCTTCCTTTTCATTTTGATGGAGACGATTTTTGATAGTTTTGTTCACTTTGTTATGCAACGGTGATATGAGCATTAATCTTAATTTTTCTATATTTAGCAATAAATTTATTAAAGTAATAAAAATTCGTTTTGTAGAATGAAAAAAAAATTAAAAGAATGGTCGTTTTTGCAATTCTAATTTGTCACAAACTCATTTTCATGTCCCCACTCCTGGGGCACGAGCCTTCCCTACGGATGGAATAGGGAGAACGGGCCATAAACCACCACGCAGGCCCAGTACGGATTGGTGGTTGTTAACGACTGCTAATGCAGCCGGGACCAACGGCTTTACGTGCCTTTCGAAGCACGGAGGAGCTATTATTGTAAACGATACTATTTTCTATAACAAATGGTATATACGTTTAGATTACTTGTCATATATCGCTTATCTATAAAAAGTTAAAATTGTAAATATACATTTTCTGGCTCATCTTGATAACAGTTTTAAGTGGGATATTTGGAATTATTCTTAAATTTAATTTTAGTTTCATCAGCATTTGTCTTCCAAAGTTAAGAATGTTGAATATACTGTCTGCTGCTATCATTAATCAAAACTCATAATTAAGTTGTTATAAATGATGTCGTTTACCATGTACAAATCTGCATAAACTATCATGTACTTATCAGGGTGCCAGGTGCGAGTTTCATTCGCTATTCGATCACGTTAACGAAAACGAGAATTCGCATGGCAAAATGTTAACTCTTCTCGTATGCCGCCAGGAGGCGCTGCTTCAATGTCATACTAATTTTCGTTTTTGTAAACGTAATCGAATGAATACGGATAGTAAACAAAACTCACACTAGGCACCCTGAAAGTAACTTTAACCGGCCATCACAATATCTTTAAAATATCATATAACTTGACCATCCTCTGAGAACTTAAAAATCACTATGGATTCGAGAAACAAGTCATGATCATCAGCCAAATTCCGCCCACTGCAGGGTATAGGCCTCTTTCCCTCACATGCCACTCTTCACGGTCCTGCGCCATCCTCATCCATGCAACCGCCCGCCACCAGGACTAGGTCATCTGACCACCGTACTGGAGGTATGCCTACCGATCGACGAGCATTTCTAGGCCACCACTCTGTTAGCGACCGGGCTTCGATCAATAATGTACTAGATAAAGGATCTGGAACAAAAATGCATCTCGAAAGTGGTCTTGTTGACCTATAGACAAAATCTGATAAAACATTGGATAGTATCAACAACTTTAACTACAAACGTCATTGAGGCTCTGTGGCCCCAAAATCGCCTACCGTTTTTCAAGCGCTTATCAGGAATCTAGTACTGATCCAAGCGACCGGGTCCATCTGCAGTCTTCCTGTAAAGTAAAGCAAAAAAAAGCACTACTAACTTTTTACTATAGTGCGTATATTTTCTAGACAGAATCGGAAAGTAGACAACTTTCTTGAGAAAAAAAAAAAGAAGAAAAATTTTGAGACTCTTCATACATCAGGCTAACCAAGTGTTCGCTAAAGTATGGGAAGTCCAAAAATTTTTTACATATTTCAACTCATGTAGCTATGAGAAAGTTATTTACTTACCGATTCTGAGACGCTCCAGAAAATTTGCGCACTGGTAAAAAATTTATCCTGTATACTGTAAGTGTTTCATTAAAAAGATACAAGTAAAATGCGGAAAAGACCAGGAAAGACTTCCAAGTAGGTATTCAGCATATCTTTGCGCGAGCATTTAATGTTTACACATATATACGCGGCTTAGCAATTAACTGTTACGTATCTCGAGGCAATTGGCGAGCCACTCTGTTACGGTGCTTATCCGACTGATAACGATTATTGGCTACATTAGCTTCTGTTGCTGGCCCGTCCCCTCCAATTCCAAAGTACCTACCCACCAAGAATACTAAGTACGCGCTGTTTTTAATGGCCGCCTTTAAGTTCTGCGCATTGAAGCGCTAAGTTTGAATTCAAAACAGGCTTGCAGCAGCTGATATTGCATAATTGTTAAGTGCTAGCTATAAATTTTAATTAAAACTTTCGTCACGATTACTGCTAGGTAAGAATGAAACTTTTGCGCTACAGTTTTTTAAGGAGTTTAGCGAGCGCTCGCCAGGTTTTTACTGCATTAATGCAATAATATTGTAAAATATACTGTTCTCATATAACTTAAGTTTAAAAAAATGCCAATGTCAGACCATTTTGTATTTTCCAATACAATCTAATTCCAATTTGAGTTTTTCTTTACAAGGGAGCTGTTCAGCATGCCTACGCCTTAAATTAAATTAAAATATATTCACTGATTTTTCAAATTTATTTGTATTTGTAGGTAAACAGGAAGATTCTCGGGTTGATGATGATAATTTCAAATTTGTGTTGACATCATTGCAACTCAACATCATAATATGGGACGTGAACCTTGTTTATACTATTTACTTAAACGGATAGGTACTTAGAATTCATTTATCAGTAGGTCAGCAGGGTGCCAACTGCGAGTTTCATTCGCAATAAATGAGAATTTGTATGGCAAAATGTTAACTCTTCTCGTATGCCGCCAGGAGGCGCTGCTTCAATGCCATGCTAATTTTTGTTTTCGTAAACGTAATCGAATGAACACGGATAGAATACAAAACTCACACTAGGGCTATGAGTTTACGTCTTGAATAAATTGTATGATTGAGAATTTTGCTGCAGGACTTATTTAGAGAGTTTTACCATCGGCAGCGTCTGGTTAAAGTAATAGAAAATGACTTAACTATTGACGTTTTTATTACGAAGCAGCTTATTCAGCAAAATAACAAAAAACTGGAACTAAAATAGGTACTTCTGCTTCAGAAATTCCTTTTCAGTTATTTCCTGCGTTTAATAGAATCTTCTCGATGAAAGGAATATAATTATTTAAATGAGACACTTGAGATCTACTCGCGTTTTGTTAACATAATAATGTTATTTTATACTGACGTGTCTACATGGGGCTTGTAGAATGTTCATTTTAATTATTTGCGTATCTTCGAGTTCACTGCCTCTTCCAATTTTCTCTTATAAGACAAAGAAGATATTCTAATAAGCATAACTTTACGTAATGATCGATTCTACTTGGATCGTGGTTCATTACCGCTTATGATTACACGAGACGTGTCCACACCAAGTTAATACTAGAACTCTGAAACAAAAGAGCATCTTTAAATCGACGAATTAGAGTTCAATTTAATGGTGATGCCAATGCACATTCTTTTGTTACGCCTTATAAATAATATATGGTTATTATAACCAAACACCAGAGTACATACAGCAACCATCATTTGTTTTCATGGACATCTCGCTTGTTAAACAAAATTTTGACAAGCGTCCAATCCGTGGGTGTCTTTCTTTCAAATGTGTAGGCACAACTGAGTGGCCACGAAACCTTTGTTCTGAGTTCCAGTTTGTTTTGTAAATAAGGTTACTGGTGTTTGTATGCAAAAATGTACCCAATGGTCCCTTGTACTAGTTAGCATGACGACTCCACAATTGTATTGTTCTTGCTAACTAATGTTTATATTTAAACTTATATCCATGTATTTAAAGTTACCGGTTACTTAATAATTCTTGGGACGACATAAAATTTAAATTTCTAATCATAAAATCGGTCGGAAGAAATCTTATTTCAAGGATTCAATTTGACGCGAGTGCCTGCATAAAAAGCTAGCAGAGGTGGAATGAGTCACCAGTGATTTGAAATGAAATAAGACGTAGCGACCACTTTATCATTCCCCAGATTTCCATTTGCAACGTGCTTAGTAACTGGAGTATAAGGTTCAAAGTTTATCGGCAATTGTTTAGTATTACCGAAGGTATAGATTGGTTTCTCCGCTGAGGGTCGACCGACCTTTTTCTTAGTGATCAGTATCAAACATACTCATCGATGGACGGTCGCGACAATGCCATCGAAATGCTTACCAGACGCATCGATATGGTAATGCACCGCGCATTCTTCGCCTTTGTGTACATATGTTGATGAGGTGGGCGAAACCCTATTGATATACATTCGAACTCATTGTTAATATTATTGGTTGGACTAGTTTTAAAAGGTAATTTATTCTGTCGCTCGATGGGACATTCGATAATGCATAGTCAGATTCTATTCTTTTTTTGTCGTATCGGCAAAGTGAATGACATGTTTTGATGTCAAATTAATATACGTAATATACCTTTGAGTTATAGTGCGGTCATGCCATCATGCAATATACAAGTTTTTCTAAAATGATGCTACAAAAATATTACAGAAAAGTAGTTCTGTATTATAAATTTATTCTATCAAAAGACCTAAAGCTTTTCTTACTTATATTTAAACAACCCAACAACTATGAATGAGAAGTATTCACCGAGCTCAGTCCTAAGCTCAAAGCTCTACAACAATAAGAGTGTATTTTTAGAGTTCCATAAATAGAGAAATGTTAGAAAACACTTTAATACCGATCAATCTCAATCAGAAACCATTTTAAACGAAAACATATATTACATTTAAAAACCCTTTGGTGCTCTCTATACCAGTGTTAACACTAATCCATTGCGGCCATAAAATTGGTATTCGCCCAAATTAAACTACGACCTTAATTGATACAAATGGTTGTTTCTATTTAACAGTAATTGAAGAACTCCTGAGCAAGTGCATCGTACTCTCATAAGTTTCGAGCTAATTGCTTGCACGTCAAGTATTGTTAAGAGCTGTGTGGTTTTTATCTAACTTCGTAGGAATCTTATCTTATAAATTACGGAAAACTCATTGAATGTTCTATTCGTTATACGCCAATGAACTCGCTTGGTAGATTACTTGACTCTTAAATTGTCAAGGTTAAATAGAATGTTTATATGCTACTAATATCTAACGCCTTACAAATAAATAACGAATAAGGTCCGAATAGTTATTGTGTGTTTTGTTCCTGTCATGTAAACGTCATTTCAAATTAGAGTAAAAGAGACAAAACACGGAATAACTATTCGGACCTTATTCTTTGTTTATTTGTAAGGCATATTCGGCCTAGATGGTAATGCAGGGATAAGGCTTGTTTTATGTCTGATTAGCCTGCTACCACCATCTTATTTAAAACTGCCGCTATAACAACAAATAATTCGTTGTTGTCTGGAAGAAATCCTTGAAAGCGATAAGACCGCCAAATTGTAACTTTATAAATTACTAGTTTTCCTCAATAAATGGACTATTCAACACAAAAATATTTTTTCAATTCGAACCAGTAGTTCTTGAGATTAGCGAGTTCAACCAATCAAACAAACTCTTCAGCTTTATAATATTAATAAAAATACTATGATTTATTTTTTATTCATGTTTATGTTGTATAGTGTTGCAATAAAAGTATTATCTATCTATCAAAATGTCAGTAGCATTGTTGTGTTCTGACAGGAACTGACTATCTTATGTCTAAACATCAGATAGCCAGTTCCTCAGAAATTGAGGATTCCGAGTAAAATGCTCTTCTACTTAATGGTCATTGCCATTGTTGTTATTTTGTGATTGTATGTTTGTTCGTGTATAATATTGTCCAAATAAAAACTATATCTATCTATCTTTCCATATTTCCCATCAATGTGCAATGAAGCCGTTAAAATAGGGAACATCTAAAAGTTGTAGAATTTTAAAAGGATAAAAGTGAATTAATAACTGCACCGTACTGTCGTGAAGATAAACGTTGAAGAGTTTAATAATTTAGCATACAATAGAAATTTTATGTGATATTTACGACCAGTAGAAGCTAAAGAAACGATGACTCGTACACGTCAATCGTATCGAAACTCACCAAAACGACAAATGATAGCCATTTCCGTCTGTCAATCTCAATTTTATCGCATATAAATGATCATTTCTTATACTCAAATAAAAAGCCAATAAAATGCTGTAATAGACCTTTCAAGTAAACTTCATTGTTTTCTACAGTCATGATGTTGTAAAGGCCTCCAAATTGACCATCCGCTTTTAGTTTGTGATCAATATTGAATTTTAAACTTTAGTTTCCTGCTGTGTAACGACACTTTGAGATACATATGTATGGCTTTTAAATCGCTTGAATGTGTGTTCGTACGCTTTAAGTGATAGTAAAATGGATATACGTAACGGTCTGTAGTATAATATGTCTATAATTCGTAATTTATAGTTCGTATGCAAATAAGGAGCCTGTTATGTAAACTCAATTAAACGTTTCTAGTACCATATTCGTATCTTTAAACAGATATTTGTAACCGTCCGATGAATTATTCATTTAACTTTCAACCCCATGTGTTTACGTGGGTGTCGTAAATAGCCTATGTAGTTAGATATCCTATATGCGCATATTAACTAATGTAATTGTATGGTACTTTGTCCATTTATAAATAAGTTTTTTCGAGGAGATATAGTATTTACTTAGCTCTATACACTAACATAATCTTGATTACACTGATCTTATCAGCAGCTGGGGTCGTTGACCTTGTTACTGAATTCTTTTCATTCGATGGTTGTAAGGCTACAATACCGTTCGCTTCTGATGCACAGGCCGCTTGGTTGGCACTCAACCCTGGTTCGAGCGTGCCAGAAAAACTATACCGTCAGCGCTTGTGGGACGATGTAGGGGTGAAGCGGGTTTTTGATTGCCAGTTGGAAAGGGCTATGGGTGTGGATAGGGCAAGGCTTATTGCGGTATCAAGGCCAGAGTCCGGTGCTTGGCTACACGCGCTTCCCTCTCCACATCTGGGAACTTTCCTTGATGATGACTCTATGTGGGTCGCCGTGGCTCTATGCGGGTCGCCGTGGCTCTATGCCTAGGCTGCGATGTTTGTGAAGCTCATGTTTGCATCTGTGGTACTATGGTGGAGAGCAACGGTCACCACGCCTTGAGCTGTTACCGTTGTGCAGGGAGATTTCCACGCCATCATGCTCTCAACGATATCATCCGGAGGGCGCTAGTTTCGGCAAACATTCCCTGTGTGCTGGAGCCACCAGGCCTTAGTCGGTCAGATGGCAAAAAGCCTGATGGCTTAACCCTTGTGCCTTGGCAAAAGGGAAAGTACCTGCTCTGGGACGCCACATGTGTTAGCACTTTTGCCGCTTCGCACGTTGGTCGCACCATGAGGATGGCGGCCGCAGCTGCTTAGGTGGCAGCTCAAAGAAAGCACGAGAAGTATTCGGTACTAACAAACTATTTGTTTGTACCTCTTGCGGTAGAAACAACTGATTGCTGGGGTTCAGAGACCAAACTGTTTTTCAGGGAAGAGAGAGCCGTCTACGAGAGAGGGGTCTTGACCCTCGCTCCGAGTCATTCCTGATGCAAAGGTTGTCTATCGCTGTTCAACGTGGAAACGCAGCAAGTGTGTTGGGCACCTTTGCACCTGGAATGGCGCGGGGAGGGTTATTTGATTAAGCAGTGGTTGTTAAAATTTATTTTTAGTATAAAGTCTGGTTTTTTTTCACTATTTTACTTTCTTTGGTAATAATAAATGATTATTTTAGTTTTATAAATATAAATATTTTTTGATTTATTTAGGTGCTAGGTAGGTACATATGTATAAATTTATTTTGTGCTAAAAGTGACTATCTCGAGAAATGGGGAAAGTCCCCGTGATTGTAAGTACCTCTTCGCACAAATATTAACAGAGCGGTGATGTAAAGCGATCCGCTTATGTCTTTAAACTGCTGTTGGAACTATTTCTTCAAAGCATGAGTTTGCTACTCCACAAATATAATTTGGCAGCGCCATAATATTTTTCCGATACCTTACCACATAGTATAACCACCGACTGTTTTGGGGTATCAAATTATCATTAGCATATCAAAGCTCCACTGAACTGATGAATTCAAATATTCTCACATGCACAGCAAATGGTAGATACAAACAAGGTGGTAGATATTGAGGACTATCAACCTAACAACACAACTGGCCACTTATTCCCAAAGCACGAAGGAGCTGTACCTAAATATTACTTTCAATTCGGTTACCCATCCAATGACTGGGCCTAAAGAATGTTGCATAACTTGCACTTTCACAACGCGATCGGTTTTGCTGCTGTGTCAAAGAGTTCCTGAAGCGAAGAGCTTTGACGTCTGTTACAAAAAAAAATACAAAATCCATATCTGCAGCTAATGTGGAATTGACATTTTTTTTAATAGTTTTCACAGTAAATGTCTCCACTCCACCTCATGTTAAATGGAAATGGAGTCTAGACTGCGTAAACAACTGGTGCAGCGTGAAAACATGATGCCACTAATAATTCTAATTAGTTCTAAGCAATTTTAGTACCTCCAATAAATAATAAACTGGTAGGCCAAGACGCCATTATGAACAGAGACTTGCATCATCAGCAAAATCCTCGTAGTAGTCACTATATATTATTATGTATAAATGCGCTATAATAATATGTGGGTTATTCTACGTATAATAAATACACATACACCCTAATGAACAAACTAATATATCAGGACGCACTAATCTATACAAATCCGGGGGCAAAAAAGTGGGAAACTAACTTTTTGTCTAATATTATCTATCTATCGTACGTGTATAATATACTTTGCGCACACACACAAAATAAGGAGACCCCAGAAGGAAAGCTTTACATACCGCGCTCGAGCAACGTACATATCGTCCCTCTCGCGGATCTCGGATCTCTACTAACCAGTCCGAGCGCAGCTGTTGCGAGATTCCGTGTTTATATATATTTTACGGGTAAGCACAGTGCCTTGATCTCACCTGTTGTTAAAAGAAGATAAGGCCAATGATGGAAGCGCACTTCACCCGGGATCCTCAACTAGTGAGGCACTTGCTATCTTATCTCTAGCTGCCGGAACACAACAATACTACAAACATTGATGTTATGGCGACATATTTAGATAAGATGGTGGTAGCTAGCCAGGCGGACAAACAAGCCCTACCACCAACCTATTCATGAGAAGTGGTCTATGTGTGCGGTTTTTTTAAGAGTTTGCTTATTGCTTCAGGCGGCCTTTTCAGCGTCACGGGACTTTTTTGATGGCGGCGACCAACTTAATGGGTTCCTCAAGCCGTGTGAAACGAAGCACCGTCAAAGGTTTTCTAGAGGAAAAGTAGTTCTGTATTATAAATTTATTCTATCAAAAGACCTAAAGCTTTTCTTACTTATATTTAAACAACCCAACAACTATGAATGAGAAGTATTCACCGAGCTCAGTCCTAAGCTCAAAGCTCTACAACAATAAGAGTGTATTTTTAGAGTTCCATAAATAGAGAAATGTTAGAAAACACTTTAATACCGATCAATCTCAATCAGAAACCATTTTAAACGAAAACATATATTACATTTAAAAACCCTTTGGTGCTCTCTATACCAGTGTTAACACTAATCCATTGCGGCCATAAAATTGGTATTCGCCCAAATTAAACTACGACCTTAATTGATACAAATGGTTGTTTCTATTTAACAGTAATTGAAGAACTCCTGAGCAAGTGCATCGTACTCTCATAAGTTTCGAGCTAATTGCTTGCACGTCAAGTATTGTTAAGAGCTGTGTGGTTTTTATCTAACTTCGTAGGAATCTTATCTTATAAATTACGGAAAACTCATTGAATGTTCTATTCGTTATACGCCAATGAACTCGCTTGGTAGATTACTTGACTCTTAAATTGTCAAGGTTAAATAGAATGTTTATATGCTACTAATATCTAACGCCTTACAAATAAATAACGAATAAGGTCCGAATAGTTATTGTGTGTTTTGTTCCTGTCATGTAAACGTCATTTCAAATTAGAGTAAAAGAGACAAAACACGGAATAACTATTCGGACCTTATTCTTTGTTTATTTGTAAGGCATATTCGGCCTAGATGGTAAACTTGCACTTTCACAACGCGATCGGTTTTGCTGCTGTGTCAAAGAGTTCCTGAAGCGAAGAGCTTTGACGTCTGTTACAAAAAAAAATACAAAATCCATATCTGCAGCTAATGTGGAATTGACATTTTTTTTAATAGTTTTCACAGTAAATGTCTCCACTCCACCTCATGTTAAATGGAAATGGAGTCTAGACTGCGTAAACAACTGGTGCAGCGTGAAAACATGATGCCACTAATAATTCTAATTAGTTCTAAGCAATTTTAGTACCTCCAATAAATAATAAACTGGTAGGCCAAGACGCCATTATGAACAGAGACTTGCATCATCAGCAAAATCCTCGTAGTAGTCACTATATATTATTATGTATAAATGCGCTATAATAATATGTGGGTTATTCTACGTATAATAAATACACATACACCCTAATGAACAAACTAATATATCAGGACGCACTAATCTATACAAATCCGGGGGCAAAAAAGTGGGAAACTAACTTTTTGTCTAATATTATCTATCTATCGTACGTGTATAATATACTTTGCGCACACACACAAAATAAGGAGACCCCAGAAGGAAAGCTTTACATACCGCGCTCGAGCAACGTACATATCGTCCCTCTCGCGGATCTCGGATCTCTACTAACCAGTCCGAGCGCAGCTGTTGCGAGATTCCGTGTTTATATATATTTTACGGGTAAGCACAGTGCCTTGATCTCACCTGTTGTTAAAAGAAGATAAGGCCAATGATGGAAGCGCACTTCACCCGGGATCCTCAACTAGTGAGGCACTTGCTATCTTATCTCTAGCTGCCGGAACACAACACGGGACGTCACGGGACTTTTTTGATGGCGGCGACCAACTTAATGGGTTCCTCAAGCCGTGTGAAACGAAGCACCGTCAAAGGTTTTCTAGAGGGAACGGCATCACGCGCTACTGCGTGTCCCAGTTCCCAACTACATTCTCCGAAGGGTTCAGATCGGATCGGATGTGTGCGTTGCTCGAGCGCGTTTGTATGAATCTTGCCTTCTGCTGTCTCCTTATTTTGTGGCACACATTAGACGTCCTTTTCTGGACATGTTGCTGATTTACTGTTGCCCCCAGTTGGAAAGTTTCCTAATAAATAAACCTTATACCCGCCGCCGTCAAATTCCATGCTTCCTCGAGTATCTTCCTATGGACACTCTTAGTTTTTGTGTTACGACAAATTTGTCGGTCAGACTAACACTTTATAAGGGCTGTCGGAAATTAGGTCACATAAAAAAAATTGCTCAACTAAAGTTGATTCCGGTGAAGTGCGCTTTCACCTTCAACTTCATCATCACCTAACATAAAGTGAGATAAAGGCCAAATTCAGGCCAAATATTTGAAACCATGGTTATGTTATTATATAGGAAAGTAGCCTGTAGAAAAATTTATTTATTACCACGCCAACAGTTCTAACATTAAATAAATACGCAGTTAACTTTATTATTGTGTTACGTAAACTAAACGTTATTATAACAGTCGCCCTTATTCCAAAACGAGGATTAAAGTTAATCCTCGTTTTGGAATTCTTTTGTTTAAATAAGCAAAAAGGGACACCTTTCAGTTTAAAAAGGATTACCCTCACTCTACGTTTTAGAATAACTAGAAGTATGTCTATACACTAAGACATGTTACAATGCTTTCAAATCTCACATATAAAAAAATATAAAAAATCTGACAGCCCTATAAAAATATCAAACTAAACATATTCCATAGACTAATAAGAGTAGGGTCACCCTAATCTGCTAAATACAGCAATTTATCTCTTTTAATCGCAACGTAATGAACTTTGTTGGGTGAAAACACATCGTACAAATTGCTTTCGTGTATTTTTTTCATGTATTTTGTTTACGCGTATAATATTTATAGAGATTTATAATCTAACAATTCATTCGGATCTACACATTAAGGTTTGGATCTGAAAATACTGAAGTATCAAGATAAACATTAATTTACAATGAAACGGTCGCATGGATGGTAAAAGATAACGTTTTCAAGAGTCACCTGAGCTGAGACAGTCGTCTTTTCTCAAGTCTTCTTAGGACGAATAAAACCTTAGTCTCCGAGTAACCAGTATCAGTATCAAGGACAAAACAGCATGTTAAATAAAACGCAAGTAGTCATCATCATCATCATCAGCTCATTTTCTTATGTCCACACTGCTGGGATTCCAGTGAGGATTGGTGGCTATTAACGAATGCTAATGCAGCCGGAACCAACGGCTTTACGTGCCTTCCGAAGCACGAAGGAGCACGAGATGATAGAATTTTTGATCACCCATCCGATTACCGGCCTTTGCGAAAGTTGCTTAACCTCAGCACTCGCAGACCGCGCGCGTTGACCACTGCGCCATCGAGCTCCTTTGTAAACCTTCGCTCCGTTTTGCTTAAACTATAGAAAACAATATAATTATTTTCAATATTTTCATCATTAAGTTACTACGAGTACTCTACAATATTTTTGTTGGTAGCTGAGAAATAGATGATAATTGATGATGTTTTTTTTTTTGAAGGCTTACAATGGCTAGAGTGAATACGACGAAATCAGTGTTGAACATAAAAAATCACTAAATGACGTACACAATATCCGTGGCAGTTATTCTTTTTTAGATGAACAGCAAACTACGTTCGGGTGCCAAGCGCCAACTGCGCCAAAGGCTGTGCCAGATACCCGACTGCCAACGGTCCTGGCGACGCTCAATATTGCATTAAAACCGGAGATTTTATGATACTAATTTGCAATTTCGTTGATATTGGCCAATAAACTGGTGGAGGACTGGTTGATAGGGAGTTCGCGTTAGTGCGGATTAGGGTTAGGTGCGGAATCGAAGAGTAATTGCCCCGCAAAAGTGCCCGGACGATTTATCGTCAGCACTAATCCTTACTTTTTTTTTGCGAAAGCTCTGTCAAGTTTGCTTCGAGCGAACAACCTTCATAAAAGTTTTTACACCTTGGTTTAATCCTTCTTGGTGCAGGAACGGTTGATTTGTAACCTTTTTATTGTTTCATGATGATACTCGTAATATGATGGCGTTTTTTTAATGAGCTTTTTATTGTAGAATTATAGCCATTTATAATAACATTCGTTACGCTTTGTAATGGTGTTTTATTTGAAATCATGTGGTCTATAATGAAATGAATCTTTGAATTTTTATCGCAACATTAATGTACAACTTGCTTTGTATCAAAATATATGAAGTACTAAATATTTTTTTATATATCTATCTATCTAACTAACAAATCGTGTATAACATAAATGATAACATAATGATAGAACATGAATACTTTTAATGGGTTACATTTTCAAATCCAGAATATCTGTCGACGAAAACACAAATTTCTTGATGTTTATAATCTAAAAGTTCTTGTCAAAATTAATTAAAAATAAAACCTACGTCGGACACGACGTAAGAGACACTTACCTACTGAGGGTTAGCTTACTAAATTTATAAAATCCTTTAACTACTTTATCAGTTCAGGTTATTTAAATTAAAACAATTTGACAGAAATGCACTGATGTTTAAAAAATGTATTTAGCTTTAATCGTATTTTATGAGCTGTAATATCACATGAATCTTACAATGGTGATGCTGTTATGAAGTGGTAAAATATACCTATTATCGTTGTTGAAAAAACTTTAATATTTACAAAACAAAAAAAACAATAACAGGTAAATTAAACTATTTAAAATTAAACTTATAAAAACTGTAAACTATAACTACCACTACTAACTATATATAAAAAAAAAATTGCCCCATATCATCCCCATCAGGCAGAGTGCCCAATAAGCTAGCAGTATTAAAAAGTATTTTCTTATAAGTTTGTATTGTATCTATGAAACAAGAGTTGCTCAGACAGCTTTTGGGAGCTTTTGAAAACAATATGAGTTCTCAATGATTAAAATATTAGTGCATTCTCATAATATATCACGACGTTCCATATAAAATTATAAAAACGACTTTTCTTTTTACCATCTACTTTAATACGAAAACAAACAACAAAGTTAAATCAATTTGTCTTTAAACGCATACGGAACAAGTTAAAAGAGGCGACGCGACGTGTTTCTAAATCCACTTTCGTATCGCACTTACGTGTCGCACTGTAGGGTAACTACACACGGTGCGATTTTCTTTTTTGTGTTCCAAATAACCCTTTAGCTAAAAGTTATACGGAATAAATACGTCTGGAGTGCAAAACGCAACGGCAACTGTGGCATGGGTAACAATTTAGTTTTTCATAATACAATAAATGTGTGAATTTTAACTTTTACGTAACTGAATAGAGTTTCTATTCAATTCGTTAAATAAAATAGTGATAAAAATTATGAATAACAAATCATGTAAATAAATATCGTTTCTGTTGCTTTTTTTGTAAATGGTTACCTTTTTTATCTTCTCTACTTTAGTAAAACTGTAACAAATCGCGTGACACTTATTTTGGCAATACAAAAATAGTTTTAACGACTTATTTGAAAATTAAAAATTGTTGCATAATCTATGTTAATAAATAATTTACCAGAACATACTTGCCTAGCATCATTTGATTATATTTTAGGTCAAATTAGCTCACCATCCAGAGCAGTAGATTCAATTACAGTAAGCGACCCAATTTTTTTTCTGAAAATGTTATCAACCATCATTTAGAAATATCTGAGTTTTCAGAAATGTTAACATTTTCTTTTTTAATTTACTTATCTCGGTACGAACAAAAAATGAAACGAATTCAATAAGAACTCAGCCAAATTGAATCATGCCAAAGTTACGTAACATAATCTTTTTAACATAATTTCAGCTGCCCCACGGAGCCTATTGAGCAGCTCCACAATTGCTATTGTGTAAGAAATTTCGATAACTAAATCAGTGCTCTGGCAAGTACGATGAATAAACGACGTATACAAAATTTATATACATTTAGTGAAATTAGATAAGTAACATTGAATGCACAATGAAACCCTTATGTTACAAAGAATAGCAAACAAATTTATGTTATGAATAAAATAACACATTGGCAAACTTAGGTATATCAAATGGTACACAAAATAATACCTAATAACTTTTGACGTCTCTTGAAGTTATGACGTCACTGGTGTTTTAGTTTTTGGAAAGAAGTTACAGCTGGTCTTTACAGCGTAACTGGTTATATTGGCGGTAAGAAACTTTGTAGTTTCTCAAGTATTAGTATTTCAAGCAAACCTAGAGGTTTTTAAGGGGCGCGACCTATTGGGTGGCATATCCCAATTATACCGGATTTTACGGGTGAATTTGTGACTTCTTACTGAAGAGCACGGTCTTTATTTATCTTAAGTTCCCTTGGGTTGAGCCGCTCCACCCAGTATTAATCATAAGATCATCATTGGGTCAGCTTAGCTTGTTTTGACCTAATCTCCTCTTAAGGGAAATCCATGTGCTACGGTCCATATAAAAAAGGCCTGAAACTGAAAGGACTTTAATAGGTTGGGAAAAATGTCATGAAATGTATAGTCAACGCCATACTCATTAAGCAATAGCTTAATCGAGAAACCGATCGACCGACAAAATCTAATCACTAGGCTGCACAATAATCATCGGACTATAAAAAACAAAACACCATAAAACATTGCTGTAAATGAAAATTATATGAAAATTTAACGTCAATAAAATAATTGGCAATATTCTTTAAATTAATTAATTAATTAGTAGTTCGTTTAAAGAATTTTGATCGTGTGGTCAATCTAACAGTTTTTTGAGGTCAAGACTACTAATAGCTAACCCGGCCAATGTTTTTACTTTTTTTTGTTCTTTTATAGCCTATGTCACTCCCACAGTCAAAACAAATCTAACGACACCTCATATGTTAAAATCCACCATGCCGTTTGGGCTGTAAAGCGTGCCAAAGAAACAACATACATACTTACATACATACATACACACACACGAAAAACGTCTCAATGTTGGGTTCACGTTGGTAAGTTTCTACCGACTAACATCTTAAAATAACTAAACATCTGTGGCAAGCAGTTAAACAACATTGTTTGGCATAGCTGCTGGGTTCTGGTTTGAAGGGTGGATACTAGATCCAGTCACTTTACGACTGACAACTGACTAACTAAAGCTTTAGGATTGGCAATGTCGGCCATGCGTCCATATGCTGCTATGGTCGCTTCCCATCAAACAGACCGTATGTTCGTGTGCCAGCTCAGTTACGTAAAAAGACATAACTCAGGGTATTTTTATACAAATTCGATGTCACTGCTAAAATTCTAAAAATGTTTAGCCCGCTTTAGTATGTCGCATCATCCAAATACGTCCTTACAAATAAAGCCGTGAGCGCTTTTCTGAAATCTTGCAAGTTGCGAGTTTGTATCGCCGAGTTTGGAGACGCTCATTCAGTTAGTTAGGCTTGCGTGTGCCGTGAGATATTCAAGTTTGCTAACTTCACTCGAAATGGAACTACCACTTCTTGAAAGAGTGAGTTCACTATCTTTTGTTAAATCTTTGAGTTGTTGGTGGTTTTTTGTTTCTTCACTGGCCATCGTCTAAGCCGATGGTATAGATGGACGGTGACCACAGATGATAACGCACCTTATTCGGAGTCCTCAACTATAGAGGAACTAAGGTTTTATATTTTATTTCTTAATGGTAAGCACTTCCTACCCGTAAGCAATTGGTAAGCTCTTTATCTCAGCACCTCACTACTAAGGCAATGTATATCTTATCTCTAACTGTCAGAATACAACAATGCTATTAACATTAATGTTTTGCCTACATATTTAGATAAGATGGTGATAGTTAGCCAGGCGGACTTAAAACAAGCCCTACCATCAACCAAACAAAGTACAAAAATGTACCCGTCGAACTCGGTACCTGTGGGACCGAGTTCGACGGTCTGAAGACTGGGAGTAACCACCACAAAGGCGGTAAAGTAGTAAATTATTATGAACCCTGTAAAGATTTGAACCCCTCTTGCCTCTGGTTGTGAGATCGTTGCTTTTATCAAAATACTACCGAACTTGGGTTACACCCACTTGCTAGAATTTCATTTTCCCGAATTTCATCTGCTATAATGGTCAACAGACATAATATTGTTTCTCATAATTTCATATGTCAAACTCATTGTTTACTATATTAGTCACGTGCTAGAAACATTGTTTCCCATAAAGTCAATTTCAATAATATAATTTGCTATCATGATTGTAAGCCGTATTATCACAAGCCATAACATCATTTGCCATCAAAATAACTTCTAGAAAAAGAACATAAATTCGTTTTATACTAAATGATCAATAGGTTTAGGTATGGTTTGGTTTAGTTAGGTTAGGTTAGAACATGAACCCCGCGGTTCAATTTCCCTAGGAACCGGCCCCGCGGCCTTCACCTGTATTCGGATTGTGACCTCCAGGGTTTTAGTGGATATTCCCCTCCGTCTCGCCCTTCCCAGCCCCGGACAGCCGGGGTAGCCGATGGAGACAATGACGTCTCCGCATAGTCGGTGGGTTGAGGAAAGACGGACGGGCGAGGTCTCACACACCCCGGGCCCCCTTCAGGGGTCCGGACCGGTCGTAATGGCTTTCCCTGGGTCAAAAAAAAAAAAAAAAAAAAAAGGTTAGAACATGAAAGAAAACGCACGAGCCGAGCGAGCGAAGCGAGCGTGCCGTGGCAGCGGCCGGCGAAGTGCCAGAAAGCTAATCGCTTTTTAGAACAAAGGCGTTAGGTTAAATTTGTACGGAAGCGACTTGGATAGTTTATAGAAGTACTAGATAAGTAGGTATAAGAAATAAAAACAATTAAAATATATAATCATACTATCATACGTGACGACCTCCTTGGTCGAGTGGCTTGCACACCGGTTTTCATGGTGTCGCCATTTCTGAGGTCCCGGGTTCGATCCCCGGTCGGATCAATTTAGAAATACCTGTTTTTCTAAATTGTTTCGGGTCTGGGTGTTTCCTATGTATAATAAGTATGTATTTAAGTATATTAAGTATGTTTATCCGTTGTCTAGTTAACCATATAACGAGTTTCTTAAGGAAGCTTTTCTTGGGGCTAGATAATTGGTGTGAGTGTGGAAAACATTTATTACATTTATATATTCATTAGAAATACATAATAATCATACTGTGATATATTTATTACAATTTACATTTTACTTAATGCAAATACAAATTTGATGCTAAAGCACGCAAAAACTTTTTACGGCATTTAAATATTCTGTGTAATAATATTATTGCAATTAATAAAATGGATAACAATACGTATGGCACTTGTATCATTATGGAATCTAATTTTAGGGCGAATAAGAATATGTCACATATATATTATGGTCAACAAAACATTCGGGCAAATGAAATTCTGGCATTTGAATATTATGGCATATATTCTTAGGGAAAACAATAGACAACCACCGAACTTATATATTAATTTATAGCTAACTAGCGGCCCGCTCGCGACTTCGTCCCCTCGAGTACCGGGTCCAATTCTATGCATGTATAATATATAAAATAATATATACATGTAAACCTTCCTCTTTAATCACTCTATCTATTAAAAAAAACCGTATCAAAATCCGTTGCGTAGTTTTAAAGATCTAAGTGTAGCGTATCTACATAGTAAATATTATAATAGAATAGATATAATATAATATAAATATTAATTATATAAAAACATATGTATATGATAAACAAATTAAATATCTTGTTTGTAAATAACTAAATACATATAATACATTGTATACAAACTATAAATATATATAAATAAATAAAAAAATAAAAAAATCATCCTACACCAGGCTTCACTACATAAGCATACATACAAACGGGACAGACAGACAGCGGGAAGCGACTCTGTTTTATATTATGTAGTATGTAGTGACTAACAAATCAAATATATTTAGCAAAGATAACCGAACTACTCGGTAAAGCTAGTCCTCCTTTCTTATTTAAAACAATAGCTGTTTGTATTAGCACCTTCCCCGCAAACCTCCTTATGTATTGTTAAATGAATTTTTAAAAGCTTTTTTTTTCTTTTTTTTTTGTTGACGGCTTTGTGCGATTAGCACATTTAGTAAGTGTCAAATTAATTTTTCTAACAAGTAATACATAAATAAATAATATTTCTTTTCTGTATGATGATAATGAATGATAATAGAAATGAGCAGTGAGAAATGATATACCCCCCAACCCCTCGAGTATCTCAGTAAAGATGTGGGGCTTTACTAAGTCCTCGGGCGGACTTCTTGAGAGAATTTGAAAAGTGACGTTGCACTGTTTTGTTTCATTTGCCAACACTCATGCACACTCACGAACACTAAACGCTTAATAATCCACCATTATTTCACATTAATATTCGACTTAACACAAATTTTAGAAAATAAAACAAAACCGCAGACATGACTCTTCACTTTCCCGCCAAGAAGTCCTTTAAAGGCTTTAATATCTAAAACATTTTAATCAAGACGCAGGAGGCGTAACCTGACGGCATAACGGAATTTAATGAAAATCATAAGTTTGTATCGTGCCAAGTTTAACTTTGCTACCGAGTTGTTTTTACTGCAATAAACGAGTTAGCTTTTAATTTGTTGACAGGCCACTTACTGACTTTGTTCAGCTTTAGAATATACATGAGTATTTTCTTTAGTTGCATTTTTACTATTTATATGATAAAGTAAGTAAACATTTAGTTCTTTTCTATCTAATTCGATTCGGCCGACGTAACGTAGTCCACTTTAACCCCTCAAACACAAATTTGCGCATTAACTGCGAAAAAACATCCCTTCGTCGTACCCTCAAATTTCAGTTGAGGGAGCTCTCTTGATACTAACCCGACTATTGGGATCCTTAGCGTCGATATTTCGAGTGACGTTCAGTTTCGGGGTCATTTAGAAGGTAAAGCTAAATTAGCTTCGAAAAAGCTGGGTTTGCTTAATAGAGCGGGTCAGTATTTCATGCCGGCCCACCGCTTACAACTGTACAAAGCACAGGTCAGGCCGCATATAATACTACTCCCATCTTTGAGCTGGAGCACCCCAGTGCCAACTCCTTCCATTTGACCGCATTCAACGCAGAGCTGCTCGAATTGTCAACGACATGGTTATTTCAGGTCGGCTCGATCCACTGGCTCTTCGGAAAGACGTTGCGTCTCTCTGTTTATTGTACCGCATATATCATGGGGAGTGTTCTGAGGAATTGTTGGGCTTGATCCCTGCCGCTGATTTCCTTCATCGCACTACACGCAGTCGACTGTCATTCCAACCACATCACCTCGATGGATGGCGGTCTATTACTGTGCCTTTTTCACAAAATTTCTTGCCTCAAACTACAGTGTTGTGGAACCAGCTCTCGACGGCGGTATTTCCGGACCGTTACGACCTTGGAATCTTCAATAAACGAGCCTATTCCTTCCTTAAAGGCCGGCAACGCGTCTGCGATTCCTCTGGTTTTGGGTGTCTATGGCGGCGGTGATTACTCTCCATCAGGTGACCCACCTGCTCATTTGCCTCCTTTTATAAAAAAAAAATTAAAATAATGTTACCAACTAATAGAAAATCACGAAAGCTATGTTTGTAATAAATAAACGTGTAATATTATTCTCATTTTTAATATAAAAATTACTCAATACTTCACAGTACTGGGTAATTTTTGACTTAATCAATCTTAAAACATCGTTTGTCTCCAAAAAACATTTACATGTTTTTTGGTTTTGGTTGTTATGATTAGTAATTTTTTCTAAGCATAAGCAGCGATAGTACCAATAACTATGGAGTTACTTAGCTTTTCTTATTTGTTTTAAACGTTTTAGTATGTTTTTAAAAACAAAAAATAATTAATTATAACATCTTTGCTTTCTTACTTATTGCCTTACTAATATAATTATTAAAGCCCTTGACAGACGCTCATATTTCGGTGATTGATTACCCGGCTTAAACTGGAAGTGTTTATTTCCAGATTTCGCTGTGGATTAAGTTATGCTTTTTAAGACTTTATAAGCCTTGTCTGGACACGACTAGCACGCATCCGCCCATAGTCACGATCACCAAACAGACAATTGTTTACAAATTTTATTTGTATTATCAACCGATATTTTGTGCGTTTGAGAAAATATTTTATTGAAATCGACACCGAAAGTAAACAAGCGAAAAATATGATTGTTCCTTCTTTTACAATCCAGTTCGAAAATATATGAGAACTGTTATTGATACATGTACAATACACAATGTAACATTTGATTGAATATATGTTAAATTAACTAGATAACACCTTTTAAGAACCTTCTACACACTATACATCTATAGAGTACACACGTAATCACAGCTGTTAGTATACCTATATGAGCTATACATTAACCACATCCATACAAAAAAAATCACACAGTCATTCATTTTTTAATTAACTAGTAATCGCCTTTTAGGAAACTCCTTCTCTCTATACGATATACAGTACCAACATTAGTTATCTCAACTGTCAGTATACCTAAATGAGCTATTCATTAACTACATCTACACAATAATTACTCGCAACTATCTGAACAGTCCTTCATCTTATAATTAACGAGTATACACCTTTTAAGAACCTCCTACACACTACACAGTACACTAGTCATCTCAACTGTTAGTATACCTTAATGAGCTATTCATTAACTACATCCATACAACAATTACTCGCAACTATCTGAATAGTCATTTATTGTATAATTATCTAGTAAACATCTTTTAAGGACCTCCTACACACTAAACATCTACGCAGTACACTAATTATCTCAAATGTTAGTATACCTATATTAGCTAGTCATTAACTACATCCGCGCAATAATTACTCCCAACTATCTGAACAGTCATCCAACTAAACTGTGTACCAAAACTATTACTGTGCGTCAGGCGAAAGAAACTACGATACTATTATTCGGAGCAAATCGAAAGAAAGTTTCGTAACACAAATAATTGATTCGGTGCCCTGTCGTCAGGGAAGTCTCAGTTCTATTTAAGTTTCCTAAAAGGAAATGAAAGGAAATCAGAAACCCGCGCCTGCGAAGCCTTTATCGGAACTTATCGGAATATTCTTTAGGCTAGGGCCGGGCTACACAATTGCGTTATATTTTTTTTGGATTATCGTATTACCTCAAGTCGTATGTAATGAATTATTTTTGGTATGTACCTGCTTGATTTCTTGACAAAATGCGTTTTGTATGGATCTGACACTGGTAATATTTAAATTAAAAATAAACTGTGGACCTGTAAATTCGTTGATTCATAATGTTTGCATAATTTACAATTTGTTTGGTAATGGTAACTAACAATAAAATTCGGTATATCAATACAGTAGATAGATAGGAGACCGCTCGTAACTGATTCACTTACTGCACTGTTCTTTAAAGCCTAGGTAACCTAAGTGGGTAGTACTAGAAATTTATAATGTACAATAATGTACTTACCACGATTAGTATTTCCAGGAAAGAAACCGTTCGTTCAAATTCTTTTTAAAAGCTCCAACATATTGCGGCTCAACTCCATTATAAAAGGAAGCGTATGTGCAATATTTTCTGTATGCACATAGTTTATAAAGACAGAATTTGCTATTGGCTTCCTGAATGATTTCTCAAGCTGATTTCCTCTACAGCAAAATCGGAAGAGAAGGCAGGGCAAAGAACTATTTTCAATTACACTCGTATATACTGAAAGAGAAATGGCCGTAGGTTAGTAGATCTATTTAAAATTCGATTACAACTTATTATTATTTTAGAAAAAAAATTTAAGATAACAAAAACTTGCCTGCGCTATTTAAAAATATAGAAGATTCCTTCTTCTCTGTAATCTCTGTGAATTTGAAACAAACCGAACGGATTTTGGTCCTATGCTAATTTTATTATTTAACATTTTTTTGTATATATTATTAACCTCTAAACTGTCTCACCTCTGGACAAAGGTCTCCATTGAAATCAAGTAATCGCTAAGATGAATAAGTATTGGGCTAATCACAACGCTTCCCAAATGCAAGTTGGTTATCATAAAACTGGACAATGCATATTTTTAACAACTTTATAAGGGACCTCTATATTTCTAATACTCTATCTAATAAAAGTTTAACTCGTATTTCAAACCACCACCCTCCCAATACAGTACACATGCAGTGCATTGAATTCTGATCAAATTCAAGACAGCTTACTTCTGTAGCATCAATCGTCTTACGCTGGACTGAGCCGTCGCTCTGAAGATTAACGCTCGTAAGTCCCTGTTTGAGAGTCAGATCTGGCAGTCGGTGCAAAGCTAGAGCCAAACTGTGATTGGTTGAATCTGGTATTAGAATTTCCATGAAAATTTAGGGCATATCATAGTTTATGCTCCAATATTCCAATACACATTGAAGTGATCTTTGTTTATACGTTAATATTGCATAGCAGGCGATTATACTTATCTCACTTAACCAACTCTTTAGTAGTTAAGTGAGTAATCCGGCATCGATCCGACAATCATTGGTAAGGGTCGTGGTACGTCTTAGTCGTAGCTCGGACGACGGAAAGCCTTAACGTTTTGAGTACAGTGGTAGAGAGGTAAGTACAGAGGAGTTTGCTAGGGCAGCGGCTATTGCATTCGAGTTGTGATTTTGCAAGAGACACTTTCGCAATATGCGTCACTGGGTGTGTTATTTTTACAACGTGTAACAGAAAGGTGTGGTAAAAATGAAAAGATCAAAAGTGTATCCGATCTAGATCTTGTATGCAGAGTTACTAAGACATAATTATTACCTATTATTAGTTATGTAATTTTTAATGAGAAATAATAAATTGATCCACAAAAAAATAGTAGGCTAGCACCTAAAATGCTAAGTTAGCATCTAAATAGTAGTTTAGGTGCTAACTTTGTATTTTTAGGTGCTAACTTAGTATTTTTGTAGGTTAGGTCAGGTTAGTTTGGTGATCGATTAAATACAACCCATTTTTAATTATATATTTCTATTGTGATGTCATATCAAAATAAACAAGTCACAGCCCTAGTTGTTAAGTAACCTCTGTGTACTTACATTTATGATCACTGCTGCTTGCTTATTCGCGCCTGACGCGCGTCACTTCACTAATATACTTATTTAATTTACAAACGCATGAAAATTTTTAATTTTTACCACACCTTTCTGTTACCCGTTATTTACAATATCCAAGCTCCTTCTTGCCTCGGAAGGCACGTTAAGCGGTTTTTTCTGGTACTAACCAGTCATCATCATCATCATCATCATCGGCCTATCTTAGTCCACTGCTGGACATAGGCCTCCCCCAATGAGCGCCAACCAGTCAACTAGTCTGGTAATAATACGATAATAATCGTAACATAGCGTAAGAAGTCATTAAAACCCACCAACACGCATTGGTGTCAGCTTGATGAGTTATGACTGGTCTTCCAATCTGCTATTGTTTATGAAAGAAGCAGTAAAACGTTTAACGGCTGATGATGACCACGATGTATAGAAGAATTAAAAAAGCTCTCTTTATCTTAGCAATTTTTCAATACTTATCCTTACATTTTATAAATGTATGTGCAGAAAAGGGTCAACTGCCCCCAATCGTTTATACATTAATTTCATGGAAATCCGGGGTCACAGCTGGAATTCTTTGCAATAACCCGGGCCGTACAATTTCGAATATAACTGCGGTGACATGATGAAAAGCGTTGGAATATACTTAGTATGCGACGACGAATCGTTAAATTTTGCGCTGTAAAAATGTTGTGGTTCAATATACCTAAACCTAATAATGTATATAAATATCACAGCCGTCTACAATAAATTATGATTAATTAAATTAACCTACGGTATGACAGCCGTTTACCTCTTGGCACTCTTATGAACAACATGAGCGTCCGCTGAACTTTCACGTAGTTCCACCACCAAGTTGTGTCGGTTTTCGTGTTGCATTGACTGTGCTCCATAATATAGGATCTAGTGCCACCCAGCAGGGTCACAAACAATCGCTGGGTGCGAGTAGCACAAAACCAGTCGCTGTGGAGATTCTTGGGGGAGGTCTTTATCAAGCAGTAGACGTCGTTTGGCTGAGATGATGATGATGATGATGATGATGATGATGATGATGATGATGATGATTTTAGAAGTGTGGTCACACGATAGATGAACACATATTTCAGCAGCTACTTAAGGATATATGTTTGTGACCTAAGTCTCTCTTGACACAGCTCTTGATTCAAATGTTAACCCGTTAAAGGTTTTCCAACATTTTCAAAAATTGTCATACCAATCGTGTAATAAGTATATTTTATCAGCTGTACAAGATTTATCGAAGTAAAATTAGCCTTTAGCAATACTAAAATGTGTGCTAATAGGATAACATACCCCCAATGCTGTCGAAATCATTATCCACTTCAAAAATTTTTGCATTGTGAAGTTGTGACATTAGAATAGCACTCGAAATGTGTTTTTATTTTCCCCCCTCTGTAATTCTTTTAAACACAATACTGCCGGAGATGTGTCGAGTGCATGTGACAGTACAATGGCTCAATGGATCACACCCCCACTCATTTTCATTCGAGATTAGTAATATTATATTGGTGTAATTCTTGCAAAATCTATAATTCGCAGTAGTTGTTAGTATAGCCACACTTTATCTTATTTGAAGACTGTTTAGGTGAATTTGAAAATTTATAAAAAAAGCGGAAAACGTAAAGAAGAGATAAGTAATTCAAAAATGTATTTTCACTCTATTGTGTTGTGTTAATATATTAAAAAATATTAAAATAATATTTATTATTAAAAGATTAGGTACTCACTTTTCTTGGAAACTGATAATTTGGGGATCCGGGTCTAAGATGAGGTTACATAATATTCAAGCCTTTTATACATGAATCTCATTACCGCTTGAGATGTATATAATACTAGCTGACCCGGCGGACTTCGTACCGCTTTGACAGTTTATATGACAACAAAACAAACAAATCGTTAAATATTTACGCGTGAAAGCGTATCAAACAAACAAATAAAAATTATTTTACTTTTTTAATAAAATGAATCTCAATGGTATTGGGAAGGCCCAATACCATTGAGAATTTATGTACAAAGTTTCATCCAAATCGGTCCAGCCGTTTAGAAAGAGTTCAATAACATACACACGCACAGAAGATTTATATACAGGTGTCCCAAAAAGAGCGTGCCAAACTTAAAGAGAAGATAGACTATTGGATGACCATCTAGACAAAAAAAAATTACGTTAGTAAAAGTATCACCGTTCCAGAGATACGATTTTTTTCATATTTTTTATAATCACCCATTTTAAGTCTATCTCTTGTTGTTGTGTGTAAGCAGATATTTTTATTATTATTCTTGTCAAATACTTTCAAAGAGTCGATCTACCTCACTAAAGTATAATTCTCTTTGTTATTTTTAGGAAACCTTGCGAAATAAAAGTTTATTTTTTTCATAACTATAAAATAAAATAAGCTTTTATTTCGCAAGGTTTCTTAAATTAATTAAGAAAATTATACTTTAGCGAGGTAGATCGACTCTTTGAAAGTATTTGACAAGAATAATAATAAAAATATCTGCTTACACACAACAACAAAATGGGTGATTATAAAAAAAATATCTCTGAAACTTTGTGATACGTTTGTGATACTTCTACAAAAGTCATTTTTTTATCTAGATAGATCTAGAGAGAAGAACTTTCCCCAAAAAACATAGGTCAAAAAAAACGAGATAATTTTTTAACTTTCCCAAACAAACCATGCTCGGTCAATAGAGGCTTTGTATAGAGAAGTGAAAAAATTATCTCGTTTTTTGACACCTGCGGAAAAACAACCACTAAAATGTCTCGGTGTACGTATATCTATTTCTCTCCTGACTGATTTCAGCCACAGCAACTGTGTGCACTGTATAGGCATATTATTATCTCCTTTGTGTGGGCTTTGCTGCTCCGCCCTTAGTGGCTTACGTACCCAATTTTGTTGGCGAAGGTACGAGCACATTTTGGGCATGTCAATAACCCCGCCTACGTGATCGTAGGTGATGGCCGCAGGTGGTCTGGCCTTCAGATCATCCCGCTTCTTATCCAGGTCTTCGCGACGCTGGGTTTCAAAGTCATTTCAAATTTACCAGTTGGCCAATGAACCATCGCCGCCTATCGTATAATTTATGACATGACGTCATCCTGCGTTATTTTGAACGCCCCTTGATTTTACTGTTTCCTTTTTTCATTCCGCTTCCCTCGTGACTCTTCCTGGCTGTGTTTGATGGATCACGCGCTAGTTTTCATTTTGCCTCTCACATGTTGTTGTTTGGTCTAAAGTGCAAAGGAATAGCGGAATATGGTTTAAGTGAAAATTCTAAAGTCTATGCTCCTGAAGCAATCGCTTATCTGTAGAGTTGCACAGTCATAGTTGTTGTTGTAATTTACTGATATTATGTAATATATACAAACATTTTTTACACTTGTTAAATATTTTGACTCTTTCGCTCGACGAAGGAAAAGTTCATCAATTTAATGACATGATTGCATTTTACTGTTTTCTCATGTTTAATGTATTTATCAATTAGAAAAGAATAAACGTAAGACTTGTTCAATTAAAAAATACTTTTTTCATCTCTCTAAGTTTCTGTGAAGAAAGAAGCATCTAGCGAAATGGCAGCCATTCATTTAAAATTTAAAATTTAAGCCCTTATGTTGTACACCATGCTATTTAAGCTTCCCTTGGAGTTAGTATTTTTGACCAGGTTTAGTGATAGATAGACTCTAAAGTAAAGAGTCTATCTATATATCAATCTAATCTCTAATAATAAAATAATTAACCATAACCATAACCACCAGGTTAAATATAGTAAAATTTCCAAGTTTGGTAACCCTTATTAGCGCTTGATAATGTTTGGTTACGTATACTGTTTGAAAAACGCTTGAAGCTTGCATCTAAAACTGTTTAACCCAAGTTCTTTTTCAGCGCCGAGCTCAATTCATCATATCAACTAAGTTAACAAAAACTTTCAATATAACATTGGAAATGCTCGAACTTTGAGCCTCCTCTTGAGACTTACCCATCTCCTTTTTATACTAGATTGAGATTGACATTGCGATAGCAAAAGCTAAGTACCTTTCGCACTGGCTTGTACATGGGTGGGTCCCCGTTTCAATACGTCATAACGTCCTCTACATCTTGTAATCTACTTACGTAGAACCTCACACGTTCTAAGCAGGAATATTATGTAGACAAAACACAATCAATTGCATTTGTTTTCTTAGAATTCAATTCAAAAATCAAAATATTTAAACCGGTAACACTGATTAAAATAAATAAAACCTAATATATACCACTGCCCGGGAGACGCTGATGGTTATGACAGTCTCCCCCCTCTCCCAACCTTGCCCACTGGGCGGAGAATAGTATACTAACTAAAAACTTTCTGCTCATTCCAGCTATTAATTTATAATAATTATTCTACACTTCAATACTCATCGAAATTTCTATAAAAAAACTGGAGTTTTTTTTATACAAATTTCGATTAAATAAACTAAATAAATAGCTACAACATAGCCATTTAAATTGTAACAAAGCAAAACGAACCTCAAAGCTTATAAATGAAACATCTTTCTTTGTAAAATGCTCGCAAAATGTGCAAATACAATTATAATAATACACATCGAAATATTTAAGTTAAAGTAATTAGAAGAGTAAAATGTTTAAACATTGATTCACCGCAAATCATTAACCTCAAATATAGTTATTAATTATATTAAATTAAACCCCTAACTACACAATGGAATATTCCTAAAACAATAATTACTCGTATAATAATACTAACAACCAAATAAACATTTTCCCATCGGCATCGCTATCAGCACTGAAATAATTTCAATAACAATTTCGTCAGCCACTTTCACGTAAATGCGAGCTCGTTGGGCCCCAAACATTATCTTGGAGCAAAGATATAATTGCAGGCAACCCTTAATTAATTAATCACCATTGTCTCAGACAGGCCCCAACGACATAATTGATATTTGAAAGGGCCCTGGACGGTCTGACGCTAATTTGAGAGATGACTTCAAGTCGGCCTGAAAAGAAAAATTATGTAAAATATTTCGAAGCTTGTCAATTTGTCGAGTTTTTGTTAAGGTTTTTTTACAAGGGTCACCGGCTCTCGTGGATTTAATGACTTGACATTTTCGTAGATGTGTTTATTTCTTCTCGGTTTAACATAATATTCGTATAAAGGTGAGTTTGAAATCAAGTTAAATAAATAGTTCCAATATTAAAACATAGGTTTTTGACTTTGACGAATGCCGATTTCCAACACAATCGTATTATCTTATTAGTAGTATTTAACAGGACTACACTCCATTTGTAGTAGTTAACAGTTAGTTAACAGTTAACGTTTATTAATGACTTGACATAATTTAGGCGCCAGGGTAGTCGGTGGAGACATTGGGTCCATGGGGGCCGGAGGCCAAGCAGCTTGTTAAAGAGTTGAGTGCTTGCCTTGTAGGCCTCCGGTGACAAGAAGGCTGGCAGCTACGTATTAGCTTGGTAATCCAAAGAGGTAATGTTGCAAGCATTCTTGGGTCTGTACCCGTGAGCCCACAGCTGGAGGACATTTTTATTTATAGTTTTTATTTTCTCTCTAATTAAGTTATGTTTCTTTTACTTACTTGCTTACTTACTTACTTACTTACTTACTTACTTACTTACTTACTTACTTACTTACTTACTTACTTACTTACTTACTTACTTACTGCGCTGGCTCTGGGACCCGAAGTGGATCTTGGCCTCCGACACGAGATTTCGTCACTCTGCTCTGTCCTCAGTCACCTCTCGCCAGTCCGGCCGTTGGGGGTGGCTAAGATCCTTTTCAACCTGGTCTATCCAGCGATACCTGGGGCGTCCCACCGGGCGCTTTCAGGTTGGTCGGATGTTTCTTTTGCTTTATTTTTTATTTCATGTAGTAAGATAAGTTTTGTTTCTTTTCTGTTATTATTGTTTTTAATATATTAAATAGTTAAAGAGTTAATCATATAAACAGACATACATACAACCATTTTGAAAAAGTTATTTTTAATGAAGTTCAAATTAATATATTTATATTTATATTTAAAAATTAACACTTAAATTACCTACGGTATATTTTCATTATTGTTATTAGGAAAGTATCTTATAGAATTATTTTAATGTAACTCATAGGTATAGGCGGTATACTTAAAGGTAGCTTCTGTTATGAATATCCTCAATGCCAGTGGCACGTATAAGGCGGTAGAGAGACCCTGTACTGAGAAGGGTTGGTTTATGTAAAGATCAGAAGGTCGAATAATGGGTTAGGGGCCGGGCGTTTGCTCATATATAAGTAAAACGTTGTTTTACGAAATAAACAAACAAGCATTCGTATTTCTTGTAAACTTTATTCGACCAATTAACACAATTACCAAATGCTTAATTCACTAAAATATTATAAATATTTTTGCTGTAGGTATTTATTTACACAAAAAATATACATATATTAATCTAAATGTAATCTCAATTGCAGGTGTTACCATAACAAAGGTTATAACAATAAAAAAGTGTTTAACAAATTCCATTACAAAAAAGTGGATCGTGATAAAATAAGAAAAATTTAAAAAAATTAATGTGAAAATTTGGTTTTCATGATTCCAATTAATTAGTCGAACGCGGTTAATAGTGATCCATCATTAAAATCGCGTTACTTTCACAGTTTACAAGGTATCATTGCAAATATACTTTTTACAATATGAACATAGTTAATCTAACAATGAACTCCATTCGCAAACAAATTCCCTACAGAACTAATTACAGACTATGGGTTTCATAGTCCGAAACTCAAATATCAATGTTGACCGGCCTGTCCGTCTATTTGCGTAGACAAGTCTTGATTTATTAATTAGTCCAATCGGCAAATTTGCCATATGTACTCGTAGAATGGGTGCAAGGGCATTGTGATTTAATTAATTCTTACCATAGCGACTAGCGTTTATCAATGTTGAAAACTAACCCCCTTATTCATAAAAACTATTTAAGCATTATTTAGTTAAATATTGTTCTGTCAACGTCACACAAACGTCATTTTGAATTTGAGAAAAAGAGACAAAACAATGATTAACAAAATTATGCTTAAATAGTATTTATGAATATGGGGATTAATGTTTAAAAAAAATCCTTACGAGTTAGTAATTGGCCTTAAACTCACCTAATGTTAGGTGAGGAGAAAGCCGAAGGTGGAAACGCACTTCACCCTGAATCCTCAACTACTGAGGCACTGGCTATCTTATCTCTAGCTGCCGGAACACAACAATGCTACAAAAATTGATGTTATGGTGACATAATAAAATAAGATGGTGGTAGCTAGCTAGGCGGACAAACAAGTCCTACCACATACCAAACCGAGTACACAAACATGTACCCCTCATTGGGAAACGAACCCGGGATCTCTGGTCTGAGACCGGTGTTCTTAATCACTAGACTACAGAGGCGGTTAAACATTTGCAAGTATTACTAAACAACCATTGTAGTTTGTATTTATAATGTATCGAGTATGGCGTAAGGAGAGGGGGGAATCGAGTAAGAAGAGATATATAAGATTGAATAAGATGTTGCATTATATTTCTTTAGCCAAGCTCTTGTCGGTATAGCAGTTTTAATTCACCTCTCTCCCCAAGTAATTCTTTTACTATTTTATGAGACACGACGTTCGCTTTCTCTTTGATTTGTTCCATGTAAACTCTTCTCGGTCTTCTTGGTCCTTACGTTCTATATAATATGTTTTCATATGTTTCAATAACATATAATTAGTAATCTTAATAAAATGTACAGACACGTCCCGTTACAGTTTTAATATAGTAAAGACAGAAGCAGACAAACATATTAAACATATTGATGTTTCCATTTGCTACTTCCATCACATCATTCGACCGGTGCATGTGCGCTTAATGGATTAGTCATTTGTCTAATTAGCAACATCAATAAATAACGAACCAACGTGGGAGGGGTCAAGCCAAATCATTGATTCATTAAACTTTAGCGGCCGTGCACAAATAGTATGCCGTTTGTAACGTCGGTCTAGGTACCTCTGAATACACTAATTAACCTGGGCAAATGTTTGCACACCTACCGCAGGTCCGGACCAACGCTGGCAGCTGTTATACCGAAATGTATGCGAAAATGTTTATTAATTAACAGGTGATTATAATTTGTTTGTTCGTTATCTGCTTGTGAAAAAGGTTGAGTAGTAACGACTCACAATTAATTACCAAACAGGTTTTTTTTAACCTTGTGTAAGTGTCAGTTATATTTCGTAGGTAGTTGCGTCTACTAGCGTACTAGTAGTAGTCTTTATAGCCTAAGCAACTTCTTGATGGTAAGCAATCACCGCCACCTGTGACCACCAGAGGATTAGCAAATGCTTTCGGCCTCTGAGAAAAGAGTCGACTCGTCTCTTGAAGGTCCCTAAGTCGTCCACCACGGTCCAGAAACCAAAATTTCAAAATTCTAAATGTTTTATGTAGTTTTGGTAACAAAATATTAGCTTTTATGAATGTCACTACGTCATAACCGCCGCAGTGGGTTTCCTAAATCACACAGTAGTACACCACCGTCAAAGCAATACGGATGGAATGACTGTCGATTGCCAGTAGTACGGTGAAGGAACTCAGATGGCAAGTGAAGACAGAGCACAAGCGCACTTCACCCGATATCCTCAACTGAAGAACCGGCTATATTACCGTTTTAGCCACTGAAAGAGAGAATAAGAAAAACAAAGAAAACTCGCCCTTCATTAACAGTAACGATACCAAAACAGAAGACGGTCGTCATACCATACAATAAGGGCACACATTAAACTTCAGTCGTCTAATAGTCGCAATCTCTCTAAAACAACCAGCCCAGTAAAACAAATGCTGCAACTCCTCAAATAAAGTGAAATCACCACTCTCAACTTTACTATTCAATTAGCGGGACGCGGAAGAGTTTTAAGACAGAATTAAAGTTTCAACTAAAAGCATGCGTTGCATCTGCCCAACAAAATGCTATCTGACAAAACGTTAACTCAGCATGAATTATGAGCTCCACTCTCCACTACCCCGGGGAAATTAAAGTGTCTTGCACCAACTTTAAGAAGACAGGTAGCGTCTGCTGGCGTTTCCATGGAAACTGGAATAATAAATTTAATTTCCCCATCCCTATTTCGAGGTTGCATTCTTCATTTGTCTGCTTGCTATCTATATTATACAGTATCAGGTTAGTGTGTTTGGAATGCTAGGTATATAGAGACCAAATGTTGTGGTAATCTACAAAAAAGGAATATCTCCGGAGACAGCTACATGACTGCGATGATGATTATACTCGTATTGTGACTTATTTATTCATTGATATTGATTCTAATACCTAACCTACACTACTGTTAAATTGTATAGATTTTATTTTTTAACATTTATATTTTAAACACAACTTTACTGGCATACGCACAAAGGTTTTCCCGCGTAATGTTATACTGAAACTCTCAGTTTTTATCACAATTTATAACAAAACTGCGGACATTATATTTTCTTTATTTTGTAACCCTTAATATTTTTTGTGAAAATATTCAAATTAATGTTACAAATATAATATCTTATAAAGATTCCATGCAGTACCTAACTCCCAACAGCGTGTTGATACAAATCTTATCAAGTTAAATATGTTGAAAGCTTCCACAAAGCCGCAGAAAAACTTAAATGGGAAACAAAGCAACATTTCTCCTCCACAAGTATCAACAAAGAATGCGTTATTACTCGCCGTTTGTATAAAACAGTGGTCGTAATAGAAGCAATTTGCTTTTACTTTATTTTTCAACGAGCATCCTAGAGGACAACAGTGAATCAAAGGATATAAACTAGGGTTGAGATTTTCTGGAAACCAGAAACATAAGCTCATTAAGGAAATGTACAATCCCTCCATTTTGAAAAGGATCTAGTTAATAAATAAGAAGCATCAGTTCTCCAAGCACACTTAGGCGAACTTAGAAAGTAAAGTGAAGTTAAGTTAATAGCATTTATCTGTACAACTGCTGGGCAAAGACCTCCATCATTCAAATCAAGTCATCACTACAATTGAGTGATTGATTAACCACGCTTGCCAAATGTGGGTTGGGCGGGTTTTAAGAAAGAGTTTTGTATTTATTTTCTTCTTATCCTTCTTCAGCCTGTCGCCTTCTAATACTGAACGTAGGTCTTTCCTTTTGCATCCCATCTCTCTCTGTTAGTAGCCATGGAATGGCTTTCCAACGACTCTATCAATTTAGTTTCTTCGTCGAGCCGGTTGCCGTCCTGCTTTTCTACATCCAGTTCTTGGTAATTTTTTACATAGTGCATTTTAGCAAATTATTTTTGTGATACCGTTGAACTCAATAAATTGTCCGAGAGTCTCCAACTCTGCCACTGACGGATCTACAATTTAATACCAACCTAAAGTACTATTATTTATTAGTAGTCATTTATTAATATAACATATTTATATGATACCTGATACTGTATTACATAATATATTTATAAATAAAACCTAATGGTTTGGTTCTTTATTTACCAAAACTTTATCGTTAAATTATTATATTTAATAAAGACGCCTTTAACATTTATTTATCCCAACTCAAGAAACTTAATGTAAATCCAAAGACGAAAAAATAACCGCCACCACTTCTTAAATGAGGTCAAACGCTATCAAATTAAATCATTGTAATGAATGAGCGCTCGGAGAGTATCAAAAACCCACTTGGACACAGTCCAACGCTGGTTTTGATAAGAAAATACGTGAATCATAGCAAAATGAACTGTGCAAATGGATAAAAATAAGTTGAGGTTGGAAAGTTTATGGTATTTGTCTAAATGTGACGTACCCCCTTACTCCTGTACTTATACACAGAGCTGTTTCAGCTATTGTAAGAGTTATTATTATTTTAACGCCTTTGTGGTATAATGGCTATGACCACCGGTATCAGACCCAGAAGTCCCGATTTCGATTTGTTTGTGTACTCGGTCTGGTTTGTGGTAGGGCTTGTTAGTCCGGCTGGTTACCTACCACCATCGTATCTAAATATTTCGCCAAAACATCGATGTTTGTATAATTGTTGCGTCCATTCCGGCAACTAGAAATAAGATAGCCAGAGCCTCAGTAGTTGTAAAAATATTCTTTAATAAAATAACTTAACCTCATCTATGTACAAAAGGTTACGTTAATAATCTTTAAAAAATACATTCAACAGAAACTTTAGCAGTAAAAGTTGCGATTAAACTCACAAACAACTATGTAACACTACGATAAACACAAAACATGAAATGTAAAAGGGCTTCCGTACAAACTGTACGGAACTTTTTTTAAAGCCAGTGTTGCACAATATGAAAACACATTCAATAGAATGAACGCACACCGACGATGTCCGCCACTAGTCCATAGCACGGATAAGTTTAAGGACAATTCAAGAAAAAAGGTTATTCAACTAAATTAGTCCGATATGGAAAGTGTATACAACAAAATGTATAAAGGCCCTGAAATAAAATGCTAATATACTCAAAATTCTACATCTTTTATTCAGATAAGGCTACAAATAGCTCTGAGGAATGTTACCGTGTCATCAGTTTGTAAGTCTACACTACACCTTGCATTGAGAAGAAACGGCAGGAAACTCGCAGGAGCATTTTTTTTCTCCCTTACAGCTTCAAAATATTTTTTTATTTTTTTTTAACTACTTCCTCCAACATGATTGGAGATTTTTTTATTGCAATCCTCTTTCATTCCAGTTCTGTCTTTTATGCTTCTCGTACTTCTATTCCACATACTACTCATTCATCCATCGCCTTTCATTCCAAGCAGTGGGTGTTCTGCTTTTAAGGTCTTAAGTTAGTCTGGTTTTATCTATTTTCTTTCTCATATAAATTTGCATTTTTTAAATATTTTCTAAAAACAAAATAAAACGTTTAAAAATATATAAAAAATTGCTTGTAAGCTTCAAAATATTAGAAAATGCCCTATTAAAAGAGAAAGAGGCAAGAAAATAAATAAATATTTTATTTATTTTCTTGCCTCTTTCTCTTTTAATAGCACACGCTTTCCCTCCGTCCTACATAGGAAGGAGGTAACTTTGTGCCTTATGACTTGAGGTTCTTCAAACGAGGCGTGAATAGGCACCTTGTGGTCCGGCAGGGTAATGTTGACTGATGCTTTCACGCCGCACCAGTTGTCCTCGCGTCTGGACTCCATCTCCACTTAACATCCGGACGTGGAGTGGAGTCATTTGCCGAGCTAGGTATAAAAAATATATATAGTATAAGGATTTTGTTAAACCTATGTACACACTCTTAACCTACCTTACATCATCATCAGCTCATTTAATGTCCCCACTGCTGGGGCACGAGCCTTCCCTATGGATGGATAGGGAGAACGGGCCATAAACCACCACGCGGGCCCAGTGCGGGTTGGCGGTTGTTAACGACTGCTAATGCAGCCGGGACCAACGGCTTTACGTGCCTTCCGAAGCACGGAGGAGCTCGAGATGGTTAATTTTTGGTCACCCATCCGATGACCGGCCTTTGCGAAAGTTGCTTAACCTCGGCACTCGCAGACCGGGCGCGTTAACCACTGCGCCATCGAGCTCCTCACATACCTTACATACTACGCTTAAATCTATATGCACTCTTATTTCTTAGGTCGGTTTGTATTGAAAAATGTATACCATCTATATACAGAGAGTCAATAATAGAATGCAGTAATAAGGCACACTTTAACCGTAAAAGTTACGGTACTTTTATAAAGGCCACCATTGCACAATATGAAAAACACATTCAGGAAAATGAACAAACACCGGCTATGTACGCATCCAGTCCACGGATTAGTCCGGGGACAGTATTAAAAAAGTTTGTTCAACTAAATTACATGGAAAGTTAGTTTGGTACAACAAATGTATTACTTATGACCTTAGAGCATTAAACCAAATTAATGCTCTAAGCTTATGACCCTTAAAAAATGCCTATGTACTGATCTCTTTTTTTATTTACATATATACGAGTATTTACTTTGTTGTTAATATTATTCGTGTTATTTTATGTTAGTGTTTTTATTTATGTAAGTTACTTTTAAATCAATTTGGTTTTTTTCTTTCCTGTTTCGTGCCATTATGCCACTACTGTGTACAGCAGAATACCATTGCAGCAGGCCCCGCTTGCTGCGTATACTGAGCTGTGCACAGTGTTGGCATCACATAACAGGGCGCATTATAATTTGTTACTATTTTTTATTATTTTTGTTACATGTTGTATGTTTAATTGTGTGTTTTGTTATGTGATTCCAATAAATGTCTTTTATTCTTACCTCTTGTCCCTTTTAATGTATGAAAAAAACTTTTTTAAAGCCTACGTACACACTCTTTACCTACCTTACTTAGGGGCTACGATTAAGTATATGCACACTTATTTCTTAGGTCAGCTTGTGTTAAAATATTTATATCATCTATGCACAGTTATTCAATATTAAAAAAACAAAATTATATAATAATAAAGTAATAAGGCACACTGTAGCCTTAATATTTACGATTGTAATGAACTTTTTTAAACACCCGTGTTAAAAAAAGTTCATTAACGTAAATGTTAATTTCACAATATGAAAAGCACATTCAGGAAAATGAACAAACACCGTCTACTCTATGTCCGCGAATTAGTCCGGGGGCCGTCACCTCGACAAATATGGCGTGTCTAGAATCAGAGCCGGCACATATGTACATACACTCCTGGGAAATGAATTGTTCGCGCCGCCTGATTGCGACCTTATGAGATTTTTTGCAGGTCTTAAACAAATGGCGATAAAAAGAGCTGCCCTCTAGAGGTCGGTTTGGAACTGCTTTGTAAGCTGTAATCACAGTTATATGTGGGAAAACGTCTGTGTCTATTCGGAACATATTATGTGGCGAGAATATATTAAGCACTAAAGATTAGTCAATGACTAAAGTTAGTAAATTAAAGTAGTATAAATACGGTCCTACTGCTGGGAAAAGGCCTCCATAACTGAAATCAAGTCATCGCTAAAGTTGATGGGCATCTGTATATTAATATGTGAAGCAAAAATTTTGTACCCGTTTTTACGAAAATTGCGCGGACGGAGGAGTATGAAATTTCGCACACTTATAGTTTATATAGAGAAGGTTATCCAAATGTTAATATTATTTTTAAATTATGCATATAAAATACATTAAATCAACAAAAACAACACTACACACACTACCATGAACATTTCCTACGTAGTATATGGACATCATCGGTAAAAGACAGCGTAGCAAAATGCCTACTTTTTAAAAATAGGTACCGTTAAGCAGAAAACTTCATTGTAGTACTTTTGTTACTGGCCACTTACAATCCATGGAGAAAACAACTGCAAAAAATATAGAAGGTATATATTGCTCATTATATTTCATTTCCCATTACGAACGCGAGTCTGACTCGCTAAAAATAATCTATATATTAATACGTGAAGCAAAAACTTTGTATCCGTTTTTACGAAACATGCGCGAGACGGAGGAGTATGAAATTCCGCACACTTATAGTTTATATAGAGAAGGTTATCCGAATGTTAATATTATTTTTAAATTATGCATATAAAATACATTAAATCAACAAAAACTACAGTACACACACTACCATGTATTTGACACACACGTATTGTTTGTCTTTAATGCGGCCGACATCAATCTGTCAATGCCAATCCAAACTCACATTCTATCTTTTTAATTTTTCATTACTTAGGATACAATCCGTGCAGCCTTAATAAAATTACGGTCGAATTTCGACCACTGGGCGACCACTAGTTTACTTAATCGCTTGTACAGTGAGCATGAGACAACAATGTAAAGAACCATTAGACAAAACTGCTTTCACAAGCTATTTTAGAATTTCAAGATTAGGTTACACCACAACGTATATTTAATTCGGCAAAACCTTTGGTATCGAAACAACCCAAACGGCTTTGAATAACTTGTACAGTATTAGGGTATCTAGAGCAGACAGTCTGAAAATAAACTAGCGACAAAAGCTAAACACCTGAAAGTAGATACGTCAGTATACATTTACTTCTGAAGTTCATTCGACCTAGTGTCCACTATTACGGATGACCAACTAGGAACTTGTGTAGCTCTGAATGATTCTGTCAGTCACACGAGGAATAACTTTCTATTAGTCCTGTCCACATGTCCGCTGAATGACACACTGACATATTATGTTACAGGAGACGGCGACAATTTTTTTTAATGTGTGTTTTATATTGACACTTTATTCAGACTGTGCCACGCCGAGCTTACAGCTCCGGTAACCTATCTGGATAATAGGTAGTGGACTATACGTGTCCACGGGGCGACTAGCTTGAGACACTAGTCTTAAAAGTACCGGATGAAGAATGCGCCTCGGTGCGTCCTGATCTGGCGTTATGACCTGACGTAGATGGTCCCTTGTGCTTGCACAAGGATGTCTGACACCTGCTTTGTGACCTGATGGTTGGTAGGGGGTGTCAGTATAAACTTTAAAGTAGTGTTGAGTGGGTTGTGCCACGCCTATGCTTTCACGTTCAAAATGACTGGTGTAAATCGATAATAAAACGCTTTATATTTATTTAAAACTTTTGTAACATAAATTACATGGCGGACTTAATACCTGAGGCATTTTCTACAAGTCAACCGTAGGGTAATGCATAGACATTTTTTTTCATTTATTTACCAATTTTAAACACATGCTAAGAAAATTACAAATTAGAAATGCACTTCGAAAACCAATATGAGGTTTGTAGTGAGTGCTTTCAATAAATTAAAGCCTACGTCGATACAATGAGATGAGATGACATGGTAGGTGCAATTATGTTATGTCAACAATGGAAGATATCCTAAAACGCACTATATATATACACCTACTGTATACAATATTCATACAAATAATTAATCAATTTGCTAACGGCAAAATCCTTTTAGCCTTTTCCTGGCTAGCAGATTCATATCAGTTGTCTAAAAAAGCAGATTTTAGAAATAAATGCTTACATATTTTATCTATATATTTTATTGTATTATATTTTATATGTCCGCCTGGATAGCTACCACCATATTATCTTAGTATGTCGTCATAACTTCAATGTTTGTAGCATTGTTGTGTTCCGGCAGATAGAGATTAGATATCCAGTGCCTCTGTAGTTGAGGATTCCAGGTGAAGCGCTCTTACACTTATCATCACTTAACATCAGGTGAGATGAAAGCCAAATTTGCTTACCCATAACGAATAATGTTTTTTTTATTTAAATGTTTCTCAATTAGATTATAAATATTTCAAGAGTACCTACACTGTCTTAGAGCGCTTAACTTTAAGAAACTCAATTTAGAGGACGATTCAAAAGTCAAGGCAAGTTAATTTTGTCTTAGCCTTTTAGGTATTGGTTGGACCATCTGCACATTTACAAATTAATCAAAATTTGTTATTTTCTAAAATGTTTTTATAAAATAAATTAAAGGAAAGGAAAAGTATTTTCAGGAAAGTTTGATTCGTTGGATTTGTATGTTCCTTAAATAATACTGTACATTTGTTAACAATTCTTCAATAAAACCTTCTTTTATACTGCTATACCTTATCCCATGGACCACTAGTACAAACTTTCCGTGATCAATACTTTAATCTGTGTACACGTCGATTTTCATTACGCGCTGACCGCTTTATGTCGGAATCCTCCGAACTTCAATTATATATCTATTTAAAACTTCTTTCCATGTGGTGACCATTCTTTGCTATATATACCCCAGTGCAGATGTTAAAAATAAACTCTAGGTGAGTTCTCTTTTGTGTCCATAATCTGAGTTCACGTGAATTTTTTAATCTTTTGAATCTCTTCTGGTAATTAAGTAACCTTCTTATTATAGAACTGCTTAATAAAAATATTTTTTGAATGCATTAGGCTTGTTCATATGTATTTAATATTGAATCAACTACTTAAAACAAGCTTAAAATTGGTCTATGTTGATGACACAACAACATTACAAATATTGTTGTACAGGTTCTAGGTCAGGACAATGGCTTAACATGAGGTGTGCTAAATAAAATAGTGAATTAATATTAACAATTCATGTTTTCAAATTTGGAAAGCTTCTAAAAAATAATAAACTAAAAAGCTTTTTAATCCCGCGATGGCCCCATGTATGTAATATTCAGATTAAAGCCACAACCCGGCTTGCTATGCTCTGAAAACATTAATATGATTTAGTTTTATTTTCGCCGATAGTTTCCGTGGAGTTTCTCGTACCTACATAACCGAAACTTTGAGTTATTACGTAAATGTTGTAAGGGAAGAATTACCGACAGCTTTTCTAGATATTATAACTTCGAAAGTCGGAAAATACCGTGAGCGGTCAACTTTTGGGTTTCATGAGCGCAAGGAATGTGGCATTAACGAACTCGATACGTTATTCTGATGAACACGAACATGTTCATATTATTTTTTTACCTACGTTTCTACCGCGATAATGTGAGAACATAGAAATAATTTCATAGCTAAATCATTGGCATGCCAACGCTATATTGCGTGTCACACGAAAAACTATTTTGAGGTTGGAAAACTAATGAACGGTTTCATGGGAATTTTAGAAGAGGGTAAATTTGTTATTAGCCCGTTAAACTATGTAATTATTTTGATTTTCCCATGCTATTCTGATAAATAATTGCCAGGTACATATATAAATTTGAACTCCAACCAGCAATTCTGAAAACATTTTTGATTTTTTGATTTGAGTCTGAAATAACAGTTGTGAAATTCAATGTAACATTTATTTAAAAAAAAAACACTTTCTCATTTAACTTTGGTAACATCACTGAGTTGGTAGAACTGAATTGCTAATCGCGTTCATCTAATGACAATGTAAAATATGAACTATTCTAAGACCACTAATCTATCTCAAGACTAATCTAACTAAACACTAGAACAACATCACTTGAAAGCTCGAGTTACACATGCGACGCTTTTAAACAGAGGACATAGAATTTCGCAGCGTCTCCGTCTGAAATGCGAACTTGATAAATAATTTCGCGAATGTATTAAGATTCCGTACTTCTATGTACATGGGCACCTCAATAATGCATGCCGTGGTAGTAAAACGTAGCGGGCGGCGAAACGCGACGCGGCTCGCTAAATGGCCCACGCTAAAGATTTAGTGTTAAAACGTGCTCCAATATGGGAACGATGTGATAAAAGGAACTGCACTGCAATCTGTTGGAGTTGGGATAGCGTACGTTACGAACAATGAGGTTTTATTGCGATTATCGATGTATCCTATATCATGAGTACTGAAGCCACTGAAACTGTAGAGGATAATGCGTATACGGAATCGAAGTGACGAAATTCAATGGCTGTTTTCGTCTATGAACAAATTAAAGTATCCGCATCGGAGAACGTCTAATTATATGGACGGTTGTGTCAATCAGTTTTTTAAGGTTTTGTATTAATTGGTACGTAATAATTTTGATGATGATGATGATGATGAATTCCCGTGATCCCTCATCAGGGACATAGAGTTCGCAGTAGGGACTTCCATGCGTCGCGGTCTTGTGCTGTGGCTTCGAGGTCCCGCCAGTTGCTACCGATCGCTGCGATCTCCTTCTCGACCGACCGCCTCCATGTAGTGAAAAATCCAAAACAATGTTTTATAAAAAAACGATTTTTACTGTCCGATTTTAGGGTCTCAATCGTCACTCGAAAACGCACAGTCAATTGTAGCAAACTAAACAACTTTGGCAATCGGTAATGCCGGGATAGGTAACCATATTTTAAAAAATCTTTAGCATTGTTGTTCTTCATAAGGCATATTAATTCTTTAGAATAAGAATAAGAATATTTATTTGCATAAAACATGGTTTACGTGGTGGAGATGTTATAGTTATTCTTTCGCCATGGTTATTATCTCTGTCCCTGTGGAAAGGCCTGAGTCCAGCTGTTATACTTCTACAGGCTTTTAAATAAAAACTAAGTATAAAGTTACACCGCGCGGGTTTAATATCTTGTACGAAAACAGTTCAATTTTTAGATATTCCATCACAAATAGACACGTATCCTCTAAGGACATAATTTCTAGTACCGTTCGTTTCAGACTATAAAGTGTTTCATCAAACTTTGTTGGTGTCTCGGGAACATTTGCACGTAGGAACATAATATTAGGTTCTTCACGTATATGATTTCCCTACAGACAGGATATGACGTAACGGATACAATAGTATACTGTGTCAGCCGTATGCTGCGCAAAATGTGTATCGTCACTGAAGAAGAAGTTTTTTTTTCTAATTTATTGTATTTTTTAATATACTTATCCTTATAAGAGTTAAACGCCTAACTGTTTTATTTCAATCATTACAAATATGCTACTCAAGCATCATAGTGCGAATAATTAGAGAAAAATATTAACTGTTTTAACTGTATTGTTGCTGAACCACAAAAGTAAGGTAAACAGCTTACATGCTGACCCACTGCTGACTCAAAATCAAGTCATGGATAGAATTGATGGATAGGTGATGGATGCGCGATGGAAGCCAATAGGCTTAATCATCACGCTTACTTATGGTGATCACAAACCCGGATCATGCATAAAAAACCCGAAAAAACCATTTACCCGATCTGAAAATTTACTTCAGAACCTCCGGCACAGAAGAGATATTATACCTCCGGGTAGGAGCGCTATACTATTAACCCGCTAAGGCCTTTCAAAAATGCAAAATAAACAGCGGTATTGTATAGTAAACATGATTTGCCTACATACATAACAATTTACGTACTTTAATCGCACAAGTACTCAATGATCACATATTTATTTAGAAACAGTACCTAAAGTTTAATAATAAAATGGCCAATCCATTAAAGCTAATATACGATATCAAATGCGCTAACAGAAGGGAGATACATTACCAAATGGCGTTCAACCGTGCGTGAGGCACCACGATTGCATTCAACATAATATGAAATGCGTACAGGGAGATGGAGTGTAGTACAATATAATTTTAATATTTTAGTACCTTCATATTTGATGTAACACAAATAGTTATAAAGAGATCGTAAAATTCGTAAACATTTTTGAAATATACTATAAAATAAAAAATACAATAAAATTACCTAAATACATTCGCCGCCAAGTCAGGTAGACGTCATTTTAGTTTAACTTATGACATGACTTTGATTTCGATTTATCGTGCACTATCCACAGTTCACTAGTATTTTTCCAATAGAGATCAGTTAGATTACCCATCTAAATGATCTCTACTGGAAAATACTAGTGAACTGTAACCTAATAACTTTTAAAATCTTTCTTCTGAATCATTTTGTTAGTTATAGATTCAGGGTACAGTATAGACTAATAAGATTGCAACTAGCTAAAAGAGGATAGGAATTATACGTTTATAAATTAAAACACCAGCTTATTAATAAAAGCTACAGAATCTCTTTGCTGTTCTTTCTCTAATAGTACCTTTAAATGGACAAGTTGCTGTTAGCCGTAAGCTGCCTGAAGCAGACATTACACTTTTCTCTAAAGAATCTAAAACTAAAACGTTTACAGGAGTTGAATCTTTGTTTGTAAAAATAAAATCCGCTAAAGCGGAAACGGGGCAGACAAAGACAACAGTTTGTAGCGACGAAGAAAATTCTCATAATGCAAGATAAGACGCTGCAAAACATGAGGGTATATTGGCAGAAGCACCGAAGTTTTCGTACCTGCAGTTCATTAGGCGGAACCGAGTTCCCCAGACGTGGGTTGTTGGAAACAAAATTAACTTAGGCAAATATAAAGATCCCGAATTGTGATGTGCTTAATGAAACTCGTTGGAACTTTGTACAGAAATGATGTTTTATGGTAAAACATCAAAGGGCTGTATAAAGTTAATGTATATGATTACTGTAGGTTTTAATAATTATTTGACTTAAACAATGAACTGGCTAATATTAGAAAATAAAAAAATAAAAATATCATTAATTTTATATCATCAAAATTACATGCGTGCTTACAATTTTTTAAATAAGCAATGCCCGATTATTGTTAGCCAAAGTATTAGTAAGTATTTTTTCTACAATATTCAATATTAACTATCTCTTGAAAACTCATTGTAGTTTTAGAATTATTTATGGTTTTTAATTTTATTTAATAATAAACTTAATAATAATATTTAATAATAAATATTTTGAGACCTAACTTTCTAGCAAACCAATAAACGGATTTATTTAGAAGCCGAAAAAAGGATAAAAACTTGCACAGAATTTCTCTTTGCCGTCTCAAGTGAACAATATCCAACACTCGAAATTCTATTCACGTTTCAACCCAACTGTTCGGTGTATTGTTAAAACATTGGCTTTATAATACCTTATATTGTTGTAAAGTGAACAGCAAAGTTTGTGCATCTGAAAGTTAATTATCAGAGCCCGTCGCGGCCGCGGCCCAAACGCGAATGTGTAAATTCTTATTTCCCTTGAAAAACTTTAATTTAAAGTTTGTTGCCGGTTATATTCTGGACGGTATGGTGCGGGTGAAACTGCACTTCCTTTTAAGCTTATTTTCTTCGCAGGGACTCGAAAATTTTCTTTAGATTAGTTTTTGTTATTCGGAAAAATAGGACGGTTGTATAAGGAATAGTGGGTTCCGTTTTTTCTCACAAATTGGACGTCGCCTCTTTACAAAAGGACTCTTTCATTTGGCACAACCGAGAAACGGATTTGTTTATTTTGAACTCGAGGCTTCACCTAATTCATTTGGCTGGTGGACCAGCTTTAGCACTTGGAATGAGCTGTGTATCTCGACAGCCGACTAATAAAATTAATAAATAATTTACAAAAATAGTCAATTTTATATTTTTTTTCTTTAGACAACGGCTCAGTGGCAAATTTGCAAAGCACCCGGCTTGATACCGGAACGTCCTGGGTTCAATTCCCAGCTCGGGCAAAGTGTGTTTCAGATTTTTCGATGCATGGTTTGGGATTACCAACCCTCATTTGGCAAAGGCATTAACCCACCAACCCGCATTGGGCCAGCGTGGTGGGTTATGGCCCAATATCCCCACGTGCTACTGATCATGTGGGAGGCCTGTGCCCAGCAGTGGGACATTTATAGGCTGATGATGATGATGATGATGATTTGGCAAGGGTGGTGATTAAGCAAATACCCATCAATTGAAGCGATGACTTGATTTCAATGATGAAGGCCTTTGCCCAGCTGTGGGACAGTATAGGCTATTTACATTTACTTAATTTATTTTTAGACTGTTGATTTATAAGCTGTTAGTAAATGTATTTAAACTATGTTAGTAGGCAGAAAACAAAACTATTTTGAATAAGTTTTATTTGCAACTGTAGTTGACATTGTTTTTTTTAATACTAAACTTCAGAAATCAGTATCATATAGTTCGTATAGATAGTATCATATAGATCATAGAGTTTCTTAGTTGTTGATGGTTGTTGAGGATCCATGTAAAGTGGGATCATTATCGTCACTTACTAATACTGACATGACATACATACACTTACATGAAATTAAAGCCCATGACTCTTAAGTTTTCTATTTCAATTTCTTTTTTCTACATCATAAGCCTATACTAGCCCACTAGTAGACATTATCATCACCCTATACAAGTCCACTGCTGGCGATAGGCCTCTCCAAGTGTACGCCACTGAGTATGATCCGCGGCTACTCTCATCCAGCTCTTGCCAGCCACCTTGCGAAGATCGTCGCTCCACCTAGTCTGAGGGCGTCCTACACAAAATCTTAAAATAATATTTGCTAGAAACAATATGGACTCTGTAGGGCATAGCTAATTTTTGGATAGAAATTTTCTTTTATTTATTTACAAACAGAAAAACAGTTAAGGGGGTGCAGCGCGGACGCAAAACTGCGAGCGGCGCGTGGCAGTGGTGTGACAACAGCGCACGACTACGAATACGCACGCACACTAATATTTGTACAGAGTAGGCTGCTGATTTAATTAGAGCAATGATTACTTTCGTAAAATCATAGGCGTTTGGGTAAAAAATTATAAAAGTCTTAATATTTTCATATTCATATCTTTTAATTGAAAAATAAGACAACAGTGCCCTGCGGAATATCAATATAAACATTTTGATGTCGGATCATTGTTTCATTTGTGCTGTATTTACAAAGTTTCTAAAGAAATAAGTTTTTATATATCATTACTTTTACGTATTGTTAATGCAGGTTCTGGGTATTTGTTTCAAATTCCAAGACAACCACGGCTTTGTGAAAGGATCAAGCTAACCTACACTAGTCCTTTTCATGTATAAGACCTATTCAGCGCCTAGCACCAGTGTCTTAAAAACACGTAAATTTTCGAAATTCCGCGCTGCACCCCCTTAACTAATGCGAGGTACTTTAAAAGAAAATCTAATAATTTGTTATCAGTCACTTAGCAGACATCTTCACTTAGGTACTTTCTTACCACATTAAAAGTAAGTTGTATTCAGCTTAACAAAGCATAACTTAATAACATGAAAGAGCACTGTGCAATCCTTTTAAGAGTTTTCTTCAACTTCTAGTAAATAAAGTTTTATTCGTATTTCAGCGAAATGACAAATCTCCAGACAGCTTATAAATTGAGGGGAGTCTGATATTAGCATCTAGAAATTGCTATTTTTAGCAATAATGTCTAGGGATTTAGTTAGCATATTTTCTAAGACTTCTAAACTTTTAAGATATTAAGCGAAAGGTATGTAGATACTGAAATTTAATTTCAGACCAGACATTTTTCTGTAACAAACATAGATAGACAATGCACCGAATATGAATGCCTATATGTTTCTAATATCAATACCTATAGTTTGTACAACTTCCCTGGAATAAAGTGGTAATTAAATAAATCTGTTATGACAATTTCTAAGCTCTTATTAATAATGTTATATTTTTGCAACATATAAACAGTTATTACCAAACAATTCTTTTTTTCTTTAATATATCCTTCGTACATTGTCCAAAGACACTAGGCCTTATGGTACTTACTTACGTGAGGTATAAATATTTATATAAAAGACCAGTAGCAAAATGGTCAGTGCAGCCGCCCGGATTGCGGAAGACCCAGGTTCGATTCCTGGTTGGGTCGGGTGGGCGTTTAATTTTTTTACTGTATTTTATATAAATATTTAATTCAGCTTAAGTGTAGCAATTAACACTTAAAAATAAAAGTAAAAATTCACGTGGGTATACTTTGCACCCCATTATCTAAACAATTGACTGGAGCTAAGTGTCTAATGCAAGTTTTATCTGCTATTCGATCACGTTAACGAAATCACGACATTTATGGCAAAATTTTAAGTTTCTTCGTTTGTCACTATAAAAGCGCTGCTTCAGTGCATACAATTTCTTGTTTTCGCTAATGTGATCGAATGTCAATTTATCTAATACTCGCACTAGGCTCTCGCTAAAGTTGCTCATTTCTCGTTCGAAAAGCACCACTGGCAGGATATCACTGCTTGTGCCGTTTACTCTACTACAGTCGACTCCAAAATGTCCTCTTTGGCTGTGAAGTTAAAAAGCTCACTCACGTCTCGGCACCTATCCTACATTTTCACGGTTCATCGGGCAAAAAAATAAAATGGCATTTTAAAAGGGATCGGGGAGCCTTTCATCGTTTTTGTCCAATTTCGAGACGATGCCGACCGGCCGTGCTCGCGCATGTTTCAACAAACACTGATTTAACGATTCGTAAAACGAGTGAATTGGATTTATCCCGACGACTTTGTGTGTTTTCGTTTTGTTTTTTTTTTCTGCGAGCGTGTTTTGTTTTCGTCTTAAAGTAGAATTCTACGTACACAACGCAAGTTACGCTTCGAAGTTCGAACGTATGCTTGGCTCCTCCATATCGTTGTAGAAATTTTCGTAAAATAAGTGATTTGAATTTTATTATTCCGACAGTGTGTTTTTTGTTTTGTTTTTTTTTTTTCTGTAAGCGTGTTTTGTTTTTGTCTTAAAGTAGAATTCAACGTACACACCCAAAAACAGGTTACGCTTCGAAGTTCGAACGCATGCTTGGCTTATCTAATGTAAAACGAGTGATTCAAATTTTATAATCTCCGCTCTGCGTATTTTTGTTTTGTTTTTTCTGCGAGCGTGTTTTGTTTTCGTCTTAAAGTCTACGTACATAAGTTACGCTTCAAAGTTCGATCGCATGTTTGACTTATCCGAATCTTTGTAGAAATTGTGCACGTCCCATTTTATAATTTAACATACATACATGACAGCTAATAACGCCAATAAATGTCAAGGGGCTTGGGGTGCATTTTGTAATACGTCTCGCTTCGGAAAGTGGCAAGGGACAGCAATGCTTCTGAACACGTAGATCAAACAAATGCCAAATCGCGAAATTGTCGTGGCAGATTTTCGACCCTCACGAAACAGTTTTTAATAAGCTCCCTACGTAGCTAATACGATAACAACCATGAAATTATACACAATTGAAATTACTTCATTGACAGCTTTAAAGTTGCTTCATTAAAAAAATCAACATCGCCACCATCATAATCAGGAAATGCCAGTCTGCTGCTGGCAGAAACTATACATTGAAAACTTACTACGGCAATTACTTTTATGAATAGAGCCAAAGATGGTTTTCGTCCACTCTGAAAATGTAGGTAAGTATATCGCATAATTTTAGAAATACATTTTTTTATACTTTGCATATATTTTTTAAACACAATTTGGCTTAAAACCAATTTCACAGTTTTAATATTCAATAGTGACAAAAAATAAAAGGCACAGAATCTAATACCTTTAAACGAGCAATTCTTATATATACAGGGTGGCTCATTCAAAACGGTCAGTATGGGAATGTCTGAAACTATAAGACATACGAATATTTGTTCTTAGGAACCATGTCACCGATTTTGATAAAAAGAAAAACTGCATTCATACATTTGAAAAAAAACTGTACCCAGCTCGGGAATCAAACCCGGTTGTTTTGAAAAAATAAACTTACACTTTTTCTATTTAAATATCGATTGTGTAGGTCTTAAGCTGTAAATGTCTCTAAGAAACATGATGTCTAAAATGAATAAAATGCATTGTTTGGACATACTTTAATTTATCATAGTAGGTGTTCGAAGTGACCACCGTTACAATATTCAACAAGTTAAGGCGTGTAAAATTGTCTCTATGGCTGTTTGTATGTACCTCTCTACTTGTTACATACACCTTATCATGTGGCATTAGCATTGCATTAAATCTTTAAAATATTAAAATAATAAAAAATAATTATTAAAATATTGTATTGAAAAAAACAGTGGTCACTTCGAACACCTACTATGATAAATTAAAGTATGTCAAAACAATGCATTTTATTCATTTTAGACATCATGTTTCTTAGAGACATTTACAGCTTAAGACCTACACAATCGATATTTAAATAGAAAAAGTGTAAGTTTTTTTTTCAAAACAACCGGGTTTGATTCCCGAGCTGGGTACAGTTTTTTTTCAAATGTATGAATGCAGTTTTTCTTTTTATCAAAATCGGTGACATGGTTCCTAAGAACAAATCTTCGTATGTCTTATAGTTTCAGACATTCCCATACTGACCGATTTGAATGAGCCACCCTGTATATACCATTGAAAACAAACTTGTAAAAAAACAAGTCTCCAACTCAGTTCTTCTACCGTAAAAGTTGTGAGATCCATGTAATAAATACCAAGTTCTCAATATTAAAAATCTTTTATGTTTAATAAATAGATTGACTTGGCCATCGCATGAAAACGCAATGTATCTCACAAGTAAAGAAAAATAAATAAACAGAGTATATCTACTACGTCCAAAATTGAAAAGTGGTCCCTATAAAATAAGAAATGGAAGCTAGCTGGTTCCAAACATGATTATGCAACTTTCTGCATCATCATCCTTAGTGCCACGTCACCAGCACGGTTAGTACTGATTGCAAAAGGGGACGTATTTGTTAAAAATAAAAACTAAAAACCCATATCACTATAAAACACTTTATTCTTTATGTGTTAAGGATCAAAATGCGTTGACTTATAAAAGCCATTGAGCTTTGCTTACATGATTTTGCAAAATATGTTGTTACTTTATCCACAGTCAGCTAGGTGTGGTTTAAAATTGTTCGCAGTTTATGTTCTGAATAATATCATCATTATTGCTCTGTAATCGTACCACTGCTGGGCTCGGCATTGCAGAGGTTAAGCCATAAGTTCTTAACTCACCACGCCTAGTCCTATGTGGATTGGTGGTTTTTTTGAAGACTGGCATCTTACGATACCGCTGCCAACGTTGAGACTAAATAAATACTTTTTGAAATAGTTTGAAAATATTTAGCACTATAATTTTTATGATCTTATACACGATTGTAATAATAACATGTGTATCTTCATGATGCATGTAGGTACAAGGTATAAATACACGGTCTCGCTGTTCTTAGAACTAGAATTAAATTTGAATTATATTTAAAAATATTTCATAAAGATATATTACCGTGAAGAGTGGCGTGCGAGGGAAGAGGCCTATGCACTGCAGTGAAGTGGGATGATGATGATGATGATAATATAAAAATTATTATATTAGCCGAAACCACCCGGGACCCCAGAGCAAGCAGCTACTTGAGCTAGCGTATCAGCCTCGCTATCCAACGTGGCAATGCTGCTAGCTTACCGAGCACTCTGCCTGATGAGAGTGATTTGGGGCTTTTTTTGGGTTGTATTTAATCGATAAATAAATAAATAAATAAATAAAAAAGCGTTTATTTTCTCTACACAATAAGGAGTTACAAAAGGCCTAAAATATACTATTTAGATACATTGCATCCTATCATTTGTGAGAGACTGGTGCCTGAAATAGGTTTTGTGAGAAACCTGCAAATACAGGTCACCAGGACCCCCCTCGCGGACATAGACAGAATATAACTAATGGCAACATGAGTAAGATGTAAAGAGACGAAAAAAAAAAAAAAAACAAACAAAAAACAAAGACAGATGATTTAGGATCTAGTAGTCCTGACCACAAAAGAAGTCAGAAAATAAGTCAAACCCTAAATTGACAATTTATAAAAATAAAATAAAATATTTAATCGATCACCAAACTAACCTAACCTAACCCACAAAAATACAAAGTTAGCACCTAAACTACTATTTAGATGTTAACTTAGCATTTTAGGTGCTAGCCTACTATTTTTTGTGGATCAATTTATTATTTCTCCTTTTTTTTATTTATAGTTAGTGGTAGTTATAGTTTATAGTTTTTATAAGTTTAATAGTAATTATATTAATAATATTATTAATAATATCTTTATGAATTTTCATGTAAGATCGTCGAAATCGGTTCGCTATTATCGCAGATATTTAACAAAAATTATAACTAATATTAACTTAGAAACTTCCTCTTCTTTCAGAGGTCGTAAAAGACTTGTACAACAGCACCGCGTTCCATTTCACGCTTATATCTGCACAATGACGAGTCATCGTGTAACATATTCTTAAAGCCACAAATAAGGCATCAAAAAACATGTCGTCTCTATAAATTCAATAGTGAAAGGTAAACAATCGATCAATCAGTGTATAAAATATTCATTACTACGATTGAATTTTATTGGGAAAAGGCATAAAAAACCAAATCCGTTCATCCAAAAATCAAAAAGGGTTTGTACATTGCATCTGAATAAGCAAACGGAATTTAATTATAAACTTTTTCTGTTGCCCATCGCTCAATCAAACTACGCATAAACAAAGCTACACACAAAAGTATAAAAATCAATAAGGCCGGTTATTCACACAGCACATTTAAGCCTACTCGTATAAAGTCTGGCAGTGCAGAGCAGTCGGTAGAAAAACTGCCCCGCATTGGTGCACTGCTGGTTGATCGGCATTTGTTCTTCTATTTGTTCGCTTCGGCTTTGCCGCTCAGCCAGTCATAAAAAGCCGAACTTAATTATGCAAGTAGGTAGTTCAACAATTAATGCCAAATCGAAGGTTCTAGTAGCAACCTAGTGTATGGCTTTTTAAATACTGATTTACAATATTTAAAAAGTCATCAAACTCAGTCAATTTTCGAAACGTGTGAAAAGGTTCTTAATTATTAACCTGTTAAAAATTGTTAATATTATTATTATTGTAGGTCCGTCAATCTTCTCTTTTAAAATATTCTATGCCAAAAAATATTCTTTCTCCCAAATTGTGTTTGACGTTTTCAGATTATTAAATTAGCAAACTTAATTAACTTCGCTGGCTTGGAGCTTAACAAAATTTCAGAAATACAGTAATAATAAAGACGGCCCTCGCAAGCTATAGGTACTTGTTGTTAACAAACAAAACTAAACTTATTATTCAGAAAAAGTGAACTTAGTAACTAATTTGTAAGCTCAAACGCGACTGAGAAAAGCATTACAAAGACAATAGGTGCGATTTTAGCAAATGAACTGTTCAATATTCAGGATGCGCAGACTAGGGAAACATGGAAGACGGAGTATCGGAATCGTACGGCCCTTAACTTAATTATCATAATGGCGACCAATAAAAGAGAGGTTCGCAATTCGTGACGTGCCGTAGCTTTAAAAAGTACTATCAAAGGTGCCTGAGGCGGAAAACGTCGCATCTTATTTAGCGCCCCCTGGAAGGGAATACAAGGATCGGGGCCTTACCTAATCACATTACGGACAATGAAAGAGCTCCAGAGAAAAAAGGGCCGAAACAGATTTGCATGAAACGTCAAAGTTCATTACGAATACGGCGGGCGGTTGGTTTCTTTTTAGTATGCAGAATTGATCAGATTTAATATTTACATTCAATAGTAATTCCTAGCTTGTAAAATATAGGCATACTTCGTCATGTGTTATGTGTCAATTATTTTCCTATGCTAGCGTATAGCGTTTAGTAGTGGTACTGGAGACAAGTAATGACAACTACTAAAACTTCTGTAATACTCCCGTGAACATTCTAAAGCTCTTCTTATTAATTTCAAATTAATAAGAATATTAATTACCCTTGCCCCACTGGGTAAAATTCAGTACTGGAGCGACTTTTAAATCTCACCGGTAATCTGGAAATAAAAATGAACATGAAATACACTATGAAACAATTTTTTTTTTGCAGTATTTACAGTTTTATTACTAAGATACATACCCGTCAAGAATTGTCGGTATCATAATATAAGTTACCACTTCAAAAATCGCCCCCCACTACATCGTTATTATTATGATTAGCCATTGCTTGTTTGCAATTTTTATAGACTGAAACAAAAGAAAATAATTAATATCATAATTACCTACTTAGAGTAAAAAAATAAAATAAGGATAACAATTTAACATATTTTATTATAGCAAATATTTTTTTTAAAACTACATATATGTGTATAGCCAAAAGGCATGTACATGTATGTACAGATTGCATATCAGACTTACCGGGACTATCAAATATCCTTAATGGATGTATAGTAACATGCCATTGACTTAGGGTTCTTAGTCTTTTTGGGGAGGTTTTATTATAAGTACTTACTTTTAAGATTACTACTTATTACTACTTTGTGAATAACGGCGTTGGTTACAAAATTAGTAAGGTTCTGTACTTTCAGCTGTAGTAAAAGACACATTTGGTAAATGGAATTTTTTATTTTTTATATTTTACTTTACTTGGGAAACATACAATACAATAATGTTTATAAATGTTACATACAATTTTACATACATCACTAAAGTTTCCACTTATTACTAATACATAAGTTTGAGTACTAAAGTAAAGGTAAAAAATCAAAAATAAACAATGAATATAATAATACGTTTTAAAGTAGCGTCCGTGTTCTTATGGAGTTTGTTATAATCAAATCAAAAATATTAACAAGAACCAAAAAAATTATTCAAAAATTTAGGTATTCTGTTCTCTAATACCTGTAAAGCTTTTGGTAAACGCTCATTGATTTTAATATTTCAATTTACTTGATTATATTAAAATCTGCCATCACATGCTGGGGCTCCCTATCTGTATTGAACAATGCGGGCAATACCATTCACATCGACTGTGCTTAGTCAATCAGGCGTGAACTCTTTTATATCAGTGGTCACGTGCCGAGCGACGGTCAGGAAACTGTGGGGAATGTGTTTGAGCGAAACTAACGTACTCAAAACCATGCCACATTAAGGGAGCCAAATGATAAGCCGAAATTTGGTGACAGTGGAAAGAAAATGGGGGATGTGCACAGAAAAAATGTAGATCCTCTGATATTGTACTTCTAACATCCTATTGTGTGTAATGATATCAAATTCTGAGGAGCTCGTGAAAGCAACGGCTAGCACATTCAGGTTGTGATTACGCAAGGTAAACAACTCATCAGCAATGATGAACAAGTGGCTAAAAGAGTACCTCAAACTAATTCGTGTTTTGGAAGCCCTTGTTTGCTCTTGCTGAGTTTCTTGCCGGTTCTTGTGACAGGAGATGTTATAGTGACATTCATAAGTGCTTATTTGTAGGCTTTAAGAACTGAATAAATGATTTTGTAATTTAAATTCAATTTTGAAGGAGCTTTCGTTGGTTCTGTTTTCTTGGTGTACCTATAATAGAAATCGTTAAGTCTTTACAACCTTTGTAATGTCTGGACCCCAATTCAACTTCCTAGGTTTGAATAGTATGGTTAGCCGTTAATCCTAGTTTCTGACGTATAGCGCCCACCCACCTGCGGTGAGATACGGATATATCTGTCTTAGTTAGCTAATATAGCTTGATAATGATGTCCAGAACTAACATTGGTCAGATGACAATATAGTAAGTACATCGCACAAACTAGTCTCATATTAAGAGATCTCGGGTTCGGTTTCCAACATATACTCGTAATAATGAGAGTACTCTCATCTATTATACTTCGTGTGTAAAATAGCTTGTTTTAAGACCACCCAGCTACCACCTATTAATAGTTTAGTTGCGTTCGATATCTAGTTCCGCAGTAGAGAAGGATTCTAGTCAAAGTTTTCTATTCAGCCTTTTTGTCACTTAAAAAACAAACACACACACCACTTAATCAGCTGTTTGATGTGACAGTTCAATGACCGTTGTCCCGCAAAACGCGGACGGATGTCGCGCGTCTTTTCGCACCCCACATTATTTTGCGGAAAAATCAATGGTCGAACCGTTTCCTACACGAGCAGACCCAACCTTAACAGGAAGAGAGATCATTATTATTACTGTCCATACCGTCAATGGGAGCGTGGCGGGTGACTTCCGCACATTGGGTTTCCTTTATGCGACTGATGGCTTTATAAAAGCAGTTATTTCGCCGGTGTGCCCCGTTTAATTTGTAAGTTTGGTACAATGAAAATGTAACGACGGTAATAAAATAACGTGAACACACTTTTGTTGGTGATTTCGTATTTTCTTTGTAAGACAAGATTCTAATGAAATACCTAGTTGGCTAATTAAATAATTAATTTTTCTACTCTTTGGCTTCACTGTGAGCGAATATTAATTGTGATTTCCCCTTACTTTAATATGTTATATAATTTATTTATTCAGGTATACCAAAAACAGACAGGATAACTTAAATAACAGATGTCCTAAAGCCTCCTTTTACTCGGTCTGGATATTTTAAGGACTCATTTACAGTCAAAGCTACGTTCCTTTGGGACCAACTACCGCCTGAAATCCGTCATTCTAAATCACTTTCCACCTTTAAAACCAAACTGCACAAGCATTTACTTGTGTCATCTGCTAGTAACATGTTATAGTTTTTTTTGTCTATTATTTTAAGTATAATTATATATTTTATTTAAAAGTATGTATGTATGTATGTATGTGTGTAAAGGGTATTATTTTTACTTATTTATTTAATGTTAGCGCACTTCCTCTATCTCTTTCTTGGATTCTCTAATCAAAGGTTGTCTGGAAGAGATCGCTTGTAGCGATAAGACTGCCTTTGCCCATATACTAGCTTTAAGTTTTTGTTTATTTGTTGTTTTCATTTTGTTTCCATTTGTGTGTGAGCAATAAAGAATTTATCTATCTATCTTAATTAACAGAATAACAAACACCGATAATGTTCAAAACGGCGTAAATGCTAAAACTTATAAAATAGCACTACGACATCTTTCGCTTTTAAATATAATAATTCTTCGAACGTGTTAACATTATTCGTGTTTAATGTTTTACTGACTAGGTGTAACAGCTATTTAAACCCCGCTACTCTTTATTAAGCAATACTCTTATATTTATAACAAAAGAGAAAAAACAAAATGGCAATCGCATTTGTTTCGGCAACAAACTCCTTTGCACCTACATCAGACGTTACGTATTCACGAAAACTCAATATTTACTCTTCCTTCAAAGTCTCTTTTTTGTACTATCACATTTTACTATGTATTTATTCAAACTGGGACAAAGTACAGGCAAAGTCACAAGTTAAACTATTTGAGGAGGCGAATTTTCCGACGCCCAAGTGACAAGTGTTACCATTTTTTCCCTTTTGTAGGGACGTCTCGATTTTTAGCAAAGCAAATGTTCAATCAGCGAAGTCAGTTTTGTTTACAAAACAAAAAAAAACTTGAAACAATCAACAATAGACCTTGATAATATTTATAAGAATATTATTAAGTTTTATTGATGAACCAAATACTTCTAATACATTTGGTTTATCATTTCTTTCCGTCTTATTTAATAACGTTAACGTTAACGTTTTTCGTGCATCATATAATAAATTTATATTAGTAATTCCAAAGCACGTTTAACATATTTTTAAAATGTTGCCTACTTATTTTTATATTTCTGTCCTATAATTTTTTTTCGCTTGGCAACACTACTTATAACTGAATTTACGATCGACTCTATCCTGCTAGGGAGACAAAGATCACGAGTTTCGAAGCCCCCTTTTTATATTATTGACGTGTCGCAAACTAAATTGGTACCTTTCTAGGGGGAAATCTGTTTTATTTGACATATTAGGTGTGTTTCGCTGCACGCTGCGATCTAATATTCTGAGACAGGTGGGTCGTTTGATTTAAACACCCCACAGTTCGATTCACTTTGTGTGTTCGACTGTCTTTTATTTAGACGTGCTCATTATTTTGTTTCTGACTAGTGACCGACTTCGTCTGCATAAATTCTCATTCCCCTTGATTTTTTAGGGATTTACAAACTTTTATTTATCAAATTTATTTATAGTCCGTATCCATATTATTCAAGGATAGTGCTGCTTTTTATCAGTGGTAGAATGTAAAGATTAGCCCGGTTGTATGTATGCTTAGAATAGCCACATATTGGTGGCTACTCTATTGGTGACTCAGTTGCAGCTATGACTTAATTTCAAAAATGTTGACCTTTGCCCAGCAAAGGACAGTATACTTTCCTACTAGATATAAAATAAGTGAAGGCGTTGACTTTCCTGAGGTTTGATAAAGATTGTTCTTTTTCGATAAATAATTTTGTAGTCTTTTTGCAACGGAACAACGCTACAAGTTAAAGAGCGTGATTTCCGAAGTTCAAAATTGTTTTATAAGCTCGTAACACATCTAAGGAGTAACCTATGCTAGCTTCGTTTAGCTTTTAAGATCGTTACATACCCGGCAGGCATTCTTAATATATGTCCACAACAGTTTAAGATAATTTCGGAGTAAACATTCGCATTGCGCTAAACCACCATAATGTATTGTGATGGTACCTCACCCCACCCACAATTAGGTATTAGGTACCTAATCAATGGGCGATCTCCCCGTCTGGCTCCCCACAAGCTGTGTCAACCTCAGTCCGATTCTGGAATGCCCATAATAGCCGATAATACAAAATGTATGGACAGATAACGGACTAAACAGTTAGCGCATATTATGTGCAGTAAAAGCAATTGTTGGGTATTTATAGTTTTTACTACGTATAAATACAAAAATTACAAAAGCGTAAAAGTTTTAGTTAATTTATTTGGGTATGGACTTAATGTCGTGAGGATGCCAAGGCGCAATTTGTTCCAAAATTCCAACAAAAATTATGATTACAACTATCTAACATATGAGTAATTACACTCTTTAAATTTGAAAAAGCTTTCCCATTTCGGTAAGTGTAAATTAAAGTAGCTTTGTCCGTCTATTCTTACTTCACCTCAAAACGGAGCACGAGATCGACTTATTTTGCATGAAGGTAGACAAAGGACCCAAGAGTGCCATTAGCTACGTTTTATCTCGATCAAAATCTATACTAATAATATAAAGAGGAAACCTTTGTATTTTGTATGTAGGTATGTATGTTTGCAACGAATAAACTCAAAAACTACTGGACCGATTAAAAAAAATCTATCACCATTAGAATGCTAAATTAGCGCTGAGTAACATAGGCTATATAAATATAATAATACTAAAAAGGACAATTTAATTTTCCAATAAAAATTATTTGTTTGTTTTGTTGTCATGGAAACCATTGATATATGTTTAACTCAATGATGGAAACTGTCAAAGCGGTACGAAGTCCGCCGGGTCAGCTGGTAATGAATAAAACAATGAAAACTTTTGAAACAGACTAATTACCACCCGGGTTAACTCTTACTTGAAAGCCACTACCAAGATTATCTCTATTAACATAATCACAAAATATATCTACAATAACATGGTTGCATTTAACCAGTACGAGTACAACGGAGTCGGATATATTCCCAAAGGAATATAAAGTTTATAGTTTTAGCGCTTCGGAAGCCCTTTGTTTCACAAGATACCCTTAGCATCCACCAAACTAATTAGGCCAAGGTAGTAGATCAATCCTTATTCCCTAAGCGGTTGAGGAAGGTTAGTAATTTGCAAAACGTCAATGCCGTTATGAAATAGAAGACATTGATAATAACAACACAGCACTTAAAGCGTTTTGTTAAGTTATTTTTTATATTTATTTATGTTTGTTGGTTTTTCTGTTTTTTTGTTTTTTTGTTATGACGTCACCGATTAGGCCCCTCCAGAACAGGTAAGCTACTACTTGTTTGTTCGCCTGGCTAGCTACCACCATCTTATCTAAGTATGTCGCCATAACATTAATGTTTATAGCATTGAAGAGTTCTGTCAGCTAGAGATAAGATAGCCGATGCCTCAGTAGTTGAGGATCCCGGGTAAAGTGCGCTTCCACTTTAATTGGCCTTATCATCACTTAACATCAGGTGAGATGAAGGCGCTCTGAATAGCCGAGAAATATAAAAAAATCCTAATATTATTTTATTTTATTTTATTTTATCAAGCTGCAAGTAACATAATATAAAAAATGTAACTCAAAATATTTGAAATACTTTTTTTTCTTTAATTACTTATTTGTAATCGTAAAAACCGTATATTCAACGATGCCATAGTGGCTAAAAAGATCCGTGATTGTAATAGCGATGGCCTACTGCTGTCCATCCCCATCAGTTTACTTAATGTAATCGCCAATCCTCTCCCCGCCGAATGTTTGATAATGGACGCAGATAGGATTGAGTGCACCCGCATGTTGTAATTTCGGTTAATTTAAAGTTATCGCAATGTTGCTGTTAAATAATTTGATTAATCCTTTGTTGCAATGTGTGGACTTCGCTTTATATTTGCATACAGTTTATCTTTGGGCTGTTTGGTTTGACAAAAGAGTAACGACTCTTCTGTCAAATCAAATAAACCTATAAAACAGAAGAGTAACGACGAATTTTTCGGATAATATGCAACGCATGGCATTTGTTTTGTTAAACGGCTACCTAATTCGTTTCTCATTTTCACGTATTTTGAGTTTCCGATTGTCCTGTGTATATTTTTATCGTTTACAGTTCAAAAATACTCCATACCTTTTTTATTATTAAGGCGCAGATACGGAAACACATTTAAAAAATCCTATTGTAGCTATAACATTAGATTTTAAAAATTCTCATTTTCGACGTAACTAAATACGTTTTAACTACCCAGAGAGGAAAGGTGTACAAACACGATTTAAAATTCACGGCTTTACTTTTTTTTTAACGGAATATTTATAACTCCGCCAAAAATTTACAGCGCACATAAAAATAAATTAAACATGGGGCCCCGGAATTATCTTTACAGGACTTATAATTGGCTCTCCCGAAATTGCCGTTGCTTCTATTATGAGCCCGGCGTTCCTTTTAGCACCCCAACGTTTAGTCCGAAGACATGTTGTGTTCTCCCTAAGTGTATGTAAATTGGTAAATGTAATAAATTGCATATATTTATCTGGTAATGGCTCTTTAACGCCCGAGGCGTAGTTTGGAAGGGGATCGATTGGTGGCGGAAAAGATGGTCTTAAATTGCACTTAGGCTTTAGGAAATGCCGCTGATATGTCAACGGTGTTTAAAGGTTATTTTGTTAATTTAGGCATAAGAAACCATCGAATAATTCCGCCTCTGTGGTCTAGTGGTTAAGACCACTGGTTTAGACCCTATGGGTCCCGGGTTTGAACATGTTTGTGCACTCGATTTGGTTGGTGGTAGGGCTTGTTTGTCCGCCTGGCTAGCTACCACCATCTTATCTAAATATGTCGCCATAACATCAATGCTTGTAGAATTGTTGTGTTCCGGCAGCTAGAGATAACATACTAGTTGAGGATCCCGGGTGAAGTGCGCTTCCATCATTAGCCTTATCATCACTTAACATCGGGTGAAATCAAGGCAAGGCTTACTCGTAAGATATTTAAAAAAAGATAGAATGAAAGCGCTTATAATTGTTCCAAACATCACGAGGGACAACACCCACAATAAACGGGCGTTCATTGTGTTGTCGCGTGATTTCATTGTAAACAGCACGAGTTTGCTGCGTCGCGCCGTGCTTTCATTGTGGAGAAGCGGAGAGTTAATTTTGGTCCAATTGGCATACCTTTACATAAAAGTTTTATAATCATAATTAAAATGTTTGTAGGTACTGCTATTTGCTTAGGGACCGCAAAGTCTGGACCACAATGCTAGCATGAGCAAAATGTTATTGATAAAACCAACTCGTTTAGTGAAATTACGCATTCAATAAAAAAATTACCCATATAGGCATATCAACAAATACTAGTAAAGTCTAGATAAAAGATAAAACCTCATCCATTTAAATTAAAAAGAATATACAATTCAAAAAAATCGTTTTACTTTACATTTTAATCTGATACACACGCCGTGATCACGATTAAACGAGCCCGTACGAGCTGGACATAAAGACAGACGATTCTTTTGCAATTGTAAAATGCGAAATGCCTGTGGCATCGTGTGCCGTGCCACTGCCACTCGCGCAAGGAATCGACTGTTTATCGATTTGTAAATAAAAATCGAGTTGGAACAAGTGCATTTGAATGTTGCGCTGCAGTAGAGAGAGCGCTTTAGTAAAGTCCAACAGCGAGCTCTTAATTTCGAAGTACTCTATTGACTTTGTTGTTTAGTGATAAAGGCGACTACTTTCTAAGGTTCTAGATACTCGTAAGTATAAATAGTAGGTACAAATTGCATTTGATTCGAATTTTATTATAATTTAACAAGTTGGTACAGACTGCACATCGGACTATCCAAAAATGTCAAATTTCTTCAATTTTTCAACCAAATTACGATAGACATAAAAATCAAAGTAAGAAATTTTCGTAGTTCTCAAACAATTTGAGAGACTTGAACGTGAACAGCGTTCAAAGTCAGAAGTTATACTCATATATTGTGAACGCGATTTTACCGAATTTTAATACGCTGTAACGTAATGAGAAACAGATAACTGTATTTGCTACTGTAGAAATTTATTGTTTTAAAGTATTTGATATCAAAAACACAAATGCTGAAAAACTTTCCACGAGCAGGATTTGAACCTGCACCTTTCTGACATACCGGGTCAGGTGCTCTTCCAATTGAGCTATCGTGGTTCTAACCAGCCCGCCGAAATTATTCAACACTTTTTACTTTGAAAGCCAATTCAATGTCAACAACTACCGTCACTAACATCCGATCATAATATTTTTACAAATATTAAAGATCAGTTAAGAAGTAAGCAAGTCAGAAAGGTGCAGGTTCAAATCCTGCTCGTAGAATTATTTTTTCAGCATTTGTGTTTTTGTAATTTGTTCGCAACAAAATTTGCGTTAAAAATTATTTGAACATTTTATTTGATATCATCCTGACGCTTCGAATTCGAACCCAAAGTTACGTGGTTAGGGGTCACAAGGAGTCTCTGTATTATCATTTAACTTCAGTGTTCGCGTAAACTTAAGATATCAGTGTAGAAGTTGGTTTAATGATCTCTAAGGTATAGAACGATGTATACCTCTCTACCCTAACTAGCCAGTTATAAACTGACCACACCAATCCATCTCCACAACAAGGCTACAGAATTTTCCCAGCAATTGCTATCTAACAAGACCAATCGTTACAACAAACACAATTACAAGACACAATTACAATAAACGATTGAAATTGTCGAAACCAAATCATAAAGGTCTCATAAACAAAAATATAACGTTGTCACCGCTTGATCTCATTAAAGAGTAAATATGTGTAGTTTTTTATTGGCTTAACGTTTCTCATGCTCTACATATGGTGGTTCTATTAAGGCCGGGGTCAAAACTATCGTTAGAATCAGTCGTGCCTGCTTATCACAGCATCTGCAGATTGTTATTGATCTCTATGAACTTTTCCTGTATATCGTTTCATAGTTTAGTTTAATAGTTTATTTAATTCATAAACAATACAATGTAGTGATGGAAAAAGATATTTAACAAAGTGATAGTTGCATGTCAAAAAAAATATAACGAATTCAAAATTGTATCATTATTCGGGCTTTGTTGTATGCTTATAGGTCATGTATTACTTTAAAAGTTTAAGGATAAGGGTACTTGGTATACCTACATGGAAATATATTTGTTTATACCCACCCAATAGAATTGGGCCCGCGTGGGATGTTATGACCGAATCTCCCACTTTGCAATTGCTCATGTAAAAAGAGTAGCAGTAAGACGTTTAAAGGATGATTTAAAGAATGTTGATGATGATGATGATTATGATGACAAGTTTTGTTGGTTTTGTATGTGTTTACAATCTAATAGGTATCATATCATCAGCCTATAGCGACTGCAATCTTTATCTAACCATAACTGGGCCCAGAAGCTTAACTTCTAAGAGGAGATCTTTCATCATCATCATCAGCTCATTTTATATCCCCACTGCTGAGGCAAAAGCCTTCCCTATGGACGGAAAGGGAGAACGGGCCGTAAACCACCACGCGGGCCCAGTGCGGATTGGTGTTTGTTAACGACTGCTAATGCAGCCGAGACCAACGGCTTTATGTGCCTTCCTAAGCACGGAGGAGCTCGAGATGATAAATTTTTGGTCACCCATCCGATGACCGGCCCTTGCGAACGTTGCTTAATCTCAGCACTCGCAGACCGGACGCGTTAACCACTGCGCCATCGAGCTCCTCGAGAGGAGATCTTTAATTATTTAAATTTGATCGTGTTGAACACTGACACAATTTGTTTGATTCCTAGAGTGGAAAATAATATTTTCGAGTATTCTACATTCCTTTAGGGAAACAAAATACCAAACAGTTAATTTTGAATACTTTTCTTAGTCCAATACAATTACAATAAACTGTGTCAAAATTGTAATGATTGTTTGTTTGGAGTTTGTACAGATTTTCGTGGTATAACTTATATCACGCTTAAGTAAGCAATAAGTGTGACCATGGTCGGTGTTTTATAGCCGAAACGTCGAGTAGGTACTTAAAAAGCTATGCCTAGGACACCTATACTAAAATTTATTAAACCCCGTCAATCATTTGTGATGGATCGAAAAAGTTTAAAACCGTATAAATGAATGAAATTAAAATTGTTTCAAAAATAATTGCATTCAAAAAACGGGATAAGGCGTTCGAGTTTAAAAAAAGCGTTATTAATATTAAGCACCACCATAAAAAAACTCAAACTGAGTGAGGGTGAAATAATTTTCCGGCAATCCTCTCCTTCGTGTTGAATTTATTAAGGGTCACACTCGCGCCCTACCTTGCCACTGTAAGTAACTGTTAGGAAAACGGTACGTTTAAATTCTGCTAGCAGAAGTGTCGCCATATATCACTGAAACATAATTTCTGGTCCCCTATAAAAAGTGAACTTCGGATCCCTTATAGAGTGCACGGGGCTTATGCGCGTGTCGATAGAGTGCTTTCTATCATGAAATCAGAAAACTTTAACTGTGGAATAATGGTCAAATTTACTTATAATTTTTTGTACTTTTAAGTAAAAGCTTGTGTTAAGTTTTGTTATGACTTTTGTTAGTCTTTTTTCATGTAGGACATTATAATGGATGATTGGTGCTTCTAATGTTATGTTATCGTACTTTAAGAAGATCATAGCTACTGATCTTTTTTTGCTCATTTGAAATCAGCTACATCATTCTTAGATAATGCATGATATGACGCTTTAGTGCCATGAGCGTATCTGAGAGCTGAGTAGATCTTCTCATATCTTTTTAATTATAATCGATTATTTGCGAGACCGTATACTTTTTGTTTAGAACTCTTTTTATCCGTCTTATTTCAAATTAATATACTACGTAAAAAGGTTAAGCTCAGTTCAATAGCTTCTGAGACTAATCAAAGTTTAGTATTTCTATTAGAGCCACAACTTTGTTCAATAAGTTCACAATAATGTATCGAATGTCTGATTTTGTTAATTTTTTGTCAAAATCAGTCTTCCCACCGTTGAGGCATTATTGAATTAACAGACATTAAGCCTCTAGTATTTGCATATATAAATACAGAAAATCGATAGAGAAAGCTCTCAATAGCGTTCGCTCTATCGACTTCGTTATCCAACCCTCGGACGTCTGTTTCTTATTTACCGGCTACAAGGATTGGAGCTGATTGTTTTTATGGCCGCCGCTCGGACTTAAAGTTTGAATCTATCCGGAACACGTGTACCGAACGTCTGCGTCGGTTTCGGCAAAACTTAGAGCGGTCAGAGTGTTACTGTTTACTTGGTGTTTGGAACTGGGCACGAGTACATGGCTGTGTATCTTGTTGTATCAACAGATTTAGTTTGACTAAAGTTGCAAAACAGTATTCTATTATAATGATTATCGCTACGTTGTCGTAATTTGTCAGTATTTAAAACACAGCTACTCGCATGTTTGGTGGGTAATGGCCCTATAGACAACATCAACATCACATAATATATTGTTTTTATCCCAAGTTAAGTAGCTAAAGCACTCGTTTTATGGAAATCAGAAACACACAACCGACACAACCACCCGACCCGACACAATATCGAATAGATCGTTTTTGACATCAATCCCGGGACCTCAGATAATGATGATGCTTTGATTGTTTCGACCAATTTCGGTCAACAACTGGCAAACACTTTGAGTCTTGGTGCGCCCAAAGATGGCAGATATAGCCAATCTTGTTAGTAAACTAAAGAACAGATAAACAAACATATAAACAATCCTATATATACAAACCTTCCACGTGTACGAAGACCCGATTCCAGCAGTAAGACGGTTTCAAACTGATGATGATAAATATGTTTAATTCAGACAACAAAAACAATATTATCAAATATATCCAGTGTTATATCAATTATGCCATAGCGACCAGTTCCTGCCACGCAGCTGTCCTGACCATACACAATATCTGCTAATCGCTGGAACGTTCACGATTAGAAACGGTAGCAAATCGCCGTTGTGAGGTCATCAGCATCACCCCAGTATCCGACGACACCCGACACCACACCGTCCGCGACAGCGCTGCGACTATAACACAAATCCCTATCTCAAATAATGTCGACCACAATTCGTCGCCGACCCCTCATCTCCCCTAAATCAAAGCTTCGCGTCACAACTCAACAATAAAAAAGGGAATAGTTATTCGTTATTTGTTGTCGGTTTGCATTAAAATGGAACGGGCTAGGCCTTAGCGGGCTCACCCTCCCGGCTTTATCTAAGATCGGGATTGCATAAAATTCTTATCCCTCACTTCAGTGTGGCAGCCGGAGTAACATTTACGCATCTCATTTTGGGGCCCTAGCTATTTAGATATACGGATCCAGTCTAGTTCTAATGCTAACTAATATGATAAATGCGAATGTTTGTCCTTTTTTCGTCAGGCGTGATTTTGCTATGAGAGATAGTGAAAAGCCCGAAAATGTGCAATTGGCTACTGTTTTATAAAATGTTCAAGTGTTTCCACGAGAATCCATGAAAAATTTTCCAGGAAAAATTTTTACTTTTTTTCAACATTTGTATTTTTGTAATTTGTTCGCGACAAAATTTGCGTTAAAAATTATTTGAACATTTTATAAAATAGCTTGCCTACTTCTTAACTGATCTTTAATATTTGTAAAAATATTATGATCGGATGTTGTTAACATTGAATGGGCGCCTTTGGCTGTCAAAGTAAAAAGTGTTGAATAATTTCGGCGGGCTGGTTAGAACCACGATAGCTCAATTGGAAGAGCACCTGACCCGGTATGTCAGAAAGGTGCAGGTTCAAATCCTGCTCGTGGAAATTTTTTCAACATTTGTGTTTTTGGGTACTGTTTACTCGAGGAAGTTATGCCCATTTTCACCATTGACCCCTAAGTTTTAGGTGACCCCTAAGCCATTTTAGATGATGGTTTTACTCCAACAACTGTCACCTAACATGGCTTAGGGGTTATCGTAAACTTAGGAGGCGTGGGTAAAATCAGGCATTAGTCTTTTAAATTACCGATTTTTAGAACCGGTGCTGGTGGGTGATTTGAATACTCTGACTGTGATATTAATTAGGTAAGAGTTATCTTTCGTCCATATTTACTTTTATCAGAGTGAACACTGACGTATTTGATCTATACTAATATTATAAAGAGGAAAGCTTTGTATTTTTGTATGTATGTATGTTTGCAACGAATAAACTCAAAAACTACTAGACCGATTTAAAAAATTATTTCACTATTAGAATACTACATTAGCGCTGAGTAACATAGGCTATATTTAAAAAAAATGCGGTACGAAGTCCGCCCGATCAGCTAGTAATAGATAAACAAGTGCACTTTGCACTGTTTAAGTATTCTATTTTTGTTATTCAGCTGCTATTAACGTTTTATGATTAGTATACTTTCTAATGGTGATATATTTTATTCGTGTACTAATGAAACAACTTTTCATGCGCGGTTTTTCTACAGTATTTTTGTCACCACGGTCCCCGCAAAGTAGAAATGGGTAGGTAACTCAGCAAAGTTCCTTGCGTCAACTTAATAACTCTGGCGCAGCTCACTACGCCGGCTCATTAAGTTAACTCAAAATTGCGTTATGGCGGAACAAAATGAAACGCGTCAAATGAGCTGCGTAGCGCGCGCCATCTGCAATATATTCTCAACTGTCTGTTAAAATAAAACCCAGCCCGGTCCTGCGCTGTGCACCAACACATTTTGAATAAGTGAGTCAACACATCCGGCAGCAGGCGCAGCCGGCGCAGTGAACAGAGTTGGCGCAAGTGAGCGGCGCAGCGCAGTGTTACACATGTCTACCGCAAAGGGATATCGTATAATACGTCGGGATTAACATAAATTTATCATATTTAGATTATAATAAATTCTTTATTATTATCTGTTTAAAGTATTTTATATAAATGTGTAGTGTTCGAGTAACTGTACAAAACAATAGTGTGCTATTGTTTTATAATGTTAGTATTATTTTTAAAGTTAATATTTATGAACTAGCGGACAAAAATAATACAACAGGGACGGCAGGACAACAATACGCGTAATTCGCCGTGATCAAAATTGGGACAATACATTTTTTTGTTCCCTCCAATTCGATTCGAAAACGCTTTCAGCGTCAAACAACGCCATAAAGAGGAAAGGGTGATACACGCGATTCGTTTCAACGACACGTGCTCGCCCGAGGCTGATTTGAGACGGTGATGATGGCAGAACTAGAAATATCAATTAGATTACATGTCGCATGTTTCGGACAGAGTCGTAACCTAGAGCGCGAGTGTGGCTGACGGGTGTCGCGTCGTGGGTCGAGTGTCGTGTGCACACCCCTTTATATAGTTACGCGTAAAAAAGAGCAATTAAATGAGTAATAATTCAATTTCTGTGTCTTTACTTTTCTTTTTAAGTTGTGCTACTATGAGATATACACAAAGATATTGTATTAGCCCAAAAGACGCAATGTCCAACCCTGCGGTGTATTAAATAGATAACATACAAAAGACAACCAACCTTTTTTAATAGCAGTTTTCGTTAACGGATTTTCGATGTATAACGTCGCTGTAGAATAATAACCTTGTATTTCAAATAAAGTATATTTTTTTTATTTTTGTAAAATCAAATGAAAACCACGTATTTTATAATACCGCGAAAGTGTACCCAATATAATGACTACTTGTGTTCATTAAACATATTTTTTTTAGTCTACATCAGTTTCTTTACTTTTGAATACTTCGTCACTATGTAGGTACATATAAAAACAGAAAACCTCTTAAGTCATATAACTGGTATAATCCAGTTAAGTAAGGGATTGGATAGGAGCTCGATGGCGCAGTGGTTAACGCGCCCGGTCCGCGAGTGCTGAGGTTAAGCAACTTTCGCAAAGGCCGGTCATCGGAGAGTGAGCAAAAGTTTATTATCTCGAGCTCCTCCGTGCTTCGGAAGGCACGTAAAGCCGTTGGTCCCGGCTGCATTAGCAGTCGTTAACAACCACCAATCCGCACTGGGCCCGCGTGGTGGTTTATGGCCCGTTCTCCCTATCCATCCATAGGGAAGGCTCGTGCCCCAGCAGTGGGGACATAAAAATGAGCTGATGAGGATGAGGAAGGGATTGGTTAATAACATAATTAGGGCCTTTTCATCATTCAAAACATGAGACAAAAGCACATAACAATATTTAAAACATTGACGAAAAGAGCCATTTTTTTCGTTTCCTGTAAAGTTTGGATATCTGGACATACGAGGTTATCATTCTACAGCGATGTTAAGCACGTACCTTAACCTTTTATTTGATTTTTGATCAGTATTCCACAACAAGGAAGCACTTTTGGCCTTGCACAGTTGATGATAAGTGATCGAAGGTAGAAATTTCTAAGTTACTGAAGACTCTTAACTCTTGAAAGACGGAACACAACAATTCTACTGACATGGTTGTTATAGCGACTGGTTGAAATAAGATAGTATCTAGCCCGTTGCCTCTTACCAAGCCTAGTACAGTAATGTAACCTCAGCTGAGACTCCAGTCTCTGTCCGAATCTGGTGGTGTTACCACTAGACCGTTACCGTGTATACTGTACCTACATACATACATAGTCCAATATGGTCACCCCACCGAACCATAAGACTACTGAGGCGGTAATTTCCATGGTCATTGGTCACCCAACCGAAGTATGACCATGTTAAACGTTGCTTAGCTTCCACGATAGTAACTATACTAACGAACTCTCGAGTCTCGAGTACGCCTCCAACGAAACTAAGTACATAACAATTAACAGTATGGTAACTATATCATATTTGCGGAGCGCGGTCGACGCAAGGCGGTCTTACTTTATTAATTGGTGTAGGGTACTAAGTTATTGCCTGCAAACGTTATAAACTACTGCAGAACTGAACGGCCAAATGCACTCTGTGCAGCCCAACTTTGATAGTATAATTAGGTAAGTACTCGTAAGATGTTTTGAAATCTGAATACTGGTCTTTATAATGAACATAGTTTTGAAACAAATTACCGCGCGCGTTTTAGATTAGGCCCTTACCTAAGATTTTTTATAAAATTATATTTTTCATACAAACGTTTTTTAATTTTATTAACATCTATTTAAATCTGAATACTGCTCTTTATAATGAACATAGTTTTGAAACAAATTACCGCGCGCGTTTTATATTAGGCCCTTACCTAAGATTTTTTATAAAATTATATTTTTCATACCAACGTTTTTTTTAATTTTCTTAACATCTATTTATGTTAACACTATAAAAATTTAAGGGTAGATAGGTCACTAGCTAGATATAGCAGAAATTAAAAAGAAAAAAATCAAATCCCCTTAAAGCTACAATGAAACAAAAGGTCAATTCCGCGAACAAAAAAGAAGTCAATTAAAAAAAATATATTGGGCGATAAAGACACAAAACGAATAATCATTGTTATTACTCTTCAGTAACATAGTCCTAATTAAAAGTGTATAATAATATTAACAACCGATATTGACTAATAGAAGTAATACACCTATTAAAAAGTGAGAAAAAAACGTGAACTTCAAAGGTAAGGACCCAATATAATACTCGTATATCCTTATTGGTTGAGCGTTCATGGTGAAGTGTGCTACCATTCTCGATCTTATTATTATCACACTAAATATCATGTTATTGAGCCAGAAAATGATCATACGAAGCGTGTTAAGCCAAACTGATAGACCATCATAATCATCATCATCATCATCATCAGCTCATTTTATGTCCCCACTGCTGGGGCACGAGCCTTCCCTATGGATGGATAGGGAGAACGGGCCATTAGCGACCACGCGGGCCCAGTGCAGATTGGTGGTTGTTAACGACTGCGAATGCAGCCGGGACCAATTTTTTAACGTGCCTTCTGAAGTAAGGAGGAGCTCGAGATGATAAATTTTTGGTCACCCATTCCGATGACCGGCCTTTGCGAAAGTTGCTTAACCTCAACACTCGTAGACTGGGCGCATTAACCACAGCGCCATCGAGCTCCTCTCCTAAAATGTATGAGAACGGATGGATGCTCTGGTTCAATGCGAGAAAATCGTGGTTCGATTCCCTTTAGCTCTGTTAGGCTCCTAACGTGAACCCATGTCTAACACAAGCATTATTAGCTTTGTAGGTGGGCTAACAGGACTGTTATTAATATAATGTTAGCACATATGTCTAAACAAAAAAATACGACGCTCCTAAGGGAATGCGACCACCACCAGCCCATGGACACCAAAGGTATGTCGCGCTTTGACCCTAAAGCTTTAGTTCTTACGCTTCCATCATCACCATCATCACCAACTCATTTTATAACGTGTAACAGAAAGGTGTGGTCAAAATTAAAATATCTATAGTGTAGATCTAGAGATCTTGTATGCAGAGTTACTAAGTTACTAAGTTACTAACTAAGTTACTAACTTTAATTTCTTATGCAATTTATAATTTAATATTTCTATTGTGCTTGATGCTTGGCATTTCTCTCCAAGACCATAGGAGAAACGAGTGGATCAGAGAAAAGACACGGGTCTGCGATGTGGTGGAGGAGATTGAGAGCCGTAAGTGGAGATGGGCGGGACACATTGCACGGATGAACCACGATCGCTGGGTTAGAAGGACTTTAGAGTGGAGACCCCGCAATGACACCCGCGGCAGGGGAAGACCGCCTAAAAGATGGAGGGATGACATCCGGTAACAGGCCAGAGTTAACTGGATGCAAGTGGCTGGTAACAGAGAACGCTGGAAAGACGAAGAGGAGGCCTATGTTCGAAGACGAACCCAAAGGCAATGATATACATAGATAGATAGATAGATTTCTATTGTGACGTCACATCAAATAAACAAGTCTCAGCCCTAGTGGTGTAGTAATCTCTGTGTACTTACATTTATGATCACTGCTACTTGCTTATGCGCGCCTGACGTGCATCACTTCACAAATATAAATAGGTATTTCATTAACCATTGCATGACAAATTAAAGTTAATAATTATGTATTAATAACAACACATACAAGTTTTAAATGTGATCCATTTTGGATCTTTTCATTTTGACCACACCTTTTTGTTACACGTTGTATATCCTAACTGCTGGGGCACGAGCCTTTCTTATAGATAGGGACGGGCCATAAAGCACCACATTGGTGGTTGTCAACGACTTCTATAGCAACTGGGACCAGTGGCTTTATTTGCCTTCCGAAGCACGGAGGAGCTCGAAATTATAGATTTTTGGTTACCCATTCGATAATCCACCAGGCAATCTTAATTGAAAGGTTACTGATATTATCTTTACACTGATCCTGATCTTTCATATTTCTTAAAATATTAAGACCGAATGTTGTTGATGTAGTTGTCAACATTGAATAAAGCCCCATTGGCTTACAAAGTAAGAGTAGTGTTGATAAATTTCGGCGGGTTGGACATAACCCAGATAGCATAATTGGTAGTGCACCTGTCCCAAACCCTAGTATGTTAGAGTATGCGGCTTCTAATCCTGCCCGTTGAAATTTTTCAACTCTTTTCCAAAAATGTTTTTCGCAATCTTGGGTTATTGGATTTTGTTGATGCTACCGTTAGTGGAAGTTGTACCAAAAACAAATTCCACTAACGGTTATCAGTCAGGAGTTGTGAACCCTCACAAATATCAGAGGGCAACAAAGCACGGAACGTAAACGAATCCATGTCGTTACAAGAGTGGGGGGCGGAAACATTAACTTGGGGCGAGTTTCATTAACTTTTCCAATGAATACAGGCATTTGCCTCCAATTTGATGCATTGGTCCTAAACCTTTCGCGTTAGATTAAAACATAAAACTATACAATCATGTTAATATTTTTACAAATCCTAAATGAAACATAATATTAAAAAAAAATAACTTTATTAAAAGTAGATAAGCGTTTAGAACTATAAAACCTTCCTTTAACTAAGCCATTTAGTTTCCGATAATGCAACAAAATAACGTAGTATATAAAATTTAATATCATAATTTCCATTTGAATAATAGAGTTTAAATATGTATAATCTGATAAGATTTGAAAATGAACAGGCTTCTAACACCTTTTAATAAACTTTTGACGATTAATGAAAGTACTAAAATGCTTTTGAAAAAAAGTAAGCTTAATACTTTTCCCAAAGGTTTCATGTTTAAATTGCTACTGTGCAAAAACACAATAGCATAGCAAAATATTATAAATAAAGAAAATTCAACAAAAAAGCGGAGCAAAGATATTAAGAGACAAAAAGAAAAGTCCTTTTAAAATAATTGCAAAAGAAAAGAATGCTTAGATACCTAATATTATTACAGAAAATGTTTGCCATCTCTGCCCCAGAGACATTCTCTAATCGCTACAAGTCAGAACAATTTGCGTTACAGTCTCATAATTACATTAACTACGCTATGCAAGTGCTGCAGGAACGATAAATACAGGAGGATCCACTTTGATCTCCTTTATTATTTTGTTCATGAATGTGTAATTATTATGTGATCAAACGGAATTACCTGAAGTGAAGTATTATCATAATTATATGAGTCGCTTCATTCGCCAGTAAAATTTGTAAGAAGGTACTTATTTAATTAAAAATATAATGTTTCTATAACAAGAGAATTTGAACTTTAATACAGAATTTCGAAGTACACGACAGTTTCAGGATTTTATATTCTCGTATCAATAGTTAAAATTTGAGTGTGCTCAAATGAATAGCAAAATAATATAGTTCCTTAAAGAACTTATGATTTATGTGACTTCTTGATTTCCAAAGTTTCCCCGACCATTAAACATTTAAAATATAAATTAAAAAACTTTACTAACCAAAGCTTAAAACACTGTGTAAAAACCATAATTACACAAGACAATTGCGTCAGTTATTCGATATCCGTTAATTAAAGTGTTTCCTCTTAGTTGAGACTTTCCAAAAAGATCTTCTTACTTTACCGAAAACGGATTATTTGTGTTTTTTTTTGAAATGAAATAAAAATCATACTGTGCACCACGCAGCCACCCCAACCGTCCGGTCCAGACAAATTGTCGCACCCCATGTTCGCATTATTGCCGATATTTAATTGTTTGTGTAATTTATTTCTCTAAAACTGGCCGGCTGTTCTGATTGGTAGACCACTTCAATTAAAATAAAAATTATCTTTTATGTTTTGATAGGTACCTGAGTGGACTTCTTGGTGGTATAGTGTAAAACGTATGCAAATCGTTTTATTTTCAAAAGTATGACCTCCGGAAATAATGTTGGATTATATAAATTATCCATAATATCATAGGCTCCATCATTGAAATCAAGTCCGTTTCAATCCGAACACAACGGAAAATCTAGCAGGGAACGGGGAAACGCTTGCGTGATGTCATTCCCTCCAGAACGGAACCTATGACGATGTTTCGATTACACGGTTTGATTAAACTCTTCCCCCCGAATTCGATCTCTGCCCAAATATGGGACATTTTAAAGGCTACTACTACTACTAACGAATAATTGTTGTATGTTGTCTTGAATAAATAAAAAATAGTGTTGTGATACTGTGCTGCATGTAAGTTACATAAAACAATAAATTAAACTCCCTATTCTCCAGACATTTAAGTGAATACTTCTTATTCCACGAAAGGTACACCAAGCAAATTGCGAACAATCTGACATGGACAAGACTTTTTAAAAATAAGGAAGTACTTACACTGACATATCATATTTCAAAATCTTAACTTATATCTTAACTTATCCTCATACTTTTTCGTTCTATTTGCAAACAAAGAATTTAACGGAGCTGTATAATGTGAAATTAATTGTGACGAGTTATCGTTATGGATAATTTGCAAAATCTTGGTCTATTCAGTTTTTAATCAGACCGTGACTACAAATTACCAATATCCAACCAAACAGTACGAGTAGATAATACAATAATGGGAATCGATTTGTAAAACATTCGCAATGCAACCCTCTGTATTACTCGTAAACTATAACCAAGCGTCACTTGCAATTCGTCTGCCATCACGACGCGACCACCTCGCATTTTGTGACAATATGTATACACAAATAAATTATTTCCCATTCTTTAAATACCCTAATGGGAACAATTTGTGAAACATTCGCAATGCAACCCTCTATACCACTCGTAGACTATAACCAAGCGTCACTCGCAATTCGTCCGTCGTCACGACCACCTCGCATTTTGTGACACTTGCATATTTCGACGTTTTAGTCACGCTCTTTCTATAGCATTTTTCAAATTTGAGCATTTATGTTGACCGCAAGTCGTGAAAGCACATTATGTGAAATTACTCGTTTGTGTCGAGTTTTTGTTTGGAACAATTTGAAAAATGTTGATCTATTCAGTTTTTAATCAGACCATGACAACAAAACATATATCGGTACAGTCCAATCGTTAATGCTTTCTTCGCCTAAACCCATTTTATTATACGAATAATATTCTTTAAACGGTTAACAAAGTATTCGTATTTTTGTTAGCAAAAAAATGCTAATTGGGCAGCAAAAAAGTTAGTTGGGCAGCAACTTATGGTCAGCAAATATTTCTAAATCAATCTGCGCAACTTATATCATTCTGAACAGCAATCTTATGCCGCTTTCCCCTTCCGTGACTGGACCTCGCTACGCTGCGCTTCGCTCGGGAAAAAAATATTTTACTTATCCTAAACAACAGTAAGGATTTCTTATGCTGACCGATTGTATGATTCTGCTGACCAAATAACAATTTTGCCGACCAAATATTTATTTGTAATACAAATAAATTATTTCTCATTCTTTAAATACCCTAATGGGAACAATTTGTGAAACATTCGCAATGCAACCCTCTATACTACTCGTAGACTATAACCAAGCGTCACTCGCAATTCGTCTGCCATCACGACCACCTCGCATTTTGTGACACTTGCATATTTCAACGTTAGCAACGCTCGCTGTACGCCGGTTTTTAATTATGGACATTTATTTTGGGTGCCGACTAACGACCGTGTAAATAAAGGCTATACGCGGAAACTTTGTGATGCGCTTTTGTTCTGTTCTGGACAACGCGATTGGTTTAAAAAGACTTCGCCGACTTTAGATTTTTTTTAATGTTAAAAGAAGGCGGGTCACCTGATGGAAAGTAATCACCGCCGCCCACAGACACCCGCAAAACCAAAGTAATCACAGATGCGTTGCTGGCCTTGAGGAAGGAGACCGATTCTTGAGGAGGGAGTAGGAATTGGGAGGGGGAGGGGTGAGAGATGGGCCTCCGGTACTTTCACTCACCGGACGAAACACAACAACAACGAGTGCCATTGTTTCACGCCGATATTCTGTGAGAGGGTGGTATTACGCCGGGCGAGCCGGCCTATTTCGTGCTGCGACGCAGCGTTGCTCTACCACTCAGACAGTGTCACTCATTTAGCACCACTCAGGAGGGTCTCAAGGGTAAACCTACGGACGCGAGTAACTTTAACCCCCGATTATTAAGTATATTTAATAATCCCATGCTGGTCTGGGACATAAAAATAATGAATCAGCTGCTTAACTTCCCGTAGATGTCATGTCATTGTTCTTTAGTCGACAGAAAAGAACAAGGGTTCAAAATACAACATTTGATTTTTAATTTGAACCCTACCCTACCTCTTTCACTACAAGGGTTCCAAGATACTCGCATGGCTAGGCTAGGCTAGCAACCCATCAATAATGTTATCTATTCCATCTCGGAACTCTACTCTGTTTATGCTAAATTTGGCGTTTGGGTCACTAATGTTAGTGATTTTGATGCTCTGTCTACTCCTTTTTGGAAGAAGGACGAGAGAGTATGTTCGTATGTACTATTTAAGACGACACCTCGCTTTGTGAGCATTTAAAAAGGCTGAACCTTATCGGGACTGACTATACGTAGCGCCTGCGACAATTGAGACCGCAAATTAATAGAATGTAAAAAAAAAATTAATTACTATTTTTAGCTATCAAAATATGCAGCAACGAAATTACGAATATTGATGTTATCAATGTATTTGAGTGGAATTTGTTGTAATTCCAACAATAGTGATTTTTTTGTGGTGTTTTCGAAAATAATTATGATCCTGTCAAAATTATTTACTCGTGTATTTGTGCTAGCGAATTCAAGATAAAGACATGAATTTACGTATATCAACATTTCAGATTCGTTAGTCAAATTATAGTCTTAAACTATTCGACGAAAGTTGGTGCATTTTTTCAGTGTGTCCGTTCAAGACTGCACTGCTACCGGAGAGATGTCACAGACTTGTTGCAATTAACTAACAAAGACTCGTAATAATATTATGTTAAATAAATTCAGTTCTTTTAAAAAATTGAAGTTTCTTCAGAGTCGTACAAAAATGTTCAAGGTTTTTAGTCAAAGTTTTATTCTTGGTTGTCATTGAATTATAGTTATATATTTAAAAGTAACTTTTGAGGTAGGGAATATTTTGTTCAATAACTTTTGCGTTTTGATTTAATTTTTAGAAATAATTATCTAATAACACGTGAAAGTTTATTTAGTAAGGTATTCGACCTTTTCTAATATAATTAAACCTAATATAAACAACTTATATCTAATAATCAGTTAACCAAGAACATCTAATAGACCTCCCAAATCCGAAACGAAACAATATCATCAATATAAAGATAACATAAGGAGCAGTTAATACCATTTATGGGATTACTTATAATCTAGAGCTGTCCATCAGGCCATCGATAGTGAGAGTAATATATCCATTTTGCCTATTTCACTCAGTAAAGGCCTTTACACACGGAACAAACCAGGATAACTAGGTGAATTCGAAGTAGGGCTGCCAAAAACATGACGTCATATTAAAGGGAATTAACGTAATAAATTATGCATTTTGCAAATTCGTTTTTAATTCAGAAAAATGTTCATTTTCTTTTCTTTTCCACTAACGGAACTCATTATTGACAGGCAATCTGGGCCCACTGCACCACCGTGTAATATTTTGAACACTTTTCTGTATTAATACTATATAATACATTTATTTATTTAGTCATCATGATGAAGAAAAAGATAGGAACCGTATCGGCACCTGAGTATTTTGGCCTCCATTGTTGAAGTGATTAATTAGTTTTGTTTAAACTAAATTTATTTGGAAAATCGATTGTTAATTCGCATATTAAAAAAACAGTCAGAATATCACTTCTGAGACACGATTGTAGACATTTTAAAAAAGTAGAATTTAGTAAAAGAAGTTTTATCACATTGTTTTTTAAAGTTTACGCAAACACAACACATTAAATGAAACAACTTTTACGGATCTAATCAGGTTTTTTTACACATGTTTATTTGGTTTAGCTTGACTGAGGGAGACTCCCTGTGCCCACGGATCCTGGAAAAGGTTCAAAACGTCAGAATGTGTATAATCAATGTGTAAAATAAATGCGAGTCTATCCATAAAAGTTAAATCATTTGAATATAGTTAAAATGTATGCTTAAATAAGTGTAAGCTTAAAGATTGTTGATACACCCCTAAGCACCCCTTATTCGTGATGGCTTATCTAAATAAGTTTCCGTAGATAACGGTGCCCCCATTATCGACATAACAAATGTTTATGTAGCCGTAATTAAGTTTCGTTAATTCCATTATCCATATACGAACGGGTAAACTCTGACATGGAGTTTGTTATGAGGTTAAAAAGAGTTGTTTTTAATGCACGTGCAGTAAGTAGTTCATTTTTAAGTAAGTAATAAAAACTATTTATATAGACAACCAAATTATATTTGATAAAAAAGGTCTGACAATTGACATTTTGTCAAATATATTATTTCAGTAATTTTTATTATTTCCCTTAGAAAAATCGATTTATTTTCCGTATTATTTTTTTACTCAATTGCATATAAATAACATCTTCAATGCCTGCCAATTTGACTATTGCTGAAAGGGCGCAAATATTTTTTTTAGCTGTCACGTAACAAACAGTAATCTTATTAATCAAGGAAAGATGGCATTAGAAGTTGTCAGATCGATCTGCAAGCGAAACTAATCTTTATCGCCTATGAATCTGCCAAGCGACATTCAACATTAGGGTGGTAAACCAATTTTTTGGGCGACCGTACCTACTAGAAAATCAGTTTTGTCAAAGAACAGTGCTAAATTATTTTCAGATATTGAGAAACTGATTTAAAACCTGCCTGTTAGCCAGGAGGACAATTAAGCTCTACCACTTACAAAACACAAACGTGTACCCACCGCTGGGAATCGAATCCACGACCTCTGGGTCTAAGACCACCGCCTCTAAAGACGGTTACACATTTAAAACTTGTACTGTCAATGGTATTCCAGTTGTAGTAGAACAGCCCCCCTAGACAAGTGACAAAACGTTAATACAATAGAAATCAAATTCTTCAGACGCATAGTACCAGAAACGCAAATTAACTTATCCGCGGATGGCCAGAAGTGCATTTCTCATATTCATCATCAGCTCATTTTATGTCCCCACTGCTGGAGCACGAGCCTTCCCTATGGATGGATTGGGAGAACGGGCCATGAACCACCACGCAGGCGACTGCTAATGCAGCCGGGACCAACGGCTTTACGTGCCTTCCGAAGCAAGGAGGAGCTCGGGATAATAAATGTTGGTCTCCCATCTGATGACCGGCCTTTGCGAAAGTTGCTTAACCTCAGCACTCGCAGACCAGGCGCGTTAACCACTGCGCCATCGATCTCCTTAATTCAAAATTACCAGAAATATAATGATTATTGTACGGGATTGAACGTATAAATGACGTTTATGTCAATCCCATACAATAATTATTAGATTTAATTTCTATTCTATTAGCATTTTGCCACTTGTCTAGGGGGCTGTATAGTACAGTATTGGTATTACAGTATAATTGTAGACAGAAAGACTCTCTACGAGTAGAGTAGAGTAAAAGGATGAAATGAAATAAAATGAAATTAATCTTTATTCAAGTAAACTTATTAGGTAAGCGCTTTTTAATCGTCTCAGAATATTTATAAGTAGATAAATTTTCATGTATTGTATGCCTCATGCTCAAATATGTTGAATATTACTTATATGATTGTCGTGTTTGAAGCAAAGCATTTGCGTGCTGAAAATCACTTTATTTAATAACAAAAAAACAGAAACGTAATTGCCGTGACATGTTAGTCGGAGTAGCGTTCTACCCACAATTATTTTAATTTGACTTTTTTGTATACTTCCATGTAGCTTTGGTTATACTTTACATACTATTATTATATATTAGGTCCTTACCTATGAATTTGATGTTTTGTATGAAGATTTTTTATAAAATTATATTTTTCATACAAACTTTTTTTTAATTTTTTAGCATCTATTATGTTAACACTATAAAAATTGTAGAGTAGTGTGTTTGTTTCACTAGCTAAATATAGCAGACATTAAAAAGAAAAAAAAATCAAATCCCTTCAAAGCTACAATGAAACAAAATGTCAATTCCGCGAACAAAAAAAGAAGTGAATTAAAAAAAAATATTGGGCGATACAGACACAAAATGAATAGTCATTGTTATTACTGAAGCCTAAGTAACATAGTCCTTATTATTGGTGTATAATAATATTAACAACCGGTATTGACTATTAAAAGAAATACACCTATTTATAAGTAAGAAAAAAACGCCAATTTCATAGGTAAGGACCCAATTCATTACATTTAACAACCCATTTTACTCAGAAATACTTTTGACTGTGCAAAAGATTGCATTTGTTCAACTGGCAAAGTTTTACTCAAAGATGTACCTACTTTGGAAGACCAAGCAAGCAACCAGCAAGTAGAAGACTACTTGCTGGTAAAAACATGCTCATTTCCTACAATCGCCGCTTTTATAAACATTGGATGATACAAATAAACAAAGAATAAGCTTTGAATAGTTATTTCTGTTTTTCACCAATTAAGGGTGTATTCGACCAAACTTGAATTTATACGAGATTAACTATACGAAGAATATATCTATTCCACGATTTTATTTTCGAGTAAAAGAATGGCTAGGTGACGTTTCGGACACATTATATTCGGACATGGTGTCCGAATTGACACTTTTTAATTATTATTATTTTTCACTGACGATTCAGACACTATTAAATTATTGGAGCTGTTCAGTACAGTCAGATAAAAAGCTTCAAAATATAATATTTGGTCATTTATCCACGCAATCCACAGATTAGTTACTCTTGGAATTGTTATTCTTCATTATTGAGTGAATAGTATGTGAATGGTAAATGAACGTATTATCCGGCCAATGGCCATTGTTCTACAAACGAACTATTTAAAAGGCAAAGTCCTGACAACTCTATTTTGTCGTCTAGACCATAACTGTAGCTGTCAAAGTCGAATGTCAATGTCATGTGGTACGCGGACGCCATTAAAATACTCTCGGATTGTCTCTGTTTTTCCACGCTGGACGGTGGTATAGTGACTATTCCCGAATAGGCAAGCTACTCCGAGAATAGTGCGTGGTAAAACGAAATTTCGATTTACTCTCGAATAAATGACGATTTAATCTTAGAATGAAAGTTACTCTCGCTTGGTTAAATTCACCCTTAGAGACGTTTACGTGACAGGAGCAAAACACGGAATAACTATTCGGAGCTTATTCTTAGTATTCCATACTTTCACATTTTCAAGTCTACAGCATTTTTAAGTCTCTGCCCTATACACTCATTAAGGGAAAGGGTAATTCTACACAAAGCTAAATGCTTCTGTACCTATTTAATTTTAAATGCGAAGACTCGCAAATTTAAATGCCAGCACCCGTTAATTGATTATAGCTTTTATCACTTTGTTTTAAGAGGCGCGTCGGTGATTGCGGCGAATACCGAATTGTAATAACGCGGGTTGGTGCCCTCTAGCAATTTTAATTCGCATTCGCGCTCCCAAATTGTCCTCTCACGCAAATCGGTATGCGAATCGCGCTTTGACAAAAGGGCAAACGTTTTTCAACATTTTTCATGGTGTCCTCCAAATAAAGGTGTAGCGGACCGTGTAACTAGACCTTTATTTAGTGTCTTATTTCTTTTTATGCGGCCCCGGTACTCCGCAAGAAATGAGATGTTTTATGAAATTGTTTTTCCGCTACATTAGCCACTCCTAATTATTATGGCTCGCTTGAACCCGGGGCCAATTTCCCTGGACATTTCCACGCTGACTGTGACAAAGTGGTAGACGCGGTGAGGAAACAATTTTATGTGTACGCCGCTTTATTAGACAACTGGAAGTAACAAGATTTAGGGCGTTGTTGAATGCGAACAATTAATTTGTTACCTTTATTAAGATCAAGGCAATCTTTGCAAGGTGGCTGGTAAAAGCTGGATGAGAGTAGCCGCGGATCGTGCTTAGTCGCGTGCACTTGGAGAGAGGCGTATGTTCAGCAGTGGACTAGTGTGGGCTGATGATGGTGATGATTTAGATCACGGTCGGTTGCGAGTAACATATTTTCTATTCCACCTATAATATATGAGGTCACATTTTATCAACTGCAAATATTTTGAGGATAAATTCAACAACATTACTTTACTATTTTTGTGAAAAAAAAACCTTAAATTTTTATACGCTAGTTTTCAAGAAAAACGCCAACGAAAAATAAAGCGCTTTCGGTAGTTTCAATTTAAAGGAGCCGAAACAGAGAGGCCGCAGTGTCTTCACCGCTTACACGAGTCCCTAATTTCATTCAAAAGAGCTGACAGAGGGGCCGCTCTTAAAAATATTACAATTTTTGTGTCCGGAAAAATAAAATAAAAAAATAGCCTGAATTTTTTTTTAATACTAGAGACTTATTTCTCTGATATAATTCGATGTTTTGTCAAAATATTATATTTATCCCACTGCTGGGGACTATACTTTCTGAGACATTAGTCTTATGAGTTCCAGATGAAGAACACGTTTCGGCGGGTCCTAATGCGTTATGACCTGACGTAGATGGTCGCTTGTGCGAGTTGGTTTACTTACGCAAGGTCGTCTGGCGCCTCTCGTATGACCTAGATGCCAGTATAAACTTAAGAGTAGGGTATAGAAAGAAGGGTTATCCCATTGATGAGCAAAGGCCTCTATCTTTGAAAACGAGTTATCGTACAATTAGAATCATGGGTATTTGATTGATCACCACGCTGGTAAAATACGGGTTGGTGATCACGAACCCGGGTTGGAACTGGGAATACCCAGGACCCAAGACCTCCGAAAGGTGGAGCTCTGCGATCGAGGCGTTGCCATTGTTGAAATTGCCTTTAAATTTACCTGTAAGTATTTCAACAATTTCAAAATCGAAGCTCTCTCAACTGGCATTCTCCCGCCCTCGGGTTTGAATCCCGTTCGTAAAAATTGTATCAACGCTTTACGTAATTCTATTTTATTAAATACTGAAGCATAACAATCTATTGTATTAACGGTGTCTTGAACATAATAGTTCCTTTGAGACATTAAACATGACTTACCAAATTACCGAAACACAAATAGCCTACCCATACGAGTTAGGCAATACCTCCATAATGATGGGGCTAATATAAACTGCCCTATTACTGCGCCACTGAAGTGATGGAAGGTTGCAGTCACGTATATCCTATGGGTGGGGAAATGAAATGAATTTGTCTTAGGGGTGCATTTCATATTTGGGAGGGTTGAACGAACTCCCCGTTTATATTTAGGTACCACGTGCTATGTGTACAAATATTATGGTAGACATGTTGAGATCAAAGGTGCCTACTGTCTACTGTTATGGTTAGAATGGAGAACAGTAAAATGGTTTTTTAAATATAATAATAGTATTAAAAATAAATAAAGAGAATAATAATAATAACTTTACTACACTCACACCAATTATCTAGCCCAAGAGAAGCTAATAATAATATAATATTAATTATAATCATCATCAGCTCATTTTATGTCCCCACTGCAGGGGCATGAGCCTTCCCTATGAATGGATAGGGAGAACGGGCCATAAACCACCACGCGGGCCCAGTGCGGATTGGTGGTTGTTAACGACTGCCAATGCAGCCGGGACGTGCCATCCGAAGCACGGAGGAGCTCGAGATGATAATTTTTTAGTCACCCATCCGATGACCGGTTTTTGCGAAACTTGCTTAATCTCAGCACTCGCAGACCTGGCGCGTTAACCACTGCGCCATCGAGCTCCTATTGTCATATTATATATCATATTATTATTAATTATAATCATAATATGATATCAATGAACATTTTCGTGCTTCAAATGTAACAACAAAATGAGAAGGAGAAAAAGATATCTATGTGGACAAGATATGTAGAAATTCCCGGGTCCGTCAAATTGCGTATAAGTTTATATGATGCATAGCCCGGGTTTGAAATCACCAACCCGCATTTGGTAAGCGTGGAGATTAAGTCAATATCCAAGAATTGTATCGATAACTTGATTTCAGTGATGGTGACTTTTACCCAGCTGTGAGATAATATAAGGCCTATTACTATTACTATTAACGTTGTCTAAAGGATAAACATGTTTTGCAAATTAAACAAACTCGTAACCACGCTTATAAGGACGCGAGAAGAGAGAAACAAAGAATAAGCTAGGAACAGATATTCCGTGTTATGTTCCTGTCATATAAATTTCATTTCAGATAAGAGTAAAAGAGACAAAACACGGAATAACTATTCCAAGCTTACTTTCTGTTTATTTGTAAGGCTCTTGATGTTAAAAGCGCAAATAGAATCGCCCGTGTTAGCATATAATTGTCACAGATAAAGATTACCATCTTAATCGAAATTTGCCGCGTTATAAAAAAATAATGGCCGCCATTCTCCACTCATACGATACGAACAAATGAAACGCGCGTAATGTATGGTTCAATCTTTCCGTGCCGTAAAGCGGGACACACGTGAAAATTGCCACTTTTTCATAATAAGCCCGCCTACAAATGACGCTGCTGAGTCGACGGAGAAAATTATTTTATGTCATATCCTTTGCATTCATGTACAGCTGATTTAAAACCTCCTTTGTGTAAAACTTTTTGGACCGAATTACCGATTGTTTTTGTTTTAGAAGTCTCTGAACTTTTTTTACTAGTTTGGTCATATATTAGTGCTATAGATGTTTGTCAAATACCTTTGAATTAACAGAATCATTGTATCGTCTTTAATATGCGGCACATGTAGGTAGGTACTATAGCTCTAAGATTGCCAATGTATACCCTCATGTGATATACAATAAACATAATATTTGGGCAAATTCACTAACTTACTAATAATTATTAATAATAATGATAAACATAAATTAATTGTCATAATAAAATCTATTTTATAAATGTAAAAACCTAGACTCTACAATCAAAACAATAGTAATACCATGTAAAACACAATTCGTTCTAAGCTGTCTCTTTTACCATTGCATTCGGAATAATACAATATTTCAACTATTCAAAGTCAGAATTTAAGAGGAACGCAATTATCCGCGTGGATAGCACAATATTTAATATTTTCCTCACCATTTGCTAGTCCGCTCATCTCGCTGAACATCCATAAATTTCGCTATCGACCGACTGTCAGTACAAAAATCCCTTACTGTGAGTAGTATTGCATTTACTATTCTGATTTAACATTATTTATTGCTTCAAACGCTACATTGAAATCCAAACCACTGAATTAGATACAATTGCATTATTTGTCGTATTGAAGGCTGCGAATAAATCATGTAGAAAATTCTAGCAATACTATTTTGTTGAAATGGATTTCTTGTAGTTCGGACGCGGTCAATCAAGATTAGTTAGTTAATCAACTAACTGGATTCTGTTGGATATATTGTTTATATACGAGTGATTAAACTAATTCTAAATGTTTTTTGTTTTATTTGTGGAAAGATATGGCTGAAATATACTATAGTTAATTTTTATAAAGGGTTAATAAGATTAGTCCACTACGCCACTCAGCCCAGTTGGGCTGTGAGTGACGTGGGAGTATTATGCTCAGACAGGGTCCTTGTGGGCCTCACACATCTTATTTTGTTTTTTTTTTTATTTTACTTTTCTCTTATTTTCTTTTTTTTTAAATTTGTACGGTTTTTTTATTGTTGTTTTTTCTCTACTTTATTTGTCTTTATTTATAATTGTTTTTTGTTTTTTTTTCATTGTTTTATTCTGAATTTTTGTGTGAGTGTCAATAAAAATATTTCTATTCTATTCTATAATATTCTATTAGTCGTACATTCCGGTATCCCATAAAAATGTTAAAGTACTAATTCTTTCAAACTAAAAAGCCAAAATAATGAAACATTTTGTATAACTGAATTTATACGATATAAATTCACTATGGAAAGTTTCAAATGGCATAAAATCGCATGAAACAATATATTACCATCAAGAGTTTTATTAAAATTGGCTTATTGGTTTAAAATAACTAGTTATAACTTTGTAGTTTGTTTGGAAAACTGGCTGTAAATTGACTCTTAATTTACTGCGATAGAAGCCCGAAAACGAAATGCTTAATACAATATTAATCGTTGGTATATCATTATGTAACAAGGGCTAAATATGATTGCGCCAAATCCCCGGAAGATTGAATCAGAAAACTTTTCAGCCAGTGGCTCAAAAAACTTATAACTCAGCTTACCTCTTGGCTATTGAATTCCCTTCTTATTTATTGTTAGCGATAAAATAATATTAATCTCGTGGGGATTTTGTCGGATTTTATTCTGCCATTCGCAACTCGGAAGTTGGGGAAATAGAAGTATTATTGTTTACTGTTGTTGTAAAAGCCCAACTAGCTAAGTAGTATCACGCTATTCACCTTATAAGAGTCTTATATATACAAAGGTCGTATTAACGTTTGGAAATATGCCATCGCTCCCATAAAAGTCACAGATAAGCTAGAATGATGATAAGGCCGAAGATGGAAGGAATTCTCAATGACTGAGGTTCTATATAGGTATAACAGTAAAATTTAAAGGTTCCGAAGAACCATTGTGGTATAATAAAACAAACAAAAAAACAAGCCCAGCTTATCCTGAAATCTAGTGGAAGAAACATTTCACATTAGCTTTTATCAATTGGTTATCTTAATAAATTAGAAAATGAGAATAAAACAAAACAGATGTTTAAAGTTAAAACTATTTATTTTGTATCAAGTTAAATAAAGTTAAATAAAGATTCAATTATTCCAAGCTTAATTAAAATTAATCTTCAATTATATTTGTTTACAGCATATTAAGTATAACTACCAGCATATACACTAAAGATTATCGATTTTTATCATATCTCAGCCTTAATCAGCCGTAGAACTTTCCCTGTGGAGGGATTATATTTTCGATAACTTAGCCTGGGGTTGCAGCAATAAATACAGAAAGAGATAGTGTGGGGCGAAGTTAGTGTTGTGCATTATAGGTTTTTTTTTAAATACCTAGTACTTACCCGAAATAAGTACTAACTTTGATTATTTTTTGTTAATTGTTGATTAGAGAAGAAACTTTTAGACAGATTTAAAATGCAAAACTTAAGACTAATACTTGATTAATTGGTGCATTTTGAAAATTTTATCGTATGTATATAAAATGAAAATAGATACTTTATTTTTGTTTTAGGCATAACACTTACTTACCTACGTTGCCCGGCAGTACATTTCTACTTAGAACCCGACTGTACCCGACTGATTAACCGGTCTAAACCCTTCTTTTGCTGCAAAGCAGCATTTTTTTTAATGTTATGTTTCGGTGTTTGAAGGATTCTTAATCCTGTGGAGTCCAGGGCAAAGAGATGAAGTATAAGAACTGAAGCTATATGGGTCAGTAACTCGTTGGCGTTGTAAGTATCCTTGAACAGGGATGACGACTTCCCATCAGCCGCTCGTTTCTTAGCTTAGAAAAACTAGATATGAATATATACCACTGTCTAAACCACTATCTAAGTAAATGCCTTGTGCCTCTAATATTTCAAGTAAATACATTTACTTTATCCTTTGAACTTACTTTGCGACTTAGCACTATATTTTAATGATATTATGTAGTGTTGATAATCTTCAAGACAAACTCATTTCGAGCTTTTAAATAAATACTTACAATCGTTAGGGGAGTACTTACAAACTTAGCCAATTTAGCGTTACATAGGTACATCACTATGCAAACACGCGCCCCGTACGTAAGTAATCTTGGAATTTGTTATGGTTTTAAGAGAAAAATAAATGTTACTCGAAAATATTCCCGCGGGTCCAATAAACAATGTCTACGTTCTTTTGTTATTTTTGCCCTAAGTTTCTGCGAAAACTCTTCGATATAGAGGGGGGTAATATTCGACCTTCTTTTATTTATTGGTCACTATATGTCAATATTACTATCAAGTGCCTGTCACTTAGGTATTTAAGAGAATTATGAAAGGGAGGTAAATTGTAGAAATTAATTACTGAATGGATAGGCCAAAGTAATGCTTACAATTTGAAAGCTAAGATACTTAATTATTATTGTAATATCACAAAGTAACGGAATACAGTTTTACTAAATGCTTACTTATAATGTGCCTCTATTAATTAGTGATTCTGTACACTTAATTTGGACAACCATCTGCTATCTCACAACAACCAACAGGGCCCAGAAACGTGACTTCCAAAGCACGGAGAAAATCGTGATATTTTCAATTTTGCCACCCATTCCATCCGGTGACATTGCGAAAGTTGCTTAACCTTAGCAATTGCGGACTGGGCGCTTTTACCACTGCGCCATCAAGCTCCTATTCGGTGACCATTTATTCAAACTCAAACTCAAGCTCAAACTTTTATTTGCAAACTAAGTGGTACATAGATGGTGTTTAAATGTTATAGTGTCCTTATTACTTAGTCACCTTGTACAGATATAACAAATAATACCTATATTAACTATATAATACAGTATGTTATAAAAATATATAATATATTCATATTAAATAATTATTAAAGCTTAAATTATATTATATTATATTACCCAGTTCACCGAGGAGCTCGATGGCGCAGTGGTTAACGCGCCCGGTCCTCGAGTGCTGAGGTTAAGCAACTTTCGCACAGGCCGGTCATCGGATGGGTGACCAAAAATTTATCATCTTGAGCTCCTCCGTGCTTCAGAAGGCACGTTCAGCCGTTGGTCCCGGCTGCATTAGCAGTCGTTAACAACCACCAATCCGCACTGGGCCCGCGTGGTGGTTCATGGCCCGTTCTCCCTATCCATCCATAGGAAAGGCTCGTGCCCCAGCAGTGGGGACATAAATGAGCTGATGATGATGTCCCAGATCACCAAACGTAATCACAAATCAACATATCGCATGGTTAAGTATTCCTTTACAGTGTAAAAACATTTATTTATCAAAAACTTTTTTAATTTTGTATTAAAAACTTTATAGTTTGAACCAGTTTGTAATTCGACCGGTAATTTATTATATATTTTTACAGCCATATAATGGCTATGATTTAGCATTTTTATTCGTGAGGGTGGCAAATATAGTCTTCCTTTGTGGCGAGTGTTAATGTTATGGGTGTTCCGTACTTGTATTCATTCTTCGCTATTGCTTTTAACAAACAGCCAAATATCCTGTATATATAGTATAGTATTCAGCAAATTCAAACGTGCATGTCGCTGTATTACAGCTTCTTATACATATTTAAAAGTTATATACCTACCCTACATAAGTACAGCGTACGTCACACTAAGTGACTTTTCGATAAGCCATATTTCTCGTGACATAAAATATTTCCGTGGTTCCATAAAACGTTAGCTCAGCACCACCCTTGGAAGCGGTTTTAAAAAAACGCAATATCGCATGAGTTTGAAGGGAGGCAAGTGGGCCCAGTGGATTTACAGTATTAAATTGGTTGTCACAGGGTTGGCGATCATAAGTTTTTTTTAGTAGAAGTCTTTGACAACCACATCATTTAATTTGTATGTAGATTCATCAATTCATGATTAAACTTTTAATTATGACTCATCCAAGACATTTATTAGATGGGTCGATAAAGAATGTTTTATAGCTAACTGAGCTAATACAGTATTTTTCTTAAATTATAGAGACAGGCAAAAAAAATAGTGTTAATAAATTTATTACTAGCATTTTACTTTATTTCATATTTTAAAGCGAACTTGTTCCTGGCTGTATACGGCTTTTACAGTGCTACCGAATGAGAACTGTTTTTTATAATCATTAAAAATTGCTTTCTCTAAAAGAACATATAATACAAAAATAATGTGACTGAACTAATATTAATTTATAAAAAAACCAGCTCTTACTCTGACCGAATAACCTAGAAATTGTGAGAGCTCCCAGTCATTATGTTGACAAATGCGTTTTCACTAAGAGTGGAAACGTAGCGAGAATTTTAAATTCATTATATGATCACAGTGAAAGAATACATGAGATAAAATTAAAACACATAATGACATCCTAGCAATTACTCAGTAGCTCGAAAACCATACTAAGTTTAAAACTAATTATTATTTTTTTTTTTTTGTTAACCCAGTGGAAAAATCTGCACACAGATTCCGTGGATCTGGGGCTGGCCTTCTCCTCTCACAAGGAGGAAGACTGACCCAGTAAACGACCCCTGGGGTTTGCCTTTGGTCTTGCGGACCGCGAAGACTATCGGAACGCAAAACTAATTAGCAGCGTTATACATATTATACCTACATAGAGCCTTGGCAACGTACACGAGCAATTTGCGACGCGTCAAGCGAATTTCGCTCTTATTGCATGGTATATTTTAGAAGTCTAATTTAACTACAAAAAACGCAGTAAACAAAGAAAACGCTTGCTGCGCCGCTAAACGCCTTGGATCGTGACTGGGCGGTAAGCGTTCTACCTATAATATGTTTTTTAATTACTAAAATTGGATTGTATGTTATTAAAAAGGTCAGTAAACGAGGCCTACTTACCTGATGGTGAGCGGTCACTATATACTCAGCTTACGAAGCCGTCTTCAGTCTTCGTTGCGTTAAGCCATAAACATTTTTTTTGCAATGGAAAGCGGAACTTCATAAGTTGTATGATTGAGCATCACGGAAGCTGACAAACATTCGCTACAATCATCAAGTCAATATCCACAGTAACCTAATACTAAACCACAAACATGATTCTCGTTATCTGATCCCTCAAGTTACATGTAAGTAGTAATGACCACAAATTAAATGCGTCTATACAAGACGTCCAAACACGTCGTCAAACATGCTTTAATGAAAATAGTCATCACCATCATCATCATCAGCTCATTTTATGTCCCCACTGCTGGGGCACGAGCATTTCCTATGGATGGATAGGGAGAACGGGCCATAAACCACCACGCGGGCTCAGTGCAAATTGGTGATTGTTAACGACTGCTAATGCAGCCGGGACCAACGGCTTTACGTGCCTTCCGAAGCACGGAGGAGCTCGAGATAAAACATTTTTGGTCACCCATGCGATGACCGGCCTTTGCGAAAGTTGCTTAACCTCAGCACTCGCAGACCGGGCGCGTTAACCACTGCGCCATCGAGCTCCTCATGATAATCCGTCCAGAAGTAGGTTAGTTGACAGAAGTTCAAATCTGATCCGAATCCCTCAAAGAATTTAGTAGGGAACAGAGACGCTCTTGCGTATTGCTATTTCTTCTAGAACCTGTGACGGTATTGCGATCACATGGCTTGAGGAACTCTTTAAGTTTTTTGAAGCCCCCAAAATGTCTTGTGACGTTTTAAACGCTACGTGCGGTCAACAGCAAACTCTCGATATAAAAAAAAATTGTCAGAACTATTGCATAGAAACTTCTAGCGTTTCTTAAAGCTGTTGATATCCGAGAATACTTCCTCTGTAGCAATATGTACTTAAGCTCTGGCTCGCTCTTTGGTCATCATCTCTTGGAGGACACAATATGTCGCCATGTATCCAATAATAGGACTTTCCGAGGCTATAATACCTACTGTGATAAGTAGTAGTAGTCGATAGCTGAAGAGATGTTCGCGTTCAATGTATAAAAACCAGTCGCAATATCAAAAATAGCCTGCCTACAGACGTGTACACAAACGGTTACACATTAGACTCTCCAAAACTGTCTCTACAAAAATGTTCAAATTTATGTCATAGGCAAAAATATAAAAAGTGGAAGTATGATGTGCAGAAATGTTAAAGTACTTTTACTTTTTGAATAAAGAAATAAAATCAACAAAGCAATGAGTTGCAGCAATACAATTTTATTTTCCAACTTGTAAAAATACTGTTTACGTGTTGCCAGCCCTACGAATACTGTCGCTTTGGCCCGCGCTGCTCTTTTGTCCCACACCGTCGGTCGTCTCGGACATGTTTATCACCACCGCGACTTTTAGTAGTGACTGCTACAATTGCGTAGGACATAAACGCACCCTATCGGTACAGTACCGAGAATGAAATGGCCAATCGGAGACGCTGTAATTTACGAGCGTAATAAGCTGTTTGTCAACTTTGCAGTTAGCAACTTTGTGGGTCGTTGATTAACTGACGGTGCTGTTCTGTTTTTTGGCGTTTAATACTTTAATTACTACGCCTTTTTTATTTTTAGGGCCTTACTAATACAGAGTACTTAGATGTAAGCTTGGAATAAACATTCCGTGTTTTATTTCCGTCATGTAAAGTTCATTTCAAGTAAAAGAGACAAAACACATAATTACTATAGAAAGCTTAACTGTAGTACTCTGTTAATTAATACAGGTAAGGTAATAATAGAGATATCTAATTGGCATTATAGTATTGATTAACATTGCATTATTATTAGTAATATTGTTTTCTCAAGTCTACGAGAACTCTACAAATTGAAATGAAACACTCTTTACGAATCTACTTTCTTTTAAATTTTACATATTATTTGATTTAATCCTTCAAATAATTGAAAAATTCTCTCAAACCCTTTACAGGGCCCGTGGTCACATGGAGTCTACCTAGGAAGGTACTGCTGTAGTCTTCCTGTAATAAAATAATAGTAATTACATAGACTACATTTATTATTAATGTCAAAATTGAGAACTATAGTATATATAGGGGCCGAGCTCAACATTATTGGTGAAATTAAGACACATAGGCTTCGCTGGTTCGGCCACGTAGAAAGGATGGAAGATGATCTTTTGTAGAAACGCGCATATGCTGGGCGTCCAGTAGGGCGTAGACCAGTCGGTCGCCCGTGTTACTGCTGGAGGGACGAAGTTGTAAAGGACCTAGAAAAGCTTCACGTAAACAACTGGCTCAGGAAGGAATCAGTTCAGAACCAGGACTAGTGGCGCCGACTTGTATCAGAGACCAAAGCTCACTTGGAGCTACAGCGCCAGGATAGTAAGTATAAGTAAGTAATGACATAGATAATTTACGTTAGGTAATTTCAATTTAAAGCGAAGTAGAGTTATAAACTAGAATTAAAACATTGTCAGCACTTGTACTCGAAACGAAATGAAATGATATTAAGAAAAGGTAGTAATTGAAATTAAACGAATGATACTAAGAGGAGCTCGATGGCGCAGTGGTTAACGCGCCCGGTCTGCGAGTGCTGAGGTTAAGCAACTTTCGCAAAGGCCGAATCAGATGGGTGACCAAAAATTTATCATCTTGAGCTCCTCCGTGCTTCGGAAGGCACGTAAAACCGTTGGTCCCGGCTGCATTAGCAGTCGTTAACAACCACCAATCCGCACTGGGCCCGCGTGGTGGTTTATGGCCCGTTCTCCTTATCCATCCAAAGGGAAGGCTCATGCCCCAGCAGTGGGGACATAAAATGAGCTAATGCTGATGATGATGATGCATGATACTCAATTCAAGCACATAAAGTGCACATAATAATATGAACGTAAAGTACAAAGTACAAGTAGGTAACACAGTAAGCAGTACATTTAACAAAATCTCTTAAAACATTAGTGTAGCCGCAATAAGTGAGTCAAGTAAGCAAGCACGTAGCCACTTCGAAGCGTAAGAATTGAAACAAACTTCCACCCCCCGTATCTCGAGTTAGCGTTCGTTCATACCAAAACTCCCGGCGGACCTTCACGTGTTTGCACCGAGATTGTGTGCGATGTACCCTACCTGTTATCCACAGCCGTTGTTTATACTTCGGATTAATATTGTTGTATTGTGTTGTAACGTTAATTGTGTTTACCCTACTGTTTAATTCGTTACAAAACGAAAAATATGTTTGCTACTTGAAACAGCGTCTGTATCCTTGGTTCCACCACTAGTGGTGTCGTATTCTGCGGTCTCGAGTTTGATTCCCAGTACATTATTATTGTAGATACTCGGTTTGGGTGGTGGTGTGGTATTTAAGACTCTCGCGATATCAACAGTGTTAGCAGGATTGTTGAGTTCCAACAGTCAAGGGATAAAATAGCCAGTTGCTCAGTAGTAGAAAATTTCAAGTGAAGTGCGATTTCACCATTGGTCTGACAGACATTTTCTTCAGGTGCGATAAGGGCAAAGCGTATCCCTATAAAAAACGAATATCTTCATTTAGTAGGTCAGCTCATGTAATCCCTATACTATAGGTATGCCTTAACATTTGGGCTGAAGGCACCCGATGCGGTAAAAAGAAAAAAAATATTAATCAACAAAGCATAATAATAATATTTACAAGCTCAAAACTTTCGGGCTCCCCCACTACAGTATGCAGATATGTTCTAATTTGCCTTTCAAATACTTCGCAACATGGTAGGAAGTATTCGCGCCCGCTTTGACTGCGAAAATACTCAAGGCTAGTGGTGCTACGTGCAAAACTATCCCGCCAAGAAAGCCAACTTAGTGTTGAGAGAAATTCCGTCCGCGTAATCGCCGAAACACAGATCCCGGGAGACCCGTTGGCATTACCCTCCCTATCTCCCGACATTCTTACAGTTTAATGTATGCAAACGCATTTTGTTTCAAAGCCTAGCTCCCTTAAGGATGGTGTTACTCAAGAGCCCTCAGGCAGCGTTCACCTCGCAGCCACCTACAAGTTTTCCTGTCTGTGCCACAACATGCTCTTTGATCTACTCAAATGCGAATATAATGTCGGGCACAGTTAAGAGCCTGCGTTCTTTTTTCCCTCCTTTATCTACAACACTCGCGGGTAACTTTTTTACTCTGTGTATCGTGTGTAGCGATTCCTTGAGGGCTTTTGTAGGTAACGCAATCAGTCTTGTCTATCACAATTTCTGACTATTGGATACATTTTGTTTATGGAATGAAATACAGATTGAGACGTTTCTTCTCCAATGTTATTTCTTGACAACACAGTTGTAGGGATGAATATAAGAAAACGTTACGAGGGGTCTGGTATAAAGCATAATTCATAAAGGGATTTCATCTCAACGCGTCAGCATTGTAACGATGCTCAATATATCATGGACACATTAAAGTCAAGTTAAGCGCACTGTGCAGGGGCTATCAATCCGTTGAACGCTAAAAATAGGGCTATCCTCCAATGATGAGGTATTATTGGACGACAAAGTGAGTATCAACAAAGCACCATGTGGTGTCGATACAGAAATAGACGGCGAACGTTGTCACACGTGGCATGCCCAAAAACAGATAGTTTCCTTTAAAAAACGTTAATTTAGCAGCTTTTTGTAGCTGTTCTTGTAACAAAAAGGGACATTTTTTATATAGTTAATACTGTGAAGAGGCATGTGCCCTCTTCTAATTAGAGTTTAGTGTGGTGCGCGAGATATGTGACTCTTGGTTTCCTAAATAGGTAGGGTGACGTCGTGAGGTGAAATAGGATCGACGGATGTCTTAAAAAGTGTAACACGGCCCTTTGCAACATGCGGGGTGATTAAAAGTTATTTGAAGGAAGTGTGGTGATCTTAAATAATGGTTTTTGGATTTTTTGATCGTTATTAGCGTAGGAATAACCCACTGCTTGGCTTATGCTTTTCCACGCATGCAATTACACTTGAGACATGGGAAGGTAAGGCTGTTAACCACCACCGGCCTAATGCGGGTTGCTGGGTAACGACTGCCATATTAAAACAACAGATGTGACCAACAGCTTAGAGAGTATCTTCGTATGCACAGACTCCTCTGTGTCGTTATTATCTTTTTCTTTTGGTCACCTATCAGATAACCCGACATTGCGATAGTTACTCGCAACTCGGACGCATTAGCCGCTGCCCCACTGAGCTTTTAATAGTGTTTTTTATTAATTCATATTATTAAAAGCTTGACAATATTTTTCATGAAAGCACATGCCGTGCTACCTCCAATCCAAACCCCTCGGAGAACCTGGTAGGGAACGGGGACACGTCACTAGAGCGTGCTGCAATTCCCTCTAGAAAACTTCAGACTGTGTTACGTTTCACACGGCTTGACGAACCCTTTAAGTTTCGACTGCGCGCCCCCAAAAAAAGTACAGTGATGCTGAAATTGCTGCATGACGAGATCAGCAAACTCCCTAAAAAATTATAGATTACCTTTTTAAGATTATAAAACTTTGCTTTAAATCGTCATTGCATTTAACACGAGTGTTTTATTTGCCGTCCTATCACTTAAGCCGACGGGTAAGGCACACTAGCGCCGCTAATGGATTTAATTTGATAACTGCTAAACTGTATTTTTTTTCAAACATTGCGGACCTTCCGACACTAGGCAAACATCTATTATTTAATAATAGTGCACTACTTTTAGGTTTGTTTTTGTATTCATTCGCTAACCCCAAAAGTGACCATTGTTTGTGAATAAATGCGATAGCCGGTTTTGTGAATAAACCACGCAACGAAAAGTAGTGCACAATTATTAAATAAATACTATAGATGCTTTCCTGTTATCGGACGGTACGCAATGTTTAAAAAAAGATCCGGTCCGTTAGTAATTGTCAAATTATCAATTGGTGGCGCTAGTGTGCCTTACCCTTCACCTTAAACGATAATTTGTATGGAATTGACAAAGGGGAGAGCTAAATTTTTGACATAAAAATGGTTGTATTTATAGAACTTGCACTATGCACCCAGTTTAGAACAGAACTTGTGCCTTAAGTTACTACGGCAATTATACAACATAGAAAATATCATAACTTAGACATAGGTAATATAGGTGTGCAACCCATGACTCGGGTATGAAAACAAAATGGCGACCATCCATCACACCCACATTAGCCCCTAGAGCGATTCAAAGCTGAGACTAGAGGTTTGCAGGCATTTTAACTTACGCATAAGTCTAATGCTAGCTGTGGGTCTTTAATGCTAACTGCTAATGAACTGTACTGCAACGCACCAACCTTTCTACTTTTATCTGTATTCTAAATCATACTTTTTTATATGTAATAAGGTTGACAAATGACTCTGCCCTGAAGCAGAGTCAAGCCAAGCGTGGCGATTATGGCAAATTCCCCTCAAAATGATTTATCCTTGAGGGACGCCTTTGTCCAGCAGTGGACGTCTTTTTGGCTGAGATGATGATGATGATGATGATGATGAAGCAGAGTCCAGATGCGAGGAGAGCTAGTCTAGCGGGATTGTGCATTACTAGCCAATAGCCATCTTCACCTTGCCGACCCACAAGTAAAAAAAGAGAATAGAATTAATAAAATAGAAATAAATAGAATAAAATACTGTACACATAAAAAAAGTAAGTAAAAAAGTGACATTAGTAGGTAAGATGTAAGTTTGTAAAACTGTTGTATTTTATTGTCTTTCTTTTCTGTAAGAAATATATAATTTACTAGGTAGCTTTTGCTCGCGGCTTTACTCACATGTACCTACGACTTGTAATTGTTTTATATAAAGGCCAAACTTATTAAGGATAATCCTGAAACACTTCATAATTTCTAACCAGTCCAAATACCGAAGAATTTAACTTTTAAAATGACAGATTTCCTTACAAACTTTCCACCTCTATTTCACCTCTCTAGGGGTGGTTTTTCGAAAAATGCTAAAACACGTCATTCTTTATTACTGTTAAAAAAGCTAAAGATCGATTAAATTGTAAATTTTTATAATTCTTACTTTAAAAATAACGATTTCCTCAAAATAAACTTTAACTTTTTTTTCTACTTTAAAGGAAAATAAACAAAATTCCTGAAACAAGTCATCCTTTATTTCTATTTAAAAAGCCAAATACTAATTTTCATGTCTTTCACTTCACAACTGACGGACTTTTATACAAAATTTCACCCCCTATTTGACCCCCTTAGGGTGCGATTTTCGTAAAGTCCTTTCTTAGTGGCTGGTTACGTCACTCAATTAACCTACAGTCTAGATTTCATCTAATTACCTTCAGCGGTTTAGGCTCGGCGATGATGAATCAGTAAGTCAGGACAAGTCTATTATGTACGAGTATATAAATTAGTTTCACGTAGGTACCTAGTACCTACTACTCTACTTGCCCATACATTTTTTATGGTAATTTATTGTGATTGCTTATTTCTTTGGTAATTATTATAAAATCTGTAACGGTTGTCTCTATGATAAAATATAGAGAAGACAATTCTTCGAACCCAATTCGTTCGAACAATCGAGCCAAGACCTTTAAAGAATAGAGATTGTCTAATATATAGATCAATCTATGTACATCTATACTATATATATCTATCTATGCTACAATGTCAACTCCCGAACTTTCTTGTGCCCATTCATCTTCCGCATCTTGATGGATGAAGTCACTTCGCTCCACTAATAAATGTAAACAAAATAGGAAGTTTTTTGGTACGAAAACGTTATTAATGAATTGCCTCCTGCCCTCCTTTTGATAAACTTAATTGTTTCAGATGCCTCCAACTGTCTTCTTGCGATGTTAACAAGAGATAGGTTTTTTTGGCATTTTTTTTACTCTCCAAAAACGTTGCGTTGACACGTAACACTGTGCCACTCTGATCTATTTTAAGCAAAGGCATTCGATTTTTAATCTTAATATAAGGTAGCTAGATTTAATTTAAGGAATTTTCTGTTGGGATTATGATCCTAATCTAAGATCGCTTTTGTAACCCACATACCTACCCTACCCATGTGACCGTGAAAAAAACATTCCGAAAATATTCGTAATAGACCAAATATTTTAATGAGACATTGTTTAAATGAGCTAAGCAGTATTATAGTGCGAAGCCGTAAAGTTTTTCTGTGAATTCTGTTGAATGTGACACTTACCACTGACTGTCATCATGAAATAGGGAGTCACCAACGGAAATATAGTTAAAATTCTTTGTAAGTCAGCGGCCTAAGATGTGTGAGAGAGAATGGTAGAAGCGGATTCCAAAACAGTTGAAAAGTTTATGATTTGCTTATTAAGGTAAATAAAAAAATCACAAGACTTTTGTTTAATGTTACTGTAAGTAAATAGTAATTTAAGTTACTAGCTCCTACTCGCATTTCAATTTTCAATTTTTTTACTATGACAATAATACAATAGTTTAACATCAAAAGTATAAATTTTGTTTTTAGAAATCTGAAGTGCACTTTTTGAACCACACTACACTTCAAATAATGTATCCCATTCTTATTTGAAGTCACTTTTGAATACCTATTTTGACGTAAACAGTCCAACGTAAAGTAACTACTTAAATAAAAAAAAATAAGCAATGCAAAAATTACAATATCTTATAGTGTATTTCGAGCCAATTTTAATTACAAGATCACCGGTGATATAACCCCGTATTTATATTAATTGGCGACTTACAATGTTTCTGTACCTCTCGCTACCGCTTATGGCTTTAAGACCGTAGCCTAATTTGCCCTCGACCGGTTGACAACATCCCAGTGACTCATTGACCGTAATGTTAATGATGAGCTTTATAACTAACTAAAGATCACTAATTGGACAAAATGCCCAATAAAGGTCCCAAAAGCGACCCGATCAGACTGCGAATTGATTCTTCGGAAATGTTTTTACCTGACTCATGTGGGATAAGGAACTCCAGTGTCACTGTCTATCTGTGACTAACACTTTCAACAAGGAAAGTATTCAGTATCTCTTTTTACTATATTTGAGCTACAATATACTTAGTTAAAACTTACGTACATATAAAGTTAGATGTTTGTCTTCGGTAAGTAAGTAGCATAGACACAGTCATTGCTATTTATTAAATATTTACGTTAATAAAAAGTAAGAGTCATAATAGGTATAATGATTCTTAAAATTTTCATGAAATATTTGTGTTGAAAATAGCCAAGCTGTTTTAATCGGTTTTTGGTAAACAAACCCGCGTTGAACTATTTAAGCGTCTGATGAAATATGGCCGACAGTTTTACTTATTATAAGAATAGCTCTACAAAACAGAAAGGCGCTTATAGAGTACATAATATAAAATGTAATGAAGACAATAAAGTACTAATAAAATATAACTGTTTATTGGCCAAATATACGCAATAAAAACAAACTATGCCAGTTGTGTTTTAAATACAAATAAAAAACGAATATATCCTTACGTACATACAGATAACCATCTTTGCTTATCGAGTATTTTCATGCGATTCCTATGATAATTTGAAGCAAAACATAGTCTTTTTCTTTTATATTTCTGAAATAATTATTATTATAAGATACTTTTATTACTACTTACTAAAACATACGGTTTAATTCTGGTGCTAGTCACCCACAATACAGAAACTCCACAAACTTTAGGAACATCCATTGAATCAGTTAGATAAACATTGACTGTGTTCTTCGTCACACTTGATTCAAAAGTGAAGCCATTCTACTGTATAGTTTTAAAATAAATAAGTATGACGTTATAAAAGGCTGTAAACTTTAACCCATGTACTACAAAACAGTGTCTAAAGTTAAACGATGGCTAAATACGTGTTTAAAATATTGTGTCTCTGTCTAATAGTAATTTAATTTAATAATAATTTATTGTTCAACAACAACATCACATAAACAGTTACAGTATAAAGTTCCAAAGGAAAAAAAAACAGCTTAAAGTTGAAGTATCTCTCTGCCTCCTAGGTTAGGAAGACCTGTATTCTAGGAGACAGATCCTTCCTTTTCTTAATCTCTAAAATACTAATATTATTTCACAAACATAAAAGTGAATGGATGTGTATGTTTATGTGTGTGATGAGTGCGTGTGTGTGTGTGTGGGGGTGTGTTTGTGTGTGTGAGGGTGTGAGAGGGCGTGTGTGTGTGTGTGTGTGAGAGGGTGTGTGTATGTGTGAGGGGATGTGTTTGTGTGTGGATGTGTATGTGTGTTCAGATAGGTACTTGTATTCATTCATTTTTTTTTATTGTTTCTTTTTTTTAATAATAAGAAGTTCTAGTTTGGTAATTATTGTTTTACTTAGTTATTAATAATTTTTATTAACTTTAAAATATGTTATTATATAGTCAAAAGATGTTCTGTATTGTTATAATCTAGCAGTTGAAGCCAATCTCGTAGTTTTATTTTACATGAAGTTTTTTGTGAATTGTATATTTCTATATGATTGTTAATCTTGTTGTACAAATGTGGCCCCAAAAAGCATGAGAACCTTTTTTAAAAAGTAGTGTTGTATTTCTCTATCCTACATATTTTTATGGCTCTTCTTTTATCAGATTCCAATATTGTTGGGTCATAAATTAATTTGGAATGCTGGATCAAAACCGTTTTTAAAATAAATAGTTGTCTAACAGTAAGTAACCCACATAATTGATACAACTCAGTAGTACAAAATCTAAATGGTTTGAATGCCATAACTTTTAGGACCGATCTCTGTACTCTTTCTGTGGACAATAACCTTACGCTCCACCCCATACTGTAATACAGTATGAGAGAATGGATTGACATAGTGCGTAGTAAATAGTTTTTAGTAAATTCAGATCAGCTACATGACGCAATTGCATCATCAACCAAATTACTTTTCTTACTTTGCTGTTTAAATTTTCAATCTGTCGTGTCCAAGAAAGGTGATTGTCTAATTCGACACCCAGGTAGCGAATATGAGATGCTGCTACTATATCAGTGCATGTACATGATTTAGATGGAGAACCATCACATGTATGTGCCCGAATGCCTAGTATATCCATAGTAGTAGTATAGCCATAGTATTAGCTAAAAAGTGACAGCATCTGTTTTAAGCATTGACTAACTTTAGTTATCGTTTTGTGATAAAGCAGTATGTTTCCAAATAAATAATTTCATGATTATTTTTATATAATTTTACGCAAATATTGTTGCGAACAAATCACAAATTGAAAAAAAGAAAGTGTTGAAAAAAGCCACGATAGCATAGTTGGCAGTGCACCTGACCCGGCATGTCATGGGGTGCGGGTTCAAATACCGCTCGTGAAATTTTTTCAACGCTGTCTTTTTTCAATTTGTAAATAATTTCAGTTATTATTTTCCTAAATACCAAGATAACTGAATAACATTGAGTAAATACATCTAAAGTCTACGTCTAAGGTAAGTAGTTACCTATAAGATGGTTGCGTATCTTAAGAAAGAACGTTTCGCTTTTCGAAATTATCTCTAACGCCCAACAAAATAAAGTGTAACTCTTAAAACAACGGCCTTAGTTTGCTAAAGAAAATTTGCATATCATAAATGTAATATTTAGCTCTCAACTTGCTAATTAGAAGTCGTCTTTGAGGAGCGTCGGCAAATTCGAGCTGTATAAAATTCATTAAATATTTAACAAAGACTAGTTTGTAGTTACTCCCATGTCGTATGCATTTTTAATTGTAGACTTTCAACGGGAAAAGATACCACTCCTACTGTGCTTGGCCCAATTCGGATTTAGCACCAAATTGGCTGTACGACTATTTTGGACAAGTTCAGCCAAGAGCTTACTACTTACATACCTTCTTCAAATTTAATCTCTGTTATTACTATGCTCTATAAATCCCTCGTCCGATCCTCTAAGCGTCACTACACATTTACTTAATACACTAAACATGTACACTAGTTTAGGCCCAAGATACCGTACTCGTAGAACAAGAGTACCCGAGCCGAGGTCCGAGCTTTTAGGCCGGGTTTCCACTGACGCGGAGCTGGGCGGAGAGATGCTTAGCGGTGCATGAATTGACCAATCACTATGCTCGAAATCTCCGCTCCGCTTCAATGGAAACAGCACGAGCGGAGTGGAGCAGAGCTGAACGGATATTCATAATAAAACAACAGCGAGGCGATGCGGAGCGGAGGACAGCGGGGCGGTGCGATGCGGAAGACAGCGGGGCGGTACGGTGCGGAGAGCAACGAGGTGTGTAGTGGACGAACGGGAGAGCGGAGCGGCGAGGTGCGGACCGGGGTGCGGGGGTGAATGCATGACGCCGCGCCACTTGACTTGCGCGCAGTGCATCATAGTAGTTATCATCCGCTTCGCTTCACTACTCCGCTCCGCTCCGCTTCACTACGCCGCTCCGCTCTGCTTCACTACTCCGCTCTGCTCCACTTCAGTGGAAACACTCACCACTTTTTACCGCTCTTCACCGCTCCTCTCCGTCCAGCTCCGCGTTAGTAGAAACCCGGCCTTAGAGGCGCCCTCGGGTTGTTCCGCTCCCCGATCCGATCTGTACCCCACGGAGAATCTAGTAAATCACGAGGACACGCACTAATGCGTGATGGCGTTCCCTCTAGAAAACTTCCGAAGGTGCTTCGTTTCACACGGCTTGAGGAACCCTTTTGGAAGTTTCTCGCCGCCCCCAAAAAACCCGGTGAAGCTAAAATATGCCGGCTGAGACAATCAGTAAACTCTTTTAAAAAAAATGCTCTGTAAAGGCAATATGGAGCCGATAACAAGTTCGGTCACAAAGTACTATATCGTTGCTCTCAAATAATACTGTTAATAAAAAATATTAAATAGAAAATGTACCGTTCTTTTGCTGACCCTGCTTATTATCAAGGTGTGGAAGCACTCCCTCTCAGTCCATCTCCCTTTTAATTAGTTGCGAGTTGTTATTATTGTTATTACAGAGAATGTAGCCATAAAAATTACTCGGTGCCCTAACACTTGTTGCAAAATTTTAACCTAGGTAATATTTTAAACGTTTTTTTTAAATTGCAGCGTGATGTTAACGGTTAACGTAGTTAGTAGATAGGTACGATAAATGATTAATATGTAGGTATAATAAATGAAATACTACCTAGCTTTTTCGCGTTTATTGGCCGAATATAGCTGCATTATTAAAAACTTAATAAGAACTCTTTGAAACTTGTAACATAACTGGCTCTTGCCTGCGTGAATGTCAGTCGGTTATAAAAGATTCTATCGCATGCTCCTAGGAATGTTGTGTTTGACCGAATGTTAAAAGGTCTTGGTAAATCTGATGAAGAAACCACGTCGATCTGTTGGTCTGTTTTAAGTGGGAGGAAAGTCAAACGAACAATTGCATTTTAGTCCTATGATAATCCTGTTTTATAGTAGGTAATAGGTTTAGAGTACCTTTTATTTTGCCTTTAGATTAATTATAGCTCTTTTGGTAGGTATACAATATTAGTACGTTTATTACTTAAGATTTTGAAAATACATTATTGCAATCACTAACCAGTAACGCAAATGTATGAAAAAACTATAGTGACTTTTGAACAAAGACACTTAACAATAATAATAAATTAAGTATTTGTGAATACTATTAAAGTAAAAATAGTAACTAAAGAGGTTACGGTTAAAAAAAGCAACTAAAAAGGGTTACAACTATCATAGTACTAAGAGAAGTTGTCAAAACTTAATAAAAATATACCTATCACTAGTCACTACAAACCACTACTCTGTGCTACAAACCATGAAGTTGTTTATTTTTTGTTTACAGCTTCATGCTACAAACACTCAATTACTGCCATTTTGAAATATAGAATACCCTATTCTAAAGCTTTGCCTATAATATTTGTGAAGGCGTTAGCTAATTTACTCTTTACTTTACCACCCACTGTAGCTTACATGTTAATGTATGATTGCATAAGATTATTATTTAAAAAAGTTATAATTTGAACCTTTTGCCTCTTTGGTATCATTTTGGTTATCCGTACATAATTAAATCCCTTTGAAAAGTAAGCGTAGCGCTATCTATAAAACTCAGCCACAAAAGTCTCTAGAGGATTCGCACCCCATATTATTACAGTGATATCTGCCTGCATATTTATGACTATTTGCATTTCGGCCAATCAAGTCACAAAGTTCTTACCCTCCTTCTGTTGCAGTGCTAATTATAGTAAACCGACCCTGGAAGATTTAGTTGCAACTGGAAATTAACCCTTTCTAACTTATGTATCATCATCATCGGCTCTGTGTGCGACTGTGCTGGTTGTATTTATTGTAGGCAGGAATTAAGAAATAATACGAAATTATATTTGTGATGTCTTTACTAGAAGAGCAGAAGGCAAAAAGTAAACCGAAATCAATATGGCCACATGACCACAGACAACTTGAACAATAAAAAAACCTTAAATCTATGGTTGGTGTTACCAACATGCTGGGGCCACGGGAGTGTACTTGGCTTACAATGGAATTGACGAATACATACTTAAGTATCTGATTTCTAACCAGCGTTTTGGTTTCACAAAAACAACTAACAAATAAATAAATTTAACAAAACATTTGTTTTTCTAACCAGCGTTTTGGTTTCACAAAAACAACTAACAAATAAATGAATTTAACAAAAACATCGTTTTTCTAACCAGCGTTTTGGTTTCACAAAAACAACTAACAAATAAATGAATTTAACAAAAACATCGTTTTTCTAACCAGCGTTTTGGTTTCACAAAAACAACTAACAAATAAATGAATTTAACAAAAACATTTGTTTTATTTTCAATGGCCTTAACAGACTAACTAACATTGCCCTTTTACATATATAATTATAACTAAAGAGCTTAAACTTAAATCTTTATTTTTAAATAAAAACTATAACTAAAATATTACTTCTTTGTTATTAATAACTTTTTTACTTATATAGGTAATTATTAGTTAAATAGGTAGATTACTTACTTTACAGTATAATGGTAGTATTAACACAAATACTTATTCTAATGGTAGAATGCTAATGCTTGCTAATGAACGCTTATACACTTTTTTATTAGGAGTTATCACTTCTACAACACGGACTTTTTGATCTTTCCCCGGGTAAACCTTTACAATCCTGGCCATGGGCCACGCTAGGGGGGCAACATTAGGTTCCCTTAAAATGACCAAGGCACCGACCTTTACATTAGGTATACTTTGAGTCCATTTAGGACGGCCGGCATTGTAAAATGTTAATATAATATTTGTACCATATGTTCCAAAAATTACTTCTAATCTTACAACAAATTTCCCAGAATTTTAACCTATTATTTTGTATGTCAATTGTATCTCTTTCGGGGAAAGAGGTCAATGCATTTCCTATCAAAAAATGTCCAGGTGTAAGATAACTAAAATCATTTACATCGTCAACAGTTATAGGCAATAACGGTCTTGAGTTTAGAACAGCCTCAATTTGGCATAAGATTGTGCTTAATTGCTCATAAGTCAAAATATAATGCTGCATTATGCGTTTTAAATGGAACTTTGTACTCTTTAACAGCTGCCTCAGCAAGACCAGCAAACACAGGTGAATAACTTGGTGTGAAATGGAAAGTTATACCAATCTGACTAGCATAGTTTTGCATACGTGTTCGATGCTGCTCAGAATTTTGTAATTTATATAACTCAACTAACTCGTTCCTTGCTCCCTTAAAATTGCTCCCATTATCGCAGAAAATATCTGTGGGTAACCCTCTACGTGCTATAAAGCGCTTAAAACAAGCAAGAAAACAATCTGAAGTTAAGTCTGATGAAAGCATGGCCTTGGTGGCAAAACATACAAAAATGCATATATACCCCTTTGTAATTAAGGCTCTCCTGATTCGTGAGTTCTTAACTTGTATTGGGCCGGCATAATCTATTCCTACATTTTGGAATGGCCGACATGCTGTAACTCTTTGAGAGGGCAAGGAACCCATTAGTTGTTTGGAACATTGAGCTTTCATTCTGAAACAGGTTAAACATTTAAAAACAATCTTTTTCACATGTCTATGTCCATTAATTAGCCAGTATCTTTGATTAAGACTAGACAACAATAGTTTAGGTGCTGCATGTAGTAATCTAATATGTTCATGGTGAATAATTAAATCTGTTACTTTAGCTTGTTTTGGCAAAATTATAGGGTGTTTTTGTGAATATGAAATATTTGAATTTTCGATCCTCCCTCCAACTCTTAACATTTTATCTTTATCAAGAAAGGGATGAAGAGATTTCATTACACCTTTAACATTTTCTTCACCACTAGATAAACAGTTAATCTCATGCTTGAAGTGAATGCTTTGTTCATATTGTATGATTTTATTTAATGAAGCCTGTAACTCGAGAGCAGACAAAACTAAGTCTGATTTGCGAGAGATTTTATTTTTTAAATTGTTGCAAAATCTTAGTATATAAGCTAATACATATATCATTTTATTTAAATCTGAAAATTTATAAAGATAGTCAAATAATGTGTTTTCTGTAAGTGTTATCAAAGAGACCTTGGCATTAGAAGATGCTGCTTTTTTGAGATCTGGTAAGTTTTCTGAAAAACTAATATTTTTATTTCTAGGTACATACTCACTATTCCTTAGAAAGTCTGGACCCTGCCACCACATCTCACAGTGAATCAGTTCATCCGGCTTCACCCCTCTGCTTACATAATCAGCTGGATTCTCCTTGCTGGTAACATATAACCAGTCCCAAGCAGAAGTGTGTTCACGAATCAACCTGACCCTATTTGCAACATATGCTTGAAGCTTCAATGGCTCTGTAGCCAACCATGCCAATGCAATTTGAGAATCAGAAAACAAGCAGACGTTGTGTATTTTGATTTTAAGACTTAATGTATTATAAACTCTAGTAATAAGCTTAGCGAGTAAAACCATAGCATTTAGCTCCAATCGCGGTATAGTGAGTGGATTAGTGCGTGGGTTTATGCGTGACTTAGCACAAAGTAGATTTAGAAAATCTTTAGATTCTTTAGATAATATATACACAACAACCATAACCACAAGAACTTGAAGCATCAGCAAAACCGACGAGTTGTATGCTAGTGCTCTTTTTTGGTATATTTACATTTCTTTGAATATGTATAGGTTCCATTTTAGATAAATTCATTGAAAAATTCAGCCATTCTGCTCTTAGAGCTTGGGGTAGTGTATCATCCCAATTAATTTTTTCTAACCATACCTTTTGCATAAATAGTTTAGCCGTTACAATTACAGGCGAGACGAGACCTAAAGGGTCATAAAATTTTGATATGTAACTTAAAATCTGTCTTTTAGTGATTTTATTACAACTAAATGGCTCTGGGGAAGACAAAACAAAACAATCTTTTTTAACATTTAGTGTTAAACCTAATGTTTTCATAAAATAATTATTCTTTTGAAAATCTAATTCACCAAAGTGTTGTCTATCCATTGGAATATCAAATAAAACCTTTTTACTATTTGATGACCACTTATGTGTATAAAAACTGCCTTTGCTTAACAACTCACACAATTGCCTTTTGGCTTCAATAATTACGTTCAAATCCGAGTGTAAATAGCAAGTGTCATCAACATATGTGCAATTATTTAAAATATATGCGGCTAATGGTAAGCTATCTTTGTACATATCGGCAAGTTCTTTAAGGCAACGTGTGGCTAAAAAATTAGAGCTCTTTTGACCATATGTAACAGTATCTAAACGGATGCATTTTATAGGCTCATGCTCATTTTCTCTCCACAAAATGTTCTGCAACACTGCATGCATGGGGTTTATATTAATACAACGAAACATATGGCGTAGATCTGTAGTGAAAGTATATTCACCGAAGCGGAACAAAATCATTACATCAATAAGTTCCCTCTGTACGGGAGCTCCATTCAGCAATAAATCGTTAAGTGATAGACTTTTATTCGTTTTCATGGATGCATCAAATACCACACGTGTTTTAGTGCTTATACTATTTGCGTTAAATACAGCATGGTGCGGCGTGAAGTATAAAGGCTCCTTATCAAAATCTAATGAACCTATATCTATATAATGTGCATGTTTCAACTCAACATATTCATTTATGAATCTTTTATAATCAGAAAATAAATTATTATCCTTTTGTAATTTTATTTCAAGGTTCAAAAATCTATACCTAGCAAAATCAAAGGAATTTCCAAGAGTGTCTTTGACCTCATCTAAAGGTATCCTCAATGGCAAGTCTACTTGAAACTTATTATTTTTAATTATTGTTGTACTTTGAAAAATGTTTTCACATAGCTCGTGCTCTGGATATTTATCACTACAAGTTTCTAGTATATTTTCAGTTGACCAAAATTGTTGTAGTGTTTCATTGACTTCTAAGTCACAACTTGTACATAATAGTGAGACCTTACTTGAGTTTAATATTGCCTGTTTAGGCAATGCCCCTGCTATAACATGGCCAAATCTCGTGCTGATGAAGCTAGGTTGGTGACATTGTTGAGTTGCATACTCAACAGATTGCGGAGCTCGTTGCAGCGATGCTAATTGCTCTGGTATCACCACCTGGAAAAATATATCGGCTCCAATCAGCATATTTATTTCTGATGGGATGTTAAAATCCACATCTGCTAGTTGAACATCTGAGGGGATATCAATGTTTGAGATGTCAATTTTATATTGAGGAATTTTGCATGTGATTTTTTCTAGCACATGACAATTTATTGTTACCCGATAAGGTGTAACAAGTGAAAAAACTTCTAAAGGTACTGAATAGTTTACAGCATTTTTCTGGTTGTTGACTCCCACTATACTGGTGTTGTCCAAGTTTGGAGTGATACCTAAAACTTCAATCACCTTACTTGTGACTAAAGATACTTGTGATGCTGAGTCCAGTATTGCCTTTAGGTGAACTTCTTGTCCACTTTTAGAATAAAGCTTCACCTTAACTGTTGGTAATAAAACTTTATTAGACGGAGTATTTGACATTAATGAGACTGGTTGCTCTTTATCCTCATGTAATAATGTGTTATGTCCCTTTTTACATACATTGCATCTAAAATGAAATTTACATATACCTTTATGATTATTGAGACATAAATTGCAAAGGGTGTTTGTTTTGGCAAATTTGATACGTTCCGCAGAAGGTAAGACTTTGAATTTACTACATGTGTATAATTTGTGATCTGTTGACTTACAGTACGAGCATGTTCTGCCTCCAGATGTTGCTGTAACATTCACCACCGCCTTCGGAGCCTTCCCAGGATACATTGGGTCTGCAGTTTCTAATGCCAAGGCTCTTTTCTCGAGGTAGCTAAGGAACTCGGTTACTGTAGGCCCTGCAGCTTCATTTCTATCCAGTTGATAAGCTCTTGTTGTGTATGTATCTAGTTTACGATATAAAATTGCTAAGATTATGGGGTCCCATGTATCTATTTTTACATTTAAATTAACTAGTGATGATAAACACTGTTTTGTTTTAGACACAAATTCTCTTAAGTTAGCTGGAGTGGATTTGAAACATGGCATTTAAATCAAGCAGTGAGTTGATATGCTCATTTATAATTTTAAATTTATGATTATATCTCTCATCAAGAAGCTTTAGAGCTCCTTTGTAGCTTTCTGATGTCAGGGGGAGATTTTTAATGATATCAAATGGTTCATGTTGCAAGAAGGATCTAAGATAGTATAGCTTTTGAACATTATCAATTGTTTTGTCGTTGTGTATGATTGCACGAAATAAGTTAATAAATGGTGTATAGTCACTGTACTTACCTGTGAATGTTTGTATTTGTATAGTAGGTAATTTAGGCTTAGACATAGGGATGATCTCAGGGTGCGAATAACCCTTACCATTGTTAGCTTCATCAATTTTTGATAAAAGATCGAAATATTTTTCTTCATATTCAGAGTCCTCTTTGTCATTTTTATCGTACATTAATATTTGCTTACAATAGTTTTCGTACTCTATAAACAATTCACACAATCTTGCTCTTTTTATTTTTAACATAGATGAGCTATAGTCTTTTAATACTTTCTCATCGGAAATATTGTTAATGAGTCTTGTTAACGAACCCTTCACATAACCTCTTGAAGCTATTAATTGCCTTAAAATAACGTCGTCGTCTTGTGACATTTTTAAATATTACTATTGGTACACAAACTATAAAATTACACGCTAAATCTTTAACACAAAAACACAAGATGTAAATAAAATGGCGTCGCGCCACTCTCACGCACGAAGCAAAGAGAAGAGACGCTTGTTCGCTCGATGTTTCTCGGTGTGTCGGTCGATATATTGTTCACTCGTTCACTCAGCTTCATTCCATCCGCTTTGCGGAAGTTGCTTCGCGTGTCGCGTGACGTGATCGCCCGTAGTATAGCCGTAGACAACTTTATTTTGGTAGTGTAGAATGTCAATCAATTATTGTTATCCGCCATTTTGATGCATACAAATTATTATTGCATAGTTTATTTTTTACGTAGGTCATATAAATACCTTGATCTCTGACTTTGCCCTGAATGAAAATTTGCTGCAATCTTCTTTGTAGTAGGTCTGTGCAGCGTTGCTATTATTGTTCTGCGGGAGCGATATGGCGTCCCCACGATGCTGCACCTCGGCTCACTTTTTGAGTTAACTTGTTGAAAATCTTCTTTTTCCTTGTTTTTCTTTTCGAAGGACCATAAAATGTGTGCGACTGTGCTGGTTGTATTTATTGTAGGCAGGAATTAAGAAATAATACGAAATTATATTTGTGATGTCTTTACTAGAAGAGCAGAAGGCAAAAAGTAAACCGAAATCAATATGGCCACATGACCACAGACAACTTGAACAATAAAAAAACCTTAAATCTATGGTTGGTGTTACCAACAGGCTCCATTTTATGTCCCCACTGCTGGGGCACGAACGAGCCTTCCCTATGGATGGATAGGGAGAAAGGGCCATAAACCTGGGCTGGGTTGTTAACGACTGCTGCATGCAAGCGTGAATGCAAGCGGGACCATCGGCGTTACGTGCCTTCCGAAGCACGGAAGAGCTCGAGATGATAAATGTTTGGTCACCCATCCGATGACCGGCTTTTGCGAAAGTTGCTTAACCTCAGCACTCGGAGACCGGGCGCGTTGACCACTGCGCTATCGAGCTTCTATGCATGCGCACCATAAATTACTTTCTGAGTGATGGGTGCTTAAAGTGCGAATTTTATTTACCTTCGATGATATTTTTAAAATGAGATTAATAGGTAAAGTACCTTCGAAAATGATAATGTTGTTGCACCTTGGTTGGCTAAAGTAAAAGTTTTAGCGAGCTTTACTTGCCATTCAATCACGTCAACGGAAAGAAGAATTTTTATAACTCATTTGCCACTGCAAACCTACTACCTACTCCGATCACTATCGGAGTTTTGTTCAGAGTATTGTTCATTGAAACGTTGATGTTTATATGGACATTCCACGAGATTCTAACTGAAACTCTTTTTTATAAACATGATAGAATAAGGCTTGTCTTGTCTTACGTATTGTCTCTGGGCGCAAGACATTGTCAAACTTACATTAGCAACGCGTCGCCAATTTTCATTGCGCACACGAGTGATGTTGCCGCACGATATTGCCGCGCAACACGGCTTTTGGAAACAAAAGAATACAATTGCGGGCTCCGCCGCTAGAAGAACGCACCTGTTTTGGTCTCTTTATACAGAATTCAAATTGTTCATCAACAATATTTCTAATCCTGGCATTTCGGGAATGTCCATATTAATACAACGTATTGCAAATAAAAAACATTGCTCCACCTACGCCGATCACTGATCATCTGCTCATTTTCACCTCACCCGTTTTCCACCAGAGTGCCTAGTGTGAGTTTTGTGTACTATCTGCTTTCATTCGATTACGTTAACGAAAACGAAAATAAGTATGGCATTGAAGCAGCGCCTCCTGGCGACATACGAGAAGAGGTTAAATTTTGCCATACTAATTATTATTCTTGTTTTCATTAACGTGTTCGAATGTCAGGTGAAACTCACACTAAAGACCTAAAATGCGCTGCTTCAATGCCATACAAACTCTTGTTTTCTGTCAGATGGAAAATCAAAGATATTTAACTACTTAGCCTACTTAGGTACTAGTGGAAAATTAACCTTGCATTATTCTGTGTTCGCACTAGGCAGGAGTGAGGCAGGCAGTAGGCACTCGCGCTAGAACCGAAGCACAGAATAATATACAGGACCGAAATGTACTTGTTGTAAACCCACATATCATCATCATCATCAGCATCATCGGCCTATTTTAGTCCACTGCTAAAAAAAACCCACATAATAATAAAAATTTAATTTTCACACATGCATGTACGCACACACCAACACACCCCCATACACAGAAACATACACACACTCCCACACATATTCTTTTATGCCAACAGCAATTATAAAAATTTTGCTTTTAGCAAATAAAACTAGAAATAAGTAGGTAAGTATAATAAAGTTATGATTATGGAAGAGCGGAGCCTTCTGTTACAGATATTTTCATGTCTAATAGGAGGCTCCAAGTGATAATATTGTTACAATGTTTCTAGTGCTGAAATAAAAGTTTTTTTGATTTTGATTTTTTGATTTTATTTTAAGTCGTAAGGGCACTATTTTAATCACAGAATAATAGGTAATAATTATTGTAATTTCAATTCAGGTATACGTAGGTATACCACCAATATATACATCAATATACATACAACCGAGAACCGCGTGGTAGGTACCTAGTTTATGCAGTTTAGGGCAGGGCTTGAAACCGGTTCAAAATTAACCGGTTTCATTAGGGTAAAACCTGTACTATCGTAAAGTACCGTTCCGGAGCGGAACCAAATAGGAGTGATATTTCGAACCTAAATAAACCGGTTTATTTCTAGTGCTCGCTGGCTGCGACTTGTAGCTTGTGAGACGAAATACCCGCGCGGCGCGCACCAGTGTTGCGTCGCGAGCGCTATCTCATTTCGATAGTTGCGCGCATCCTATCAATATGGGTCGAAAACGTAAATCAAGTATTTACCATTTAAAATTTTAACCGGTTCAAAAACCGGTTCAATGGAACGTACCTAACCTTTTTAATAAAGTTCCATGCATAATTACGTGAAACCGGTTCAAAAAATTAACCGGTTTCCAAGCCTTGGTTTAGGGCCCGTTCTTCCTGTGTTTCCATACATGAAGAAGGCTCGTGCCGCAACAGTGGGGACATAAAATGAGCTGGTGATGATGATGATGATCTTACTAAGTAGAGTAGTAGAGAGGGTAAGTACCTACACCTATCTACTTTAGCGAAAAAAGCTACGTTATACTTTATGTGTTGGTAATATGTATTAAAGAATTAAGAATTCCTACTGTTGGCCATACGAATGATAAAGGTTGGCTGTACATTTTATTAGTTTCCATAAAGCGGAAGGTTTTATGCAAATTGTTACGACTTGGGCAACTTTACCTTATCAAGGTAAAAACACGAGCTTGGGGTAGGTAGGTAATCCAAATCGTCGTGTATTTTATTTCGCGACCGACGAGGAAATGCTTGGCCTTCATAAACTGATGGTAAATGACAGTAAAGCTCACTTCACCCGGAATTATAAATAGGTGAGGTACCTTCCTACATACTTACTGTAGCATTTGCCACGAGCACCACGTTATAATACCTACTATGGAACTGGCTTACCTTTTTTTACCCTTTTGGCTATCGGAAAAATATGGCGGCAACTGGCCAGGTGACTTCCACCAACCAACAGCTATCACAAGTAGGTTCTATTGTTTTTTTCTGTGGTAGGTAGGTATCACTTAGTTTAAGTTCGTAGGTATGTAGGTACCTACTTAGATATATTAGTCGTAAAGTCAGTGTAGGTAGGTATGTATATTTTTTATAAACTATTTGTAGATCTGTCTAGCTCAGTTGCATGCATCTGCTGGAAAGAGCTTCGTCCAACACTGGATTGTTCCTAGCTTATCAGATAAGCTAGGAACATGTTAAGTTCACGAAATATTACAAACTCTAATTATGTGAAAATACTACAAAAACAAAACAATCACCTGTCAAAATCAAATGTTTGTTGGCAACTTTTGTGAATTAGAGTAGGTTTAGAGAATCTAAATGTCAAACAATTTGCGGGCGGACGAAATTTCGAAACAAATGGAACCGTGGCAAGAAACAAGCGAATACCTATTTGTTGAAATTTCGTTTTCGTATGAATTTGAGTAGAGCACCAGGATTTAGATTGATAAAATAATTTTAATAGTTTCTCAATGTAAAAGGGTTTTTATACCTCTCAAGAGAAAACGTTATTTATTAACAAACATATTTTATCTACATCAAGATAAAATATGTTACATTATTTTTTATTCTGCTTATTGTAAATACAAAAAGATATAAAATTCACAAACCAACAAAGTTATATGAATAGCGCCATCTACCATTATATTCAGAAACCATCAACTAATTGTTGTAGCTGGTAGTGACATCTAGCGGCGTTCAAATCAAATAGTTACTAAAGTATTTTGCTAGAACGCCATCTATGCTTTTATTGAACAACTATCGTAAACCGTCCAACGTGGTATTTGGTGCTCAGAACTCGAGCATGCTCGAAAAAGTCTGTTGAGCAAAGCTGCTGTTTGTTTTACTATAAATCGAAAAGATGGCGTGCTACAGGAAAGTAGTAATTTTAAAATTTTAATTTTTGATTATGACTGTATTGTATTGTAGCTTTTGAATAATATTTTAAAACTTTTGTTAGGTAAAATGAGGTCATAAATCGCTCAATAACAAAATAGGTAATTAAATATACCTAGGTAGGTACTTCCCTATATTTAGTGTTATTGGTTAACTAAAATTAGGCAGGCTAGTGGCATCAGTGTCCGACAGGAGTCAGGACCCAGTGATCGTCATTCTTTCCTGTAAATAATCTTTATAAACAGAGGTCAGCAACTGATTTTTAGCCTTTAGCAACAATTGAATGCAGACCACCAGACCTGCTTCCTAGCTATCATGACGTATAATTTCAACGAATAGGTAGGCAGGTAGGTATCTTAAAAATGTGTCGAATACCTACCGTAAAACATGGCAACTTTACCATATTTTTTGACAAAAATCGATATAATTCATTAACCACGAGACGTATGAGAAAGGTAACTATTTAAATATATTCATTTTACATTTGGTCTACAATAACCGCAATCGTGATTGCCTACAACCTCATAATTAAATGTGCAGAAAGAAATAAAGACCACAGGTAAAATTGCCAACTTTTTGGCAACTTTCACAGTTCAAACCGACTTCTATAAGTAGGTAGCCGTTGACCACGTGTTGCGATATCAGATTCCAGGGTCCAATCTAGTAACCTCTGTCCCTACCGTGACAGATCGGCTTTTATCGTTCGGATATTTTGTTTGCCGACGACTAAACGATTGTCCGTAATGTGTATAGTATGACGCCGAACCCCTTTAGGGGTTGCCAGTTAACGCTCCGCTTGAACCGTCAGTGGTGATTCGCAATTTCCAGGGTCGGACTAACTTTCGCTTTTAAAGTGTAAAATGAAACTGGTGGAGTTCTGAGCGCCTAGTGTGAGTTTTTTGAGTTTTAGACGAAAACGAAAATTAGTATGGCATTGAAGCAGCGCCTCCTGGCGTCGTACGAGAAGAGTTAACATTTTGCGGCATACAAATTCTCGTTTCCGTTAACGTGATCGAATGTCGACGAATGAAACTCGCACTTGGCTGGCACCCAGACCATAATTTGATTGGAATGCGAACACCATTAAGTATACACTATGCCGCCAAACAGTGTTGTTTTACGTTACTGTGATCCCGGTTGGAGGGTCTAGATCCAGCGAATTTCAAGGGCCTAGAAGCATTAGAACTAGAACGTCAGAGATGGCTACTCGCGCATATATGGGCTGCGGTGATTTCTTCTTTCTATCAGACTAGCGTTGCCAGGCGTCCAGCTAAAGCTGGACATAGGCTTTTTGATTGCGTGTCTAGCCATAATAAACGGTTTCTGGCTTTTCTGGCTTTTTTTAGACTTTTTTCATTTTTAACTTTTATTGACTGATTAATAATAAAGTACTTACACAGTGAGTTGACATTCGATTTTATTTATGGTAAGAAGTAATCAAAAAAGCTTGATTTTACATACAATTTTTTTGTCGTAGGTACCTATTAATACTGAGACACAAAATCTTCAATAATGTAGGGTGTCCGGCCTTTTTACCCAAATGTCCGGCCAAACTGGCTGGTCTGTCCGGCTGTTAGGTTTGGTGACCTGGCAACCCTATCAGACGGACGTATGCTCGTATCCAGACACAAATAAAGGAAACTGCAAAAGGTAAGCTTCATACGAACGCTCTCGAGCAACGCACTCATAGACAACCTATCACGGATACGAAATCTCGCAACAGCTGTTCCGAGGGACTTCTTGGCGGGAAAGTGAAGAGTCATGTCTGCGGTTTCGTTTTATTTTCTAAAATTTGTGTTGTATCGAATATTAATGTGAAATAATGGTGGATTATTAACCGTTAAGTGTTCGTGAGTGTGCATGAGTGTTGGCAAATGAAACAAAACAGTGCAACGTCACTTTTCAAATTCTCTCAAGAAGTCCGCCCGAGGACTTAGTCATCTTTATTGAGATACTCGAGGGGTTGCATGAGGGGTATATCATTTCTCATTTCTATTATCATTCATCATCATCATACAGAAAATAAATATTGTTTATCTACGTATTATACTTGTTAGAAAAATTACTTTGACTCTGGCTAAATGTGCTAATCGCACGAAGCCATCAACTAAAAGAAAAAAAACTTTTCCGAGATTCTTGTCCGTGCATGTGGTCTTTGTGTGAATTGCTCGAGCGCGGCGTACCTTACCTTCTGGGTCTCCTTATTTTGTACCACAGCTTATAGCGTTAAGACCATTTAAGACCGCTTATATAAGACCACCGGTTTAGACCCAGAGGTCCCGGGTTTGATTCCCAGCGGGGGGTACATCTTTGTGTACTCGGTTTGGTTGGTGGTAGGACTTGTTTGTCCGCCTGGCTAGCTACCACCATCTTACATAACATCAATGTTTGTAGCATTGTTGTCCAGCAGCTAGAGATAAGATAGCCAGTGCCTCACTAGTTGAGGATCCCGGGTGAAGTGCGCTCGCTTCCACCAAATGGCCTTATCATCACTTAACATCAGGTGAGGTCAAGGCATTGTGCTTACCCGTAAACATAAAAAAAGCGTCATAAAAATGATTTGACAGTGCAGCGGTACTAAGCACGTCATCAGTCATCAATGTGACACTTTTAGGGTATGTTCCGATATACACTGCGAGCACTGTAAGGTGTGACGTCAATTTAGTATACTGCGAAGCCGTTCCTTTATAGTTAGCTATACTGGTTACTGTTTCAAACAGAACGCAGTCCAGTATACTGTCATCCATTCTGTCATAAATGCTCTAAGGCTGTCATCCATGTCATCATTTCTGGACGCTGTTGATCACGTGATCAAAGCACTAAGAGCACCTTACCTCGATGCTAAATGCCAGTGCTTACAGTACAAAAGGCGACGATTTATGACGTCATATATTTCCCTAAGATACTGCGGCAGTATACTGCCAGTCCATAACGGAACAAATTTCACACCAGTAAGAGCACTGGACAGTGATCGCAGTGTATTTCGGAACATACCATATTATTCTGAGGTGACACTGCCTCCTTCTCCCTTCCTCCATAGGAGTACGCGTGCTGCTCTCCGGAGTCACCGCTGTTTTGTCTCAAATATTCCATCGCGCTCCAAGAAGTTTTTCTTCGTTTCTTTGTCGCACATCCAAAGATGATTTTTTTTTAAATATCACTGATGAGTTACAAACGCACCCCTGACGCTTTCGTAGCAAGTAAAGGTTGCCTAGCTTTTGATGACGATCTGCTTTAATTATCTACACTATCAATTCTTGCTACCAATAAACATTCCTCTATCTCTTCAGCTTATTGCCGTTCACTGCTGAACGAAAGCCTTCCCTAAAGAGCACCAAACATCCCGGTCCTGTGGAGACCGCATCTATCCGCCATCTTTTTGAAGTCGTCGGTCCACCGCGCAGCAGGGCGTCCTATACTGCGTTTGCCTAAAGGCGGTCTCCACTTTAGGGCATGTCTGCTACAACGATCATCGGTCCTTCTGCAGATATGACCCCACTTCCACTTCAAGGTGCTTCATACTTCAAACATTCCTCTATAGCTCAGAAGCGATGTGTTCGAGCCATATGCGGTATTGCACCAGACATATCATGCCAACCATATTTTTTAAACACAGGCATACAAACGCTAACATCCATCTATATTTTAGAGGTAGGAAAATTCGTAAAACTAAATTACCATGTTTTTACTGAAGCAAAGGATTTTTACAGGACTAATACCAGAAACCCTCATAGACTGGTTTTGGACACCAGACCGGAATCGGCCCGTTTCGGGAAAAATTGTTACGCAATGTGCATTAAGATTTATATAAGATAATAATAAGATATACTAGACTCTATAAATGCCCTTCCCTTTAATAAATTTATGTTGACATTACGTAAATGGTTGTTATAGAATTCTTTTTATACAATTACCAAATATTTTAATTATAAATCAAATACTTAGCATTGAATTATGTTATTGTTTCCATTTTATTTTTAATGTAATTTCTGTATTATTGTATTATATTTTTGTATGCCAATACTTTGGCTAAATGTGTGATCCTGTTATTGTCTTATACCATCTATGTAGTACCACATTTAATGCAAAATAAAGAATTTTAATTTGAATTTTATATATTGAACTAATAAATGCATGTTTAATATATATTTTTTTAATTTTAAGATAACTCATACGTATAAGCACCTCTGGCGCTTTCGTAGTCACTTATCAGACTCATGATGACGCGCCGCTGCTAAAATTATCTTACACTGTGTCTACACTAACCAATTCACTGTATCAATAAACATTCCTTCACCGATCGAACTAATAAACGTTCCCATAATCTGCGTTCGGTTAAAACGAACAATGCCAAAGTTAATCCGAGCCCGTCCCTGAGTCGTCAGTTTGCCTTTGTAATCTTATTACATTAGCTAAAGGGTAAAAGCCGATATATAGCTTACATCAGTGCCTCGAGATAGGGGATCTTTGTCAGCATACTTTTGAAATTCGAAAACCCAGTGTTGAGGAATTCCATTAATTCCAATTCGCACGCAGCGGCTACAGAAGTATGAAGTTGTAAATTGCGGAATGGAGTTGTGTATGTAGGCACAATGTTGCGAACTCTTTTGTCTTAAATTTTTTTTTTATAAAATTTTTACGTACTTATTGCTTGAATGACAATTCTACTTAGTGTTTGGTTTTGTTTGCTTTGTATTTAGTTCATTTAATTTACAGTTTTTCTTCGGCACTTCTTATTATCAACTATACATTCCGTTGAAACAGTACAGATTTGGGTTTAATGGGATTAAATTCTTGTCTTGTGTTGGTCAAGATTACATATGAACATTATAAAATTTAAAAAAATATTTGAATTTCAACATTATTATTTTTAAATCTAATATTTTTATAATAAAAATAGACTTTTCTAAACATCGTTGGCTAATAGCATATTAACCCAAGCACTTTAAAAAATCAGTCAATCATCGTCTCAGTAGATCAGTTGCAAGAGCTAAGTATCAGCTAGAAAGGAATGTCACTAACTACATCATTATTATAATAAAATGTAGGTAATGATAAAGAACACAAAACAATTTTTTCTCAATCTCCGAACGGAAAGCAATATCGCAATATTGGCGACATTCCCTTTGTGAACAAACACTATTCCCAATAATAGCACTTGATATCTAACTCTCAGTATCAGAGAGGAGAGAGAGAAAAATACACCGAAATCGCCCTCAAGCCCGACACGTGGCCGCCTCACTATTATTTACAAAGAAATAATCAAAATGAAAGATTGTTTTTCGTGAGGCCAAGTAATTTTTGCAGGCTCGAGTCTCGATAGATAACTCAAATATTTCACCAAAGCGCGCGCGGGCGCGGGCGGAAGGACGCGGACGGTGCAAATGAACGACAGCCATTATTGATGGGGCAACAACGCTTGTTATTTGAAAAAGCGAGAGGCCATTCCGCCTCTCCACTCGGATATATATCATTTGGTGCGTCAACAAAGTAGAAAATTAAAGTCAATAAGCTGCCGATGCCGGCTCCAGAAATAAGTCCACCTTCTAGTTATGGAGAGTCTTTATCTACGGGGGATGGAATTGGCTAATTTGTCAACAGCTACTGCGAGGTGCTAAGTGCCATGCCATTGTTTCCCACCTTTTCTTCTTACTTTCCCAAGCTTTTTTTGTTATATTACTTTTATTAAATTTTTAGTGAGAAATGGAGTTATTTATTTTGGGGCCCGCAATCTGTTTTTACAGATGATGGGCGTTCAGACAGTGTCCGCTTTTAAATATTCACAGTAATTTATAACGCACTGACGGAATATAATATTCAGTATTGAAAGCTCAATTTTCTAGATGATAATAATAATATGTTTATATGTATATTTAAGCGAAATAACAATGATTCATAATCCTCTTGAGTGTTCGTAGCCTCATCGGTCTCACTTTCCCAGAATTTCTTAATTATGCATTGGTAGTAGTGGTTAGTATTATTGGTGGCAAAATAGGTTCTGTATTTATTGCTATGCAATTATTGTATCGAAAATGCATTATGCCTAACTACTTGCCTTACGCCTTGAAGTCCCGCCAGGTTAGAAAGTAAGTATGAGAGTGAACTAAAGGATTTTTTTAACAAAAACACATTTTATAGTTTAAAGGAATATTTTAATGAAACTTTTAAATTTTTATCTGATGTGGAATTCGTGTTTTTTTTCTGTATTGTTTTTTCTTTGTGAATTATATTTAAATTTTTGGGTTTTATGTTTGCACTACCCTAACAGGGTCATGTTTTACCTGCCATAATAGCGTTTCCAATAAGCCGACATCAAAGGATATTTCAAGAAACTTTTTTTTTCAAATATAATTTGTTTGCAACAAAATTAGCGTAAAATTATATGAATCTATAATTATAAAAAAAAATAATATAAATAACAACGCTGACTTATAGCGTATTAGACAATCACTTGAAAAATTTGACAGGGAAACCAAACTTATTGATACCTTTATTGGAAAAGGGGGGGGGAGTTCGAATTCAAGGCAAATCGTATTTTCAAGTTTTATCAATGATCATCTTACAAAATTTCTCTGTAAGTTATAAAAAATATATTACAATAGTTAAGGTCTATATACGAGTATAACAACTATCTTAAAACGTAGCTGGAAAAGACATAGTCACTAACACTCGTTTGCACAAAACTTATGAATCGCCTAAGTCTTCGCTTACCCGGTCAAGTTAACTCGGCACCTGGCTCGAAAACGTCGCTTACACTCAGGTGCTGACTTAACTTGACCGGGTAGTAATTAGGCAAAGACTTAGGCGATTTATAAGTTTAGTGCAAACGGGTGTTAGAGACATTAAAACATTAACAAGACATTAACAAGAAAAGCACAAATAGTTCGAGAAAGAAGGCGTCTTCTTAAAATACTTTTAAACCTCATTAGTCCACAAAAAAGATTCATAAAAATGCCAATCGATATTTATGTTCACACGACCATTGCCAAATTTCGTATTGCACTTACAATTCAAGTTACACCAATTAAACAGATATTAAACTTCCAGATACAGATGAGCACATAAAAAGCACATCCGAAAGTAATAACGGGCGTGCTCAAACAAACGTGAACGCGCATAAAGTTGCTTAAACATCTATAATTTATATACATCTGATAGCTGTGCAGTTCGTAGCTATAAACTATAGCAGTTGTTACCGTCAACCATTGCAGTTATGGTACAGAAGTCATGCCAAGAAAACAAATGAACCGTGGAAGGGTAAATATTTTAATCACAACTGTTTAAATTGCGAATATCGATGCAAAAACCTTTAAATTTAAACCGATTTTGTGGTATAGTAGTGGTTAAGAGCACATGTCTCAGACCCAGAAGTCCCGGTTTCGATTCCTAGCGGGGGTACATCTTTGTGTAGGTACTCGGTTTGGTTGGTGGTAGGGCTTGTATTTTAGCCTGGCCAGCTACCACTATCTTATCTAAATATGTCGCAATAACATCAATACTTGTAGCATTGTTGTGTTCCAGCAGCTTGAGATAAGATAGCCAGTGCCTTAGTTATAGAGGGTAAGATTCCGGGTAAAGTGCGCTTCCACCTTCGGTCTAATCATCACTTAACATCAGGTGAGATGAAGGTCAAGTGCTTTCCTGTAAGTAATAAAAAGAAACCAAAATTAAGTGTTCCGTATAAAAATATACTGTTCAATCTTAACTTAATAACAATCCTTAAGTTTTTAGGTTTATAAACGATAAAAGTAATTGAATAAAAATAGAGTAAAAAAAACGACGGGTTGCACTCTGGGAGTGCCGGCAGAAGTGAAAAATTGAATATTAACGTTGTGCATTTTTGATATTTTGGAATGGTTAGGGAATAATTTTGCACGAATTGCTTTAATTATCAGTATAAAAGTACTGTCATTTATGTGGTAGAATACAATATTTATTGATTGGGCTATCGTATACAAACATGACAATTTACATTACATTAAAAAGTTATATTAAGTTATATTAAAAATTTATATTACGCCGCGCCAGCTGTCTACTCTCCATCCGTCTTACGAATTTTCGATCAGGTCACGTGTCCTGACGCGAGTTTAACATTTTTTACCCATTCCTCTACTCTCCATCCGTCTTACGAATTTTCGATCAGGTCACGTGTCCTGACGGTCACGTGTACTGACGCGAGTTTAACATTTTTTACCCATTCCAAAAAAAGTGCACAACGCCGCTAAAGAAGTTTTCACTTCAAAAATTATACGGAGCAAATCGACAGTGGCGGTTGGTACTATACCCAATAAACTCACTATGAGACATTTCGCGTTTCAGTCGTACTGTTTTGGTGCATTTTTATCTGTTATTGCGTCCCTAGGCGGAGTTATAGTCAACCCTGTGACGGATGTTTATGGGATAGTATTATCGCGGCCACGATAAATGCGTTTTGACTTGATTTTATGGTAGAAAATTATCTCGGTCGGGGGTTTTCCAGGAAAAGTCTACTTCCGATTTTATGCCTTCTTAGTTATGTTATTGGAGGAGCTTGTTGGCGCAGAGGCTTGTGCGTTCGAGTTGCGATTTGAGATGACTGCATTCGAAGGTACTGTCAGTCGTTGTTTGGTCCCATTTGTTGTAATACGGTTATATAGTAAAATTGATACCTAGAGGCCTGGGTCCAATAGTAGGACGTTTTTAGGCTGATGATAACATCACTGTGTGAATTTAACATTTGTTTAGTACTTTCTGTCGGTTTAATTTAACTTCGTGTGTGTAGATAGCTTACAATAGCAAGTCTTCGATATGAATACCACGAAAGGAATTTAGAAGTCGCATAAAGATTCTCATAGGTTTGCTATTCAAAATCTCCGTGGTTAGTTTGATTAGATTTTGACTTGTGACACATCACTTGAATTGAACCTTACTATACTTGATGACTTTAGTAATAAGTTATTATTTTCTAACACTACCTACACTTTACACGGCTCTGTTCGTTTATTTCACATTATATTATTTTAAGTTCTGCATTGCCAAACTTAGTGTTGACTAAAATATGGTTTTCAGTCTAATATCTCTGTCACAACACCCACATGTGATTAAAATAGGATTAATCCAAAGGTTACAGAACCTACTCAGTAATAATGCTTTTGATCAGTTAAATTTCCATTTTGTGTCTTACTTCTATTAGGCACATTCAATATTACAAATAACTTTGAAAACAGTGACTAAATTAATCTGCTGGGAGTTCCGATGTTGACAGGGCCCGTTGTGTTCGGGAACTATAAATACATACAAATGGCCCTTGGTTTTTTAATAAAGCGAGGGTAGGTCGAATATTAGTCTAATATCCGGGAGTGCAAACCAATGTTGCCTCCCGGGGCACGTCAATGTGTATGGACATTTTTTACGCTGCGATATTTGGGTGAAAAGTTTGGATTAGTATGGATTTTTTTCGGTTGACATTTGGACGATCATGTACCTACTTATAGATATTAAACATATTACAAATAAACAAAGAATAAGATCCGAGTAGTTGTTTGTGTTTTGTTTCTGTCATGTAAACGTCATTTCAAATTAGAGTCATAGAGACAAATCACGGAATTACTATTCGGACCTCATTCTTTGTTTATTTGTAAGGCACTTATGTGCCTTATGTGCCTGTTAAAGAAGTTACTTTACAAAATTGCTTAAATAATATCTTTATGGTTATTATTGGACTTGATTGTAGGACATAGGATATACATATTAGGTATTACATACATTTTATTCGTTTATATTGGTATGGTTAATGTTTACGAATCTGGTGAATACCTAGCGTAAATATGTTGCCATATGGACTAGTGGTCCTCATATGTTTTCGATTCAAGTTGTCACGTATTTATGACACTGGAATTACCAACCGCTTTTTAATTATCATAATTATAATTTAGCAGTTAAAATATACCTATTAACCGGTAAGCACAGTGCCTTGACCTCACCTGATGTTAAGTGATGATAAGGCGAAGCGAGCGCACTTCACCCGGGATCCTCAACTAGTGAGGCACTGGCTATCTTATCTCTAGCTGCCGGAACACAACAATGCAACAAACATTGATGTTATGGCGACATATTTAGATAAGACGGTGGTAGCTAGCCAGGCGGACAAACAAGCCCTACCACCAACCAAACCGAGTACACAAACATGTAAGTACCCCCTGCTGGGAATCGAACCCGGGACATCGGGGTATAAACCGGTGGTCTTAGCCACTAGACCACAGAGGCGGCAAACAAAGCAGTAGACAGACATTCTCGGATACTTATCTGGTGCATACATTGTTTGTTCACAGTAGTTAATTTACGCACATATCTGTACAGTCACGAGCATAAACATGTAAACAATGTAACTCTTAAACTCTTAATACAATGAAATAAGAGTCAAAACTCGTGAAAGTGCATGCATGTTAATGCTCGTCACTGTACCGTGGTAAATGTGAAAGTACTAATTAGTAAGTTACTAATTAGTAATTAGTAAAAAGCATGTTGCCTAAAACACATTGTTAGTAGCTTTGTCAAGGAATAAGTAGAGATAGAGACTGCTTCAGTAGTCGAATATACTGGGTGAAGTGCGCTTCCAACCTTCAGCCATATCCACGCACCATTAAGCCAGCTGAAGACCAAGCTACCCAATTGTGAAATGTAAGAAATCTACCTCATCACCATTTATAATTTAATCACTAATTACTTCCACATCTAACACGGTACATCAGCTCCGCATACATTAACATAATTGTCTAGACATTTGAATAATTTGTGAGCTGTGCAAAGTGTTTCTTGAACAAACAATCCTTCTCGAACGCAATTAATATGGTTTACTTATGAGAATTTCGTATAAATACGTCGGCTCATTCGAAAGGTGATTGTTTAGGCGTATTTTAAAACAGTCTGTCGGGAATACGGTATTGAGAGATTTATTTATGCTAGTTTTTAGGGTTCCGTACGGTACGGGACCTTATTACTAAGACTCCGCCGTCCGTCTGTCTGTCTGTTTGTCTGTCCGTCTGTCACCAGGCTGAATCTCATGAACCGTGATAGTTAGACAGTTGAAATTTTCACAGATGATATATTTCTGTTGCCGCTATAACAACAAATACTAAAAAATAGAATAAAATAAATATTTAAGGGGGCGGGCGCCCCCTGTATGGGAATACAACAAACGTGATTTTTAATAAGAAAATAAATAATTAAATTAAATTAAAAAGCACATGGCCTGTTTTAATATTATATCATCATCATCATCATAATTTCTGCCAAAAGAAAGCCCCCCCTCCCCCAAGGATCTTCAGAAGGATTGGTTTCTTGCTGCTCGCATCCAATAGTTACTTATATAAATTTTAGTATGTTAATGTTTTATTTCCTCAATTGTCGAATTAAAATGCCAATCATCTAACAGCAAATTACGGCTCTACGTCACATCCAAATTAACTACAGAGGAAGACTAAATAAATTTTGATCACTCATTAAGGTACCGACCACACCGAACGTAGCTCAACTTTTGCGATCGTTGTAAAAAATACATGACTGTGGGGCGCTGTATTGCATTTATGGCAATTAACCTCCTTTTAAATAATGTAATTAAACTTATATATTTTTTAACCAATATCTATTAAAATGACGAAATTTAAACAAATATCTTAATCGTAAAACACTTTAAAGTAGGTAGGCAGTTCCCGCCATTAATATTTTAATAAAGAAATAAAGCGATTAATTCAACATCTATTTTAATAAAAGGTTTAAGCTTCCCACCAGCTAATAAGTACTTATTCTGGCCTTAATTACCCGCGGTGTTTTATTCAGGGGTTTCGCTTGCACAAGGCAAAAAAATATTGTGTAAAAGACAAAAGAAACACAAATCTTCGTCCAAAATAAAATTTAAGTCCAACTCATTTACAAAAGTTCCTTTTGTTGTGGCGTAATGAGAATATTTGTATGAAAATGTTTTTGCGGCTTCGGCTTCTTGGGAACTTCTTGAATTTTTGTTCACCATGAAATGTTTTTACAGTTTTAATTTAAGCATAATTTATTGTTCTTTTAAACAATATGACGCGACACGGTATGTCTCTCAAAATACAACAATGTAACCATTGTTACATTGTTATAATAAAACCTTTTTTATTACCATTCTAATAACAATTCGAATTATATTTTTATTTCAAAAATAACAACCCTTATTTTGTTGACACGTGTATTAAAAAAAATCTAAGAGCAGGACTCGAACCTGGACCTTATCTAGGCTTGTAGTTATATCCCACTAACTAGTACCAATTTAGTCAATACAACCACCCATTTGTAAGTCCAAGTAAGCCTCATTAAATATCAACAACTACGTCATCCACATCCGAGCATTTTTTTATTATTTTTATTCTTTTAAAATCTGACAGTGCAAAATTTATATGAAGTGAAATTAGTGTAACATGTACTAGACCAAATCTTTTGTCCTTCACTAATCTAAGTTACTATAACTGTCGTATCCACACTACTCCTACCGTTCTCTTACCAAATGCACACTGCACCCCATAATGCAGTTAATATTAAAATATTGCATGGGACCCATGCATTTTTTTATGTCCGCACACTGAACCAAAACATTGGCTTTCCTACCCTCAAAGATTCACCCTCACAGTAATAATACAAGTATTTGTACTTACACTTTTTATGTCCGTAGAAGGTAATAGGCAATTTTAATACTTTGAAAAATGTGAAATATTACAATATACAATCTCATTTAATGTTACTTAGGCAAATATTTTTATTGAATTAAAAAATAAAAACAAAATATACTTTATTTCTCCACATTTGATCGGTATACAGAAAAATATGTATTGTTATACATAATTATTAATTAAGGTAAGTAGGCGTGTAGATTTTAAAATTACAAACAAAACAAATAATTATTCCACTTTCGCGTTGCTTCTTCATTTTTAACCGACTCTGTGGTCTAGTGGTTAAGTTAAACCGGTGGGGTTTAGACCCAGAGGTCCCGGGTTCGATTCCCAGCCTGCGGGGGTACATAATATTTGTGTACTCGGTTTGGTTGGTGGTAGAGCTTGTTTGTATGCCTGGTTAGCTACCACCATCTTATCCAAATATGTCGCAATAACAATAATATTTGTAGCATTGTTGCGTTCCGGCAGCTGTTAGATAAGATACTTAGCCAGTGCCTCACTAGTTGAGGATCCCTGGGGAAGTGCGCTTCCACCAATTGGCATTATCATCACTTAACATCAGGTGAGATCAAGGCGATGTCATCATCATCATCATTAGCTCATTTAATGTCCCCACTGCTGGGGCACGAGCCTCCCCTATGAATGGATAGGCAGAGCGGGCCGTAAACCACCACGCGGGCCCAGTGCGGATTGGTGGTCGTTAACGACTGCTAATGCAGCCGAGACCAACGGCTTTACGTGCCTTCTGAAGCACGGAGGAGCTTGAGATAGAAAATGTTTGGTCACCCATCCTTTGACCGGCCTTTGCGAAAGTTGCTTAACCACAGATCGCAGACCGGGCGCGTTAACCACTGCGCCATAGAGCTCCTCAAGGCTCCTCCTCCTGCTTGCCCTAATAGTAATATTTACTACTAAGTATATTTAAAAAATGGTATAAGTATGTACCTACATATAACAATTAATATTATTTTGTTGGTCCCGTATGCATTTATATACCATTTAAGTATCTAAATACGATGAAACTTTTGTTGTATGGACGCAAAGGATTTCAAGTTGATAAAACCATCACGGATACGGATATTAGCACGGTAGAAGGCGCGGGCGCACAAGTTAGATATTAGGTAATCGCAAAATACTAAGTGTATTATGTGCCGCAGCCATTGCCTTGATTACCGGTTTCCCGGTTTTCTTTATTACCGGTAAACTGCATATTTGTAGCGTCGTTAACTTGTAAGTATAAAGTATAAAACCTATAATCTTTACCGGTAAATCTGCCGGTAATTGAATCCTTCGCTAATTTCCTTTCGGAATTTTCGGTCGAAATCTGTTATTATTAAACGCTGGTTTAATATTAGCAGTTTTATTATCCAAGTTAAGTTTTAAAATCCTCTTACAACTAAAATGTAGGTAAGTACCTAATGGCACCAGTGTTTGATAGGAACCAGTGATTGACATGTTGTTCCTTTCATAATTAAAAATAGTCTATAACTGATTTTAGTCTTCAGCAATAAATAATATTTACCGCTTGCTCAATGAATAAGAATAAAAATAAGAAATTATTTATAGACGATCAAACAGACATTCCAGAAAGATATACTTAGGTAATAAGAAAATATCAAAAAAAAATATATGCCGATATCACCATTCCCCATGACGAGAACCTCGTGAAAGCTGAGAAAGAGAAACAAAACAAATATCTCGATTTAGCACACGAGGTTGTCGATATGTGGAGTGTGGATTGTGTGTTACGGCCAATGGCCTGATGGCCAAAAGCCTCGATCAACATCTAATGAGGCTCTCGTTAGGGGGCTGGATCAAGGGCCTGATTCAGAAGGCAGTTCTCCTCGATACGGCACGCATTCTGAGGAGGATCCTGTCTTTGGATCCCTAACCACCGGAAGCTTGGACCCTGGTCCAGATGCCGGCAGATCCCTATTTTTTTATTTTTTTTAATCTTTTATTTATTTTGTTTTTAAAAAATATTTAAAAATATAAATAATAATTAAACAACAATAAGAAAACGAAAGAGGAGCTCGATGGCGCAGTGGTTAACGCGCCCCTGGCAACTTTCGCAAAGGCCGGTCATCAGATGGGTGACCAAAAATTTATCATCTCGAGCTCCTCCATGCTTCGGAAGGCACGTAAAGCCGTTGGTCCCGGCTGCATTAGCAGTAGTTAACAACCGCCAATCCACTCGGGGCCCGCGTGGTGGTTTATGGCCCGTTCGCCCTATCCATCCATAGGGAAGGCTCGTGCCCCAGCAGTGGGGACACAAAATGAGCTGATGATGAAGAAAACATGAAAGTGTGTGAAGGCCAACTAGGACCCTGCCTTCAGCTTGTGCCGTTGCGGTGCTGAGAACAGTGTGTGTGAGTGTGACTATAGTGTTGAGTGTGTGCGTGTACATACATATACGGTATAATAAAAAATAAAACATAGTTACATACTTACATATTTTATATAAAATGTATTTTATATAAAAATATAATAAAATGACGACCAATGTTATTATTTGGCGTGCGTCAGACACTAGTCTTAAAGTGTTGAACACTCGTACCACATTATTATTCAAACACCCTCTCATCCAATGCTAGATATTGCAGAGAAACCACTAGACTGAGAGTAAAACGTGACGTCAGAGGAGAAAAGAGGTTCGTTCCAAATCCAACGAACAGTTAAACCGTTTAGTTTCGGCATAAATAACGCTATATTGTTGTCGTAAAACGATATGACAGTCAACAGAGTCGCGGGTCTGCCCACAACAGGCCGGAGTTAATTACAACTATACAAATAAACAAATAAATTTAACGATTACGTGGTTGGGGGCCATAGAACAACGGGTAGTTGGAGATAGACGTGCCACCAAATTTTTATGGTGTCACCAACTTGTTTTGATTAAATATTTCAGATTTGAGAGCCCATTTTAGGAGTTTTTGTTTTAGAATATTTCCAACTTTCAGTCAGTCATCAGTCGTTGCATTGTTATCATCAATGCAATAAAAGTTACTTAAAATTAGGCCGTATGGATAAGACCCCTTTTCCTTTCCTAAATATGTAAAGAAAAATGATTCAACACTTTATTTCACACTTTCAATATTTGATTAAGAAAAATGAGTTTCGGCTTAGTTAATACTTTAGTTATATTCTATTGAAATAGTTGAAATATATATTTTTCTCCAGATATTTTTTTTTTTATTATATTCAACTTAATATCATCATCATCATCAGCTCATTTTATGTCCCCACTGCTGGGGCACGAGCCTTCCCTATGGATGGATAGGGAAAACGGGCCATAAACCACCACGCGGGCACACTGCGGGTTGGTGGTTGTTAACGACTGCTAATGCAGCTGGGACCAACGGCTTTACGTGCCTTCCGAAGCACGGAGGAGCTCGAGATAAAAAATTTTGGTCACCCATCCGATGACCGGCCTTTGCGAAAGTTGCTTGCGCATTAACCACTGCGCCATCGAGCTCCTCTGCTTAATATGTCAACTATCTTTTGTTTTGCTCTTATCTATAGCCTGGTTATGTCTATCTTTTTTACTTTGCTTTTGTTTTCTGCTAATGCAGTCCACTTCCATTACCATAACGCCTCCTTCACTTATCACACATCTAACAAACAAACGGTAACAAACCCTAAACGACGGCCATAAGTAATTTATACAAAAAGGAGACATTTTTTAGGATACTAGGAAGTACCCTCCTCGCAGATAAAAGGGCGCGATCGCATCACACATTATTCATATCGAGGGGTGTCACACTAAAGATATTGTGGAAAGGGCATTAAGATTGCCAACTGCAATACATTGTTCCCCGACTCCTTGTTTTGACATGATAGAACATTCAAAGGCAAGGATACATTTGCAGCTATCAATTAACGTGGTAGCCAATTCTGCACTGTACCCCTTTGTGATAGAGGTCTCTCTGGTTTTGGAAGGATGGTTTAATGTAATTTGGTTGTTGAAGCGTAATAAATGTTGCGTATCGATGCGTTTGAAGATAAGTAATGAAGAACGTATAGGTTACGTTAGAATGGCAATTTTTTTGCGGTAGGTTGTAAATTTTGACGTATCAAGCATAATTTTCATATGTAACTTAATTGATCAGTTGTAAAATTGCAGTTGCAAAAATTAAATACATTACGTAAGTTTGAGTTTTGAGTTTTTGTTTGACGACCTCCTTGGTCGAGTGGCTTGCACACCGGTTTTCATGGTGTCTCCATCTCTGAGGTCCCGGGTTCGATCCCCGGTCGGATCAATTTAGAAATACCTGTTTTTCTAAATTGTTTCGGGTCTGGGTGTTTCCTATGTATAACAAGTATGTATTTAAGTATATTATGTATGTTTATCCGTTGTCTAGTTAACCATATAACGAGTTTCTTAAGGAAGCTTTTCTTGGGGCTAGATAATTGGTGTGAGTGTGGGAAACATTTATTATTTATTATTATTTAAGTAATCTTTATTTTTGATTAAATCAGAAATTGGTAGCATTTTCTAAAATAAACGCAATATTAATATGATAAAAAATACCTATGTCTTTGTCTTTAAGAGTCGTCAAATTTAATTATATTATTGAGTATGCTTATAAATAAGCACCTGAATACTTACAGTATCAATGGTTTTTTAAAAGTCAAGTCGAAAGTACTCGGAACAATAAAATATTACGAGTAGTAAGGCACTCAGTCGCTCAGTTGTTATTCCTAATTACTTAAAACTTAATATTTATCTAAAGGTCGACAGTTAACTGACGGATTAGTTTCACAAAAATATAAAACGTAATAACTCATTTTCATTCTGCAATTATAACAAAAAACTCAATTATCTTCAAAAGCGCCACTAAGCATTACACATTAAAATGTTAGAATTACATTTCAGTTGCAATGCAACTTATAGTGCACTTCTAATAAGTCAATTACGTCTAAATAGTCTTTACGACTAACAAGCTTTGCCACTTCTAAAGTGTAGTCTCTTTCCCAAATTTGAGCCTCAATTTGATAAAATGCATCACGTTCATTGCATCTCATATTATTATAATGCGGTATAGTTTGGGGTAGCGTCAGCACCCCCACCGCTATTACTTTTACTTGTGTTTTTCTCATCTGAAATTGGACGTAGTTACGAAAAAGGATCCAACCCACAAGATGGTCGAAAATGAGTGAAGTGCACCAAAATGGCCACCAGGGTCAATATTTACTTTAAGCAAAATAAAAATTGTTTGACGTTTTTATCGAATTAAAGTTACCATCCCACATCCATGGCAGGTTCATTTTTGAGCCTCAATTTGATAAAATGCATCACGTTCATTGCATCTCATATAATGCGGTATAGTTTGGGGTAGCTCACCACCCTTACCGCTATTACTTTTATTTGTGTTTTTCTCATCTGAAGTTATGGTTATATGTTATCTGTGGTGTTTTCATGCCATTACCTGCTTGACAGAGCTCATAAATATATTTATATGGTGGTCATGTATCACAGCTTACTACTGGATAAAGTATTGTGTAGCTCTTGTCAATTTGTTGTGCCTTTATTGTTTTTAGTTGTTGGCGTTTTGTACGTTTAAAAATTGTTTATGTTTTTGTACGTTTAAAAAATATTCATTCAGTGTTTAATTTAAACCTTTTTATTAGAACAATCGAAAAATAAGAAATTTTATATACCTAACCCAAATGCAGTATGAAACGTACATAGGTAAATAACATTATTTTTGTGGAATCATGATCAAGTTGATATGTGTTTTTTAATAACCCATTATTTTATTATATTTGGCAAAGGCATTCTAAACATTTCCTTTAATTTCTTATTATTTATCTTTTTTTTTCTTTCCTTTATCTTCAGCTGTTTCGGTGGAACTTTTACAATTCGACGAAGTTTTTGAGTGAAGTTTACTATTTTTTAAACTTACAATAAATAATTACACTAATATTTATCTGATGATTTGACTGATATGGATCTACACGCGTTAATATTACATATTAATTTTCAGCTTGTCGTCGTTCGTTTGAAATCTTATGGTGTACTCTATTTTAGTCACCGGCGAGGGCTTAAACACGTTATAATAACTCATGATCATCATCAGCTCATTGTATGTCTCCACTGCATTAAGCCATAAACCGCCAAGCGGGCCCGGTGCGAATTGGTGGTTGTTAACGGCTTTACGTGCCTACCAAAACACGGAGGAGCTCGAGATGCAATAAACTTTTGGTCACCCATCCGATGACCGGGCTTTGCAAAAGTTGCTTAACCTCGGCACTCGCAGACCGGGCGCGTTAACCACTGCGCCATCGAGCTCCATAATAATAATAATAGAATTTAATAAGTACCTGATAATATATTTAAAAATTAAAAATTATAAATTCTTGATAAAAACAATTCGATGATATTTTATCAAATATGTGCACCGTACATTGTCAATTGGTCGAAAACTTGAATATAAATTGTACATATTTGGGTTTATTTCTTATATTGGTAACGTAATGGTAATTAAATATCTACACTTGATTTAATACCACTTTATTTAGGTACATAGACACTCAATAAAGTGGTCTAAACGACTGCTGTCTCCGTTGATTTAATTAAACTTTAAAACTGGCGAGTTTAAAAGCCGTAAATTAAAATTTTTAAATTTGACCGCTGACCCTTCCCATGTCACCTATTCCCCTTGCCTGATTGGTTGAAGACTAATAGAATTAAATCTAGCATTTGATGATAACGGATCACCCATGGAGTAAGTGATGTGTGTAATTGTAGAGATAAATTTTTTTCAACACATTATTTTCATCAAGAATTTAATTTTTTTTACATAATGATTTTGATTCAGAAAGATATTTTTTAAAAGTTTTTGTTTGAGTGAAACTTTGTAGGTTTTACCATATATTTCGTTTATAAGGAAAAATTTACTAGAATTCCTTTCCATTATGGTTTGAGTCCTCTTGTAAATAAATGTTTTTCCAAATTTCCGTAGTATTATTAAAATTACCTTTCGTATTGATATTGCCACCGTCGGGTAGCTTCCATGTATAGGTACTATTAATCTATCGCCACAACAACAAAGGTAGTAAGGTTATCTATGTTCTAACAATTATATAGAAGACGGATAGTTCTTCAGCAGTTCATAATTCCAAGAGTGCAATACGAAGACCAAGCGCGTTCACGTTGTAAAATAAAAAAAAACTATCGATAACTTTCCACATCCCTATTGCAGTGGTTTAAACAACAGCATTGTTCATCGCGAAGCAGCCGCGTCGGAACCGTTCGATTGGGTGACAGTACTAAGATATAATATAATGGTGCGGGCAAGGGCCAAGAGATCACAAAAAGGGACATTTTATATCATTATAAATCTTTTTGCATTTTTAATAACAAGGCTGAAGATGTTAGGTGAATTCACCTGGAATCCGCTACCGATAAGGAACTAACCTAATTCTAATTGTCAGAACCATGAAGCTTCTGACAGCTTCATGGTCAGAACACAGCAATGGTTCTGACATATGTATTGTTGCCGAGTAAATACTTTTTCGTAATTTTATACTTTTTTTTTCATCTTTAAACTGTCAACCGGCTTGTTTTTCTCTTCGCTTCTGATCGTCGTTGACTGTCAATTATCTTGGTACCAATGTTTTATTTATTTTATTTATTCTCTATCGTTTTATTTTGCTTTCCCCTTTCCTCTTCTTCTTTTTCTCTTACGCCTCTGTTACAACTATACATATTTCGAAATTACAATGATTAAATCTCGTACAACAATCCTACATCGGAAGCTGAAACAACCGAACATCGACATGTCAATTTCAACATAACTCTTCACGAAGTATTACATCGAATAAACTCACGCAACTAACCGTTAGTGTTCCCACATTGATTAGCAACACGAAATACAGCCAACGTATATCTAGTGTCTGCTATTTACAGTCTTACACAAGAAGATAGGTACTATTTGCATGGAGGTATCCTGCGCGCTTGGTAAGTTGCCAAACTGTTCAAAGTGGGCTGTAAATGGTGTAACTCGAGTTTCCAATCAGCATTAAACTTTACACAGTCATACGCAATGATCCTTCACGACATTCTGCAAGTAGGCCACAGTATGCACTGTACCCATTTTACTGATACCTACTGCACATTACCTATTATCTATTTCCATAGTAAAAGAAAAATTCACAGATTTCGCAGTCCCCGCAAGAATTGGAGCATTGAAAATGAATACAACAATTTGCGAAAAAAATACATTTTATTCTAAATAACTCTATTATAACTTGAATGCACTTCTCGCTTGCATCCGCATCTTTTAACACCATTACCATGACGATCGGTCAATAATCAGAGAAGCTATATCAAATTTTATAAACGGAAATAACCGTTTTTCTACAATACCAAATCTAAAGGGACCACCTACAGGTCACAATTATTAACCGATTTTCAAAATTTTTTCGCCATTTTGTAATTAAACTAATACCCTAGGACATTTTTTTAATTTTTTCTTAAGGGGGTGCCGCGCGGAATTTCGAAAATTTACGTGTTTTTAAGTCAATGGTGCTAGGCGCTGAATAGGTCATATACATTAAAAGGAATAGTGTAGGTTAGCTTGGTCTTGGAATTTGAAACAAATACCCAGAAACTGCATAAACAATACGTAAAATTAATGATATCTAAAAACTTCATTTTTCAGAAACTTTGTAAATATAGCACAAATTAAACAATGATCCGACATCAAAATGTTTTTATAGATATTTTGCAGGCCACTGTTGTCTTATTTTTCAATAAAAAAATATGAATATGAAAATATTGAGACTTTTATTATTTTTTACCCAGAGTCGATGCCAGAAGCTCGAGTTTCCAATCACCTTTACACTTAACAGTCATACAAACGCAATGATTCTTCACGACATTACTGCAAGTAGGCCACAGTATGTAGAATAAACGTTAGCATATCTGTACATTTTACTGACACCGGTTGGTCTACCATAAAAGAAAATATCTATGTGACTTTTCGAAGGAAGTCTCTAAAATAATCTCTGTAGGGTTGAAATTCTAGCTAAAGAACTTCAAAGCTGAACTAACCCTCAACTACGTGAGTCGATGCCAGGAACTAGAGTATCACAGTCATACAAACGCAATGATCCTTCACGACATTTCTGCATGTAGGCCACAAACGTTAGTAGCAATATATTTTACTTATATCAGTTGACTAACCGTAAAAATGTCTATAGGATCTACCTTTGTTGCCAAACGATCTTGAATCTAATGCAAAGCTGGCAGCTTCTAAGTTTCTTCCCTCGTCTGTAGGGTTGTATGTTTGGCTGTTTTCATTGTTATCGCCATAGCTCGAGTTTCAGTCTAATTTTAATATATTGAGCAACTTTTATCACAACAAAGTTATTTCGATATCACATCACATCACACTAATATTATAAATGCGAAAGTTTGTGTGCATGTGTGTATATTTGTTGCTTCTTCACGCTGCAACTGATGGATGGATTTGGATGAAATTCGGCATACAGATAGTTTATAACCTGGATTAACACATACAATACTTTTTATCCCGATATTCCCACGGGAACGGGAACCACGCGGCCAACCACCAAACTACGGCCGGCCGCTAGTTGTATATAATTTTAATTGAATTATTCAACATACAGTTTATTGATGATATATATACCTAATAGCTCATTTGATTTTCTTATTAATGCCTTCCTGAAATTTGCCAACACGTAGCTGCTTTGAAATCTACATTTTCATTACATCATATTATCTCGGTGAAAGCAATATATCGGAGGGGAGAGTAGTAGGCGTGTATCAAATTGGTAGAAAATTAATTAAAATGTAAATTTTCTGACATAAAAGTATTCTGAAATTAAACTAATTGATTATCTTGTCAGGTTTCTTGATATACTTATCTACAGAATGGAATTTTAAATGGGTAAGCAAAGCCAGCTAATTTCATAGCTACAGAAATGTTTTTCTAAAACTGTAAGGTTTTTTTGATATAAGTTTAAGGATATTAATATTGATCGATATTGTTAAGAGATTGTTCTAAGTACCGTCAACAATAACAAAGGCAAGTTCTTCATTAAATAGGTCACAATTCTGATATCTCACAAAGGTGGCCTTAACTAGCACGATCGTAACCCTAACACACAAGCCGCTATAACTTATAGTGATAGAGATCCTATAAGAGAGAGAGAGAATGGTTATTTAAATAAATATAAATACTGATTGAGTACCAATTAAGACAGACCCGCATTACCATAAGTGAATGTTTAATGCGAAGATGAATAACCATGTATTTAAATTTGAATATCAATTTTATAGCTACTGTGTAACCATTACTTAGTATTCCTACTGTTTATTTTATTAAAGCAGTGTTACCACTATTGATTTAAGGTTATTATTACATAGAAATATAACTTTCACATTCCATTGAAAAAATGTTCATGTGGGGTTGTTGTTCAATACCAGGCATACTTATATATGTACTCAACATTTTAGCCCAGTTATTACGACAGTGTGCATGCTTTTTTTAAATGGGGAAAACCCAGACATCAGCTGAAGAATTTATAAAGAAAAAAACTGAAACGTACATTAAAAACAAATACATAACCGCTACTACATTCCAAAGCGTAAAAATAAATACCTTATGGGGTACAACGCATCGAAAACTTCATATAAAAAATACAAAAACAACAATGATAAGAAACGCAAATAAAACTTATTTCAAAAACTTTTGCTCACACATGATTCACCTCTCTAGTCACTCCTACAAGGAAACCAAAGGCACAAAATGTTTTAAAACTCCCAAATGTTAGGTAGACATATAAATCAGAGCGGGCCGTTTAGCAAATCACATCGACATATATCCGAGGACATATCAATAGCTATGTTGTTCCAACACTAAAACAATTTTATACCGAGATAGCCGACAAAAGTTAAGATTTACGAACTGCATCCGACAGTAAGGGAAGAATCTGTGAGGTTAGAAAAGTGAGGACACGACCTTTTTATTAATAAAAATGTTTTTGAAATAAATTGTCGTTACGGAAACATTTAAAAAAAGGGCTATTACAATGTAAGTGATTATGTTAATGATAAGAATGCATGGAACTGACATTCTTCCAATGAGGGTGGGAACGAATTTAAAAAAAAAAAAATTCTATTCTGTTAGTTTCAACTTAAAATATGACATCAATTTTTTTCTGTAGTACTGCTAATTACTTTACAATATTTTCTAAAAAATTTTAAAAATCACCCCGTGGTTTTGGTTTTCCGTAAAGATCACTATGCGACTGTCGGATACGGTGACGTCACGTCAACCGATATAAAGCCAGAGCCAGCAAACTAAGCGTGTTTTAAGCAAATTAAGCAAATAATAACTTTGTAAATACTTATCGTACCGAGGTGAAACAAAAACTATACGTTTTGGAATAACGTCTTCTTTAATAGTAAAAAAGTTTACTTATACCCATAAATAAACTTTTTTTTATCTTTCCCAAGTCCATTCTAGCACACTGTATAGGTATAATGCGTCATTCTATAGTTTTGAAGTTTTTGAAGTAGTACATAAGTAGGTATATAGTGCCCAAGTACGTTATTTTAGAATCAAGTGTAATGTTAAGTAAATGCATAGAGGTAAGCATTTTAAGCATGTCTCGTTTATTTTGTTTTGTTTAGTATATCTATGATTTTAAAAAAAATGTAATACTAACAATAGGTTAAGGAAATTGTTACTAACATCTATAAGGTAAATAAAGGCCTCGAAATAAATGATTATTATTTTTATTATTTATTATTTTTTTGTAATTCCGGGCTCTTGAAAGTTTTTAATTGTATATGTATTAAATTAAATATTGTATGACTTGGCATCGATAAACTTTAAAAAAATAAATTGTTACTTCTATTAAAGCTGTGGAGTTTCTTGCGTCCATTCTTCTCCACAGCTAAAAAATTTGACAGTCGTTGACGTCTTAAATGGATAATAGGTAAAAAAATGTTTAGACGATTCAAAAGCACTTTTCTTAAGTTTATTTAATTTTTTTTTAAATTACGTCGACTTTCAAATTGTCATAACGGCTTCTGGCTCAACTTGTGCTGCTATTATCAGTAGCGCTGCAACTTAGCTATTGCCGGTACTATATTCAACAGTAACTTTTTTATGACTAAGAAAAATAATCCATGCCCAAAAAATTACAATGATGTGAAGTAATATAGTTTTAGTTCAGTTGCGAAGGTAAGCAGAGATCCAAGTGTAAGCAATGCTATAATCTTGATGTCCTCTGTGCTTTGGAAGGCTCTATAAGCCGTTAAGTAGTTTCATTCAGAGTACTTCCTTTAACGCATTCTTGCTAACGCTTCATTGGTAATATAATGAGAGTAGTGTTTGATAACTTTTCACAACAGTTTCTTCTCAAAAGTATTAATAAGTTTAATATTTGTTACAGCTTTAAGTTTAAATTTTTTTAAATACAAATATTCCTCATATCCATGTTATAGATATCACTTTAAAAATGTAACATCTTAGAGCGTGCAATGTTTTGCGTGGAAAACAGACAATTGGCATTGAATTTACGGGGCGCGTCGAGAGCCAAGCCGCTTATTGGGACGGTCGGCGCTGGCTCAATTCTGATTCTATTCTTACTGGCGGTATTAAGACCGTTTGTCACTGTAACAATTCATTACTTCGTCAAAGGCGTCATGCAGACGTTTCGCACTTGTTTTTTGTCGGCTCTGATGCCGGCGATTTTATGATTTCATTATTATTCATTTGTGTCACGTTTAAAAGTTGATGGTGACGGTAAAATTTGTTTCTTTTTTTCTGTTTTGTTACCTCTGAACAGGTTTAATTCAACTTTTCAGCTTTTGTTAATTCATTTTAGCAAAACATACCACTGTAACGCCAAAAAGGCACCGGCGAAAGGTTGTGTATTTGTTATTTTTTTGTAAATTTTATATAAATGTTTGATAAAAATTTGTAATAATAATAAATAATAAATCTAAGGCAGTACTCCTTGACACGGCACGTATTGTCAGGAGGTTCCTCACTCTGCAGCCCTAACCACCGATAGCTTGGGTATATCCCCGCTACCGGTGGCAACCTAGGTTAAGTTTTTTATAATATTTTATATTGTAAATATGTTTTTATATAAAATATTGTAAAAAAAAATATCTTAAGATGTATATTTAATAAAGAGAATAATAATAATAATAATTGCATAATTTAACTTAATTAATTTAACTATTAAAATAGCTACGAAAATCACCACTCAAGATAAAATAGTCCTTCCCTTCGGAATCCAATCTTAATAAGGTCGAACGACACGTTTGCTGTTTAAATTATTAATTTATGCAGACATTGTCTCTAAGCGATGCAGCTTCTCGTTTTTGTTCGAAAATCGTTTTTGACGGGGTGCTACCGCTACCACGTAGTTTAAAGCTCTTATCGCCATTGATTAATCTTAATTACTGAGTTAATATCACCATTTAGATTCTAAACGAAGCATCGGCGAAGCGCCTTGAGAGCCACCGTCGGCGTTAAATATCACAAAATAAATTCTTCTAAAACACGACTGGTGCCGATCGCTAAATCAAACAATGGGCACATAGCTAATGCCGCAAAATGTTTGCGAAATTCCTTTGTTGATGAACAAAAACCCGTTGGCAACATAACTTTAGGGCGACACGGTTTGAGCACGCCGACAATGCGATTTCGAATATCGACCTGGCAGCATCACTCTTCATCATAATGCCGATAAACATGAATTCCTTTGCTTGACTGAGAGTGAGTAAAAAATTAGCTCTGGACAGTTAAAATTGAATAAAAACTCTTTGGTTTAAAAAAAAGAAAAAAAGACCCGTGCCCCGTTTACACTTTTACCCGTTATTGGATTTTCAACTCCTTTCGTGTAATTTTTGAAAACGGAATCTGTGTATACTCGTGGCGGGCAGACGGCGGCCATTTGTCTTCGCAAACGAACCGATTTGTGCGTTGGCGAATGGTAACGGATGCACGGAGGCACGTGTCCAATCCTGACTTATTGTGGCACGACTTATTGGTGTCTATTAGTGGGGCCCATTATTCTTGCTTCCAGCTATTAGGAAATTGGATATGAAGGAAAAGGAGAGTATGCTCCGAATGGGCGAACATTCAATCTTTATGTCGGCAATTTTTGAGAGTTTTTGTTTTTTCCAAAAGACTCGGTATCTATGTCTAAACGCTTCTGGGAACCACATCTTTATTTTCTTGTCTCTATACTTAATAGAAAACGTTATTTTGTCTGGGCTTTAACATGGTACAAATCCATCCAGTTGTACGAACAACTTGTAAGTACTTACTTAGCTATTGTAGGAACTTAAAAGATAAACAGTTGAAGATATCATGCCCGCCACTCGCCACATGGTGATGTTTAAATCAGAAACTTGGCCAATTTCGAAATTTGAAACCAGGACTTTTGAAACATAATATAAAACAACATTCAATACTAAAGTTTTGGGGGGGATGCGAAATGAATAATTCAGCATACGATTCGGCAGTCCGTCAAATCGCGCTCGGAAACGTTGCATTTTGTACGTAAATCTGCGGGTTTATATCAGGGAATGTATGCGTTGTTCATACGGCGATCCGTATTCGATGTTCATGTGCGGCATACTTCACTGGCCTTCTGTATATTCTTTTGCTACTGTTTTGAATTGCCGCCATTTTGGAGGAACGATACGAATGGCATTTAGGGTCTTGAGTGTTTTGTTTTTTCTCCGAAAGTTTTAATATTCAATGTTGTACAGCTTATATGCAACTCTGTACTGTATATTGAGAAGGTAATGTTGATACAAAATGTTTGTCTGTAGTTTGGTTTATTAGAGTTTTTGTTTTCGAAACAGTATGTTAGGGTCCTAACTAAAGGACTTTAACTGAAAGAGAGAAGTGGACTGTATAACTGGTATATTGTATTATTATGATGTCGCGCGCGAGTCTGGTGTCGTCCGTGCTCCGTGGCGAAGTGTCTATATCGGTGTGAAGTGTGGCGCCCGGCGCCTCCGGCAATCGTCCGAAGTTCGCACGGGAACCCCCGGCGGCGGCGGCGCCCGAGCGGTCTCGATGATGCACGAACATCCTCCCGCCCCAGCTTGAAGGATTCAACTGAGAGGAAGAGGGCAAATATTATTAAAAGCCCGAAGCAGTGTCCCCCTCTTGGTCTTCAGCTCGGCCACGCGCGTAGTCCCGTCGCTGCCTGGGAAAACCTTGGTGACTCGCCCCAAAGGCCAGAGCAACGGCGGCTGCCCTTTCTCCTTGATTAGGACGAGTGTTCCGACTGCCAGTTGCTCTGCGGAAGTACTCCATTTCGTTTTTTGCTGGAGCAGAGAGACATACTCGATTTGGAAGCGTTGCCAAAAATGTTGCTTTATGTGTTGTACTCTTTGGTAGCGCTGGAGTCTGCTGATGTTGATGTCAAGTACCTGCGGATGCGGAACGGAGGTAAGCGAGCGTCCAATCAAAAAGTGAGAAGGAGTGAGGGCTGTCAAGTCTAGAGGATCAGAGGAAAGTGGGGTGATAGGACGTGAGTTTAATACAGCTTCTATTTGAGCCAAACATGTAATGAGTTCCTCATATGTAAAATTCGTTAACTGTAGTAACCGTTTCAAGTGATGCTTAGTTGAACGGACGGCGGCTTCAGCTATGCCGTTGAAGTGAGGGGAGTATGGAGGGGCGAAAGTAAACTTGATGCCTTGTTGAGCGACGTCGTATGAAATATTTGATTCCTGAGGAATCGTTGCAACTCGTTACAAGTACCGACGAAGTTGGTCCCGTTATCGGACAAAATACTTTGGGGCTTGCCACGACGAGCAACAAAGCGATTTAATGCGGCCATGTACGCCTGTTTACTCAGGTCTGTAACGAGCTCGATGTGAATAGCCTTAACTGCAAGGCAAACGAAAATGCACAGGTATGATTTTATAAGCCTACATCCTCGCCCTTTTCGGTCGGCTATCAAAACTGGCCCAGCGTAGTCGACACTACAGTTTAAAAACGGGAACTCTAGTTGAGTTCTTGAAATAGGTAGCTGACCCATTATGGGTTGTATATTTTGACACTTGTGCTTAAAACATTTGATACATCCTTTTACTGTGCCTTTGGATAGATTTCTGCCACCTAATGGCCAAAAGCCTTGTCGTATGTTTGCTAAAAGTAGTTGTGGTCCAGCATGTAACAAATCTTTATGAAATTTTAGAAATATTAATTTTGTTATGAAATGCTTACTACATAGTAAAATAGGGTGTTTGACATTGTAGTCATAATGTGAGTTGTCTAATCTCCCGCCCACGCGAATTATTTTGTCATTGTCTAGGAAGGGACTTAACGATGTGATTCTATTTTTACGAGGTAAGGATTTTCCGGACTTAAGTAATGAATATTCCTCAGGAAACATATTAGTTTGAGCATGATGTATAATAAAATTAAATGAATTACTAAGCTCTTCACTAGTTAAGGAACCATTCGTTTTATTTTGTTTATTTTTTAAGTTGTGTATTAATCTATGTATATAAGCTGTAACTCTTTGTAACTTATTAAAATTGGAAAATTTATTGATTAACTTGTTTATAAATGAATGGCTATTATTTAAATTGTTTAAATGATATGAATGATGATCAATTAAATAACCTGATGAAAGTTCAGGTAGATCCTGTTTCACAGATCCATTTGGCATTTGTGGCCAACATTCTTTGTCTTTTAACAAAAATTGGGGTCCTGACCACCACAAAGAACTTTCGCTGATAAGGTCAGCCTTCAGCCCGCGCGAAACCAGATCTGCCGGGTTGTCCTTCGACGGCACGTAGCTCCACGTATGTTGTGCTGTGCTCTCTTGGATTTCGTCGACACGATTTCTTACAAAAGGCTTTAAAGTGTTTGGTGCCATAGATAGCTAACCCAACACTATGGTCGAATCGCACCAAAAGTTACATTTACTTATCGACAGGGTAAGAGAATTCAGAACCTTAACACACAGTCTTGTTCCTAACAGAGCCCCGCACAGCTCTAACCTGGGTATAGTCGTTGGTTTAATCGGTGCTACGCGATTTTTTGATGTTAAAAGACGAACTGTAACCAAATCATCGGAACTTATCGTTCTTACGTACACACATGCACCGTAGGCTCGTTCAGATGCGTCTACGAAGACATGAAGTTCATGTGTGATCGCGTCATCGCTAAGAACCCACCTTGGTATTTTTATTTTGTTTATATATGGCAGGGTATTTGCAAAGGAGCGCCAAGGAGTAAGGATGTCTTCTGGAACTTGCTCGTCCCAGTCACACCTTGCTATCCACAGCCTTTGCATGACGATTTTAGCCTCTACAATACAAGGTCCCACCAGACCAAGGGGATCAAAAATTTGGCTAATTACCGATAAAATGTGACGCTTTGTTATCGGGCCGCTGGTGTCTATGTCGATAGAAAAAACTAGACTATCAGACTCACACTTCCAGTGTAACCCTAGCGTTTTGGATGATACATTTCTGTCGAGGTTTAAATTAACGGAATCTATAGGCTCACCAGTAATTTGTGTCATCACCTGCGGACTGTTCGACTTCCATTTGCGAAGATTAAAGTGAGCTGAAGCCAAGATCGAGCTAACTTCTCTACCTAACTCTATCGTCTCTTGTATAGAGCTGCTACCGCTAATGTAGTCGTCTACATAAAAATCTCTCTCGATAGAGTCTTTCACCCTTTTGGAAGTGGCAGCCGCTGAAAGACTGACCAAACACTTTGTTGCCAAATAAGGAGCAGATGCAGTACCATAGGTGACGGTATTTAAACTGTAGGTTTTCAACGGTAATTTAGGATCAGCCCGAAAGATAATTTGTTGTAAACAACGTTGAGGTGGTATAATTAAAATGGCTCTATACATTTTCTCAACATCAGCTGAAATGATGTACTTATGTTGTCGAAGACGGAGGAGTATTGAAAAGAGGTCATCCTGAACAGTAGGACCTACCATTTGGATATCGTTGAAGGATAATCCAGATGTTGTTACGGCTGAAGCGTCAAAGACAACACGAAGCTTAGTCGTAGAGCTCGACTCCCTAACGACACCATGGTGAGGTAAAAAATACTCCACCTGTCCCTCAGAGTGCAGGTTCCTAGTCGTGCTGTTTTCTGTCATGTGACCCAAACGCTCGTACTCTTCCATAAAGGTTAAGTACCGTTCTTTAAAAACGTTGTCACGCAGAAAACGACGTTCTAAAGACATGAAACGACGTTTAGCCATCTCGAAGGAATCGCCTAAGACACTCGGTTTGTCTTTCAGTGGGATAGTCACCACAAAACGACCACTATCGTCCCGAGTAGTGTGAAGACGAAAGCTTTTTTCACAAGCTCTTTCCTCATGAGACAAGGAATGTTTAGAAGAGACTGAGTCAAGTTCCCAGAACTTTTCTAAGTTGGTATGCAGATCAGTCATTATGGCCTTGTTACAGTAGTGTGATTGCTTAGACGTGGGAGGATGTGATGGAAGAGCCACAGGGCCTGACACAATCCACCCGAACTTGGTTTCGAATAGTTTAGGCTTATTCTTACCTAGGTTAATAGATGTAGCACCTAGGACATCCCAAAATACTTCAGCGCCAACTAAAATGTCAATTACTGACGGAACATGAAAAGAAGGGTCAGCTAGATGCATGTCTGTCGGTATGGGTATGCTATTTACATTTACTAAATTACACGGCAAGAATTTAGTAATCTCCCGCAAGATAAAACAATTAATTTGTGTTTTATAATCACCGGTGCGAGACTCAATACAAAGGTTACAAGACTGTGTACTAATTGAGGTTTGGTTGTTTATACCTGTGATAGTGGAGCTAGTGCTACGCCGAGGCAATCGCAGCTTATTGCAAAGCGTCTGAGTTATAAAATTGGCTGTGCTACCGTTATCCAGCAGTACTCGGGCGTCGAATCTCTCCCCGCTGCCGCTGACCACTGTCACCAGCGCTGTGGAAAGTAAAATGTGCGAAGCAGTATTTTGTTGTAAAGAAGTGTCACTTGATAAGACGACACTATCTGGAGTGCTAATAGGTAAAGGGGCAACTCCACATATGTCAACAGGTAGGGCAACACTATTAGAACTGCTAGGCATTGGGTCTTGAAAGTTGGCTGGCCTAGACTGCTCAACATGCAAAAGCGTATTGTGTTTGGCTTTACAATATTTACAATGCGACAATCTACATTGTTTTGTTAAATGACCAGGGCGTAAACAATTAAAACACACTTTATATTCTTTTGTTTTGTTAATGCGTGTTTCTATTGGCAAACTTCGAAAATTTTCACAAGTGTACAAAAAATGATTTTTAGAACATAAGGGACAAATAATTTTATTATTATAGGTTTGAATATTAGATTTTTGATTTTTATTATTATTTTGATTTTCACTACTATTACTTCTTGCTACAATAAAAGTTCTAGGTTTATTTTCTACTTTGTTTACTACTAATCTATCTAAGTTTTGATTTTCTATCGTTTCCAACAAATCAGCTTTATTACTAATAAACATGCAAAATTGAGGTAATGTTGGTGATTTAGACAATGTATTTCGGTGTTCTTCCCAATTTCTACTAGTAACGGAATCCAATTTACTTGACATCATATATACTATAAGCGTGTCCCAATACTCTGTGGGCTCGTTCAATGTTTTTAGTGCTCGAATATTTTTATTTATTGTGTCAATAAGACGACGCAACGAAACACTGCATTCGTTAGTAACACGCTCAACATTGAACAACGCCTGCACATGATTGTTTACTAAAAGCCTACTGTTGGTATAGCGTTCACACAGCAAATTCCATGCCATTTCGTAGTTGTCACCTTTAAAATCAATGTTTTTTATAATTTCTTGTGCGTTGCCTTTTAGCGACGCACGAAGGTAATGGAATTTGCTGATGTTGTCTATGCAGCTGCTACTGTGGATTAGTGAGGAAAAGGTGTCTCTAAACTCAAGCCAGTACTGATAACCACCATCAAAATGAGGCAAATCTATTTTAGGTAAGCGTATAAAAGCATGTTGCGATGCACCTGTGTTTTTTCCTGCCGCCGAGCCCGCCACAGACCCGTAGTCGCTGCCGCTGGCAGACGCCAGCAAGCTGCGTGCCTGTGCTGCGAGCGCATGATAACGCTCTTCGAACTTGGCCCGCTCAGCGTACGCGTCCTCCGGCTTGCCCGATAGTATTTCGATCTCCAACTGTAAATTGTCAAATTCGTCGTATAAGGCGTCAAATTTACTTAAACGACCTTCCAATTCGATGCGTTGCAAATTGGAAAGTTCCTGGCGGCTATTGATGGTATCTAGGTGAGTGCTGAAGTTTGTAAGCTTTGCCTTCATGGCACTACGCTTGCGAATTAAAGTCTCCTCAACAGACATCGCTAATCGTTAATGAAAAGACAAAAAATAAAGAATTAATGTAGCAAAGGAACTATACTAAAAGAAATGAAATATAGTATGCACAAAATTGCAATCGATTGCTGACGTGCGTTCGAGCGACCTTGACCTACTCAGTCAGCTGTCGTGTACCGGGCTAACGGTAAACAAGTCAAGCGAGAAGCTAATCGCAGGCAATCGTGTGGATGGTTCAAATGTGCAATACAAATTGTGAAAATGATGATGATGACCACTAAAATTCGACTCAAATATTAGCGAAGGTAGTGACACAAAAAAAAAAATGTTTTGGAAAAAAAACGTACTTTAAAAAGGGTTGAAAATAGGAAATGATTGGAACAAACTCACAAAACCTCTGTCGTTATCCACAAGGTAACCTGATTTCTCCCGCGAAGCGATGACTCAGATAAAATAAGCAGCTAAGTTCTTGAAGACTTCGGGAATCCTTCTAGCGTTCGTTCCGTGATCAGCTTTCCTTATTTTCCAACTTGTAAGGCGACTTCCCGCGATAGTAGAAGAGATGACACGCAGTGACACGGCGATTTTGAAGGACCATTTGTTAGGGTCCTAACTAAAGGACTTTAACTGAAAGAGAGAAGTGGACTGTATAACTGGTATATTGTATTATTATGATGTCGCGCGCGAGTCTGGTGTCGTCCGTGCTCCGTGGCGAAGTGTCTATATCGGTGTGAAGTGTGGCGCCCGGCGCCTCCGGCAATCGTCCGAAGTTCGCACGGGAACCCCCGGCGGCGGCGGCGCCCGAGCGGTCTCGATGATGCACGAACAAGTATAACGGTTTTTTAAATCTTAAGTTTCTATTATTTCTAAATTTGTAATTTTCATAATATTTTTCACACAATAAAATGTACCTACCTATATTGTTATCAAGGCATACAGACAAAATGCTTTTCTTTTATAATTTTTTTAAGTATACTTACCCGGTCTGCGAGTGCTGAGGTTAAGCAACTTTCGCAAATGCCAGTCATCGGATGGGTGACCAAAAATTTATCATCTCGAGCTCCTCCGTGCTTCGGAAGGCACGTTAAACCGTTGGTTCCGGCTGCATTAACAGTCGTTAACAACCACCAGTCCGCATGGGGTCCGCGTGGTGGTTTATGGCCCGTTCTCCCTATCCATCCATAGGGAAGACTCGTGCCCCAACAGTGGGGACATAAATGAACTGATGATGATGATGATGATGATACTTACCTACCTGTATTATGAACATTGCACAAAAACACATTCTTTCTTTACACCAAACGCATTCAATTCCACTCTCAAACATTTTACTAGCCAAAGCGATACCGCATTTTTTATTTGGATCGGGCCCTTTCAAATTCAGTTCTCCGTAAAAATCTAATAGAGGGCGCACATTCGGCGTCCGATCCTCCATCGCTCTCCATTTTAATGAATAAGTAAACAAAATTAGTTAGGGGCCAATATCGGAGTTCCTAAGTGGAACTGGTGGATGGTCTAAGCAACAACATCGGCATATAAAGTATCCATTTGAAGGAAATAATTCTCACTTGGCCCGTTCTTTATAAATGCAATAAGGTTTTAAGCGGCAATATTGGCCCGTAATAAATTCATTTTAATTGACCTTTTGTTTTTCATGACGCTCATTTGTGAGGTGACAGTGTTTTGTTTTTATTTTTCGCCATTGCTACATTTGAAAGTAAGTGAAAATTGTTTTTTTTTCAAACGCGATGCTAACCTGATTTGACCTACTGCCCTCAGCATTTAAAAGCAGAACGTGCAAAGTCTACGGAATAATTAATTAATAAAGCGAGCCTTAACCAAAAATAACATGAAATGTCTAAGTCCATCAAAAAGTTTACCACATTTATTTAGGCCAAAAAAAATATTATCCGTAAATATAGCCGACGAATAATTAAAAAGAGAGGTAACGTAAAAATTGATGCCCGCGAATATTAAAGTTTACGCGTTTGACTGCAAATATGAATTTAATTAAAACCTCCGACGCGGCAGCAACAAATTAAAGACTTTTTTTGATTGTACTTTTTGGTGGACGTAAACAAGCCAAGTTGGATTTTTAAAAGTTCAATAGCCTTTATTTGTAGCGTACTAAAGCTCAAATTTACTATTAAAACTTTCATCAATTGCTTTTCAGTGGTAAAAATAAACATTTCGATAAACAATTTACGTTGATCAATCTGTATAATTGGTTTGGTTAAGGCTTCTCCCTTTCATGTATAGTTTAAGCGATCATAATAAATTAATTGATTCCATTTTAAAGTCGTATGTACTCGGTAAGTGATGTTTTGTTTGGTACTAACTATTGATATGTTATTATGGTAGCAACGACTGCCTGTTAAATGGAATCGTAGTTCCTTTATGTTTAATTATTAGTACAAGAAAGCATTTTGTATGCAATAAGAATTTGAATACAATTCGATAATAAAACATATTAATAAATAAATAATTTGAAACTGCTCATCAATATTATATAATAAAATAATTTTGTTTGACTTACCTGGTTTTTTAAAATGATAATGAAGGTTCTATATTGTTTTTACTTCTTTTTTTCATATTTAACAACAACCAAAAAAAAACACTTAACCTCCAGCACTAATTTCAAGTGTTTTAAAAAAGTAACATTAATATTACATACGATTATATCAAACTATTATTTTATCAGACTTGTAGCTAAAACGTCTCAAATTTATTTTTTAGATATAAGTACCTATTTATCAATCAAAATGTAAACTTAAATTCCGTATGCATTGTACCAAATCCATTACTGTTAAAAGTCAATGAATTCTAGCTGTTATACGAGAACAAGTATCTTCAATGCTCAAACCCAGTTCAGCCAGTAACAGGCCAAATGACGCAAACAAACGTAACCATTCCACGTATAGTCATAAAGGCTATTTTTATTGCGCACAGTCGACATAAACTTGATCCGGTTCATCCCCTAACGTCCTTAATGCAATCCAAACGCAGTGGAAGCCGGAATTATAAGAGCATTTACTTCCAACGATGCACCCAAGATATTTTCAAGTATAGCTTTAGGTAAGGGTTTAAATGCGAATATATTTTCGTGTAACGTCGCCTTAACGTGCTCGCGAATGTACAAATCGTTTATGTACCAAAACTCGTTGTGGGAAATGAACATTGCTATGTATGATAGCTTTTATGAAGCAACGATTTCGGCGTATACTGAGGAGGACTTGCAAGAAAATCAGAAAAAGCTTTCTTTTCTAACTTTCGTTACAGAGATTTCAAGCTTTTGTTGTTCGGATGACTGGTTCTGTGGTCGCGACTAGTTTCTTGGGAAAATAATTAACAGCATTCTCAACGATCCTCTTTGAAGATTCTGCCAAGAACATTGTCATGTGTTGCCGTATTCATCATCATCAGCTCCTTTTATGTCCCCACTGCTGGGAGACGAGCCTATTCTATGGATGGATAGGGAGTACGGGCCACAGACCACCACGAGGGCCTAGTGTGGATTGGTGGTTGTTAACGACTGCTAATACAGCCGAAACCAACGGCTTTACGTGCCTTCTGAAGCACGGAGGAGCTCGAGATGCAAAATTTTTGGTCACCCGATGACCGGCCTTTGCGAAAGTTGCTTAACCTCAGCACTCGCAGACCGGGCGCGTTAACCACTGCACCATCAAGCTCGTATTATGACAAAGGAAGATGAAGATCTTGCAAAGTTAAAAAAAGAACGTGATTTAATCATCGCAGTGTTGGTCAAAAAAATAAATATAAGCTTAATATCTGATTAAAGCTCAATCGTGGATTAATGACTCGACAAAGACATTCATTTTGTTGTATCACGAAGAGTACAAGACATAGAGCAAATCTCTTCAAAAGAGAAAAATAAGTTAGATAATGAAATTGTAGTACGATGTCGTTACGGATGTACAATAATTAATTCCAGATGAAATGGATCGTCTGGCTCATTATAACAAACCAGGTCCTATATAACGAGAGCAGCGTTTATTGAGGTCACAGAATTAAAGTCTCACTAGAAGAGTTACAATAACCAGCATTTAAATGTTCTTCTGCTTAATACAGGCAATGCAGACATAGACGCACATGGAAAAATTTAAAAACCCGCCTGCTGCGTAAAAAATAATAACTAAATAGACAATCAACTGAAAAGGCCGGAACAAGATAAAAATTCAATAACTACATTAAAGCCAGCGAAATAAACCGAAACAATATCAAAATCGAAACATAAGTACTGTGTACAATTAAAAATATCAATACGGTAGTCCTTCGAAATTTTATGCAATATCATACTTAACACACAGTCGGACAAAGTGAGAATGATTTGACTTATCATTAAATATGCCTCCGACTTCGACCCTTCCTTTGCAGTCGGGTAAAAAAAAGAAATGGGGTAATGGTACCAGTTTGACAGAAAATAGTGATCGAATTTTTTTTTCCTTTAATCATTATAAATTAGGGTCAGCAACTCATTTTAGTCTTTAGCAAAAATTTTATATAAACTTTAAAAAAAATATTTACGGTTAAGCACAGTGCCTTCTCACCTGATGTTAAGTAATGATAGACCAATTAGTGGAAGCGCACTTCACCCGGGATCCTCACCTAGTGAGACACTGGCTATCTTATCTCTAGCTGCCGGAACACAAGAATGCTACAAACATTGACGTTATTGCGACATGTTTAGATAAGATGGTGGTAGCTAGCCAGGCGGACAAACAAGTCCTACTATCAACCAAACCGAGTACCTACACAAAAATGTACTCCCCGCTGGAAATCGAACTAGGGACCTCTGGGTCTAAAACGGACCACTAGACCACAGAGGCGGTTACCTATCCACCTGCTTCTTTAAGTGCCCAACACTGGTGTCTCTACCCTATTATATAGTTGTTTTTAGTGATTACTTTGATAACATCATCATCATCATCATCATCATCATTAGCCCATTTTGTGTCCCCACTGCTGGGGCACGAGCCTTCCCTATGGATGGATAGGGAGAACGGGCCATAAACCACCACGCAGGCCCAGTGCGGATTGGTGGTTATTAACGACTGCTAATGCAGCTCGAGATGATAAACTTTTGGTCACCCATCCGACCACCGGCCTTTGCGAAAGTTGGTTAACCTCCGCACTGGCAGACCGGGAGCGTTAACTACTGCGCCATCGAGCTCCTCATATTCATGGATTTTTCAAGTATTTTTTGTATGTTTTGTATATTTCATTTGATAACATACTTGCATAAAAAACTTCTAAAACAAAAAAGTATTAGTTTAGGTTTATAACAGTCATATACGCAGATATAGAGGTAGAGCTTTTTCTAAGTCCGCCTGGTCGTCCTGGTAGTCTATACCACAAATCTTATCCACCGCATTTCAATGATACGTTGTCGATATTTAAGCTCCCAGTTCTTATAGCTCTACGTCATGTAATTTTTCTGAATCTATCTAGCACCTTTTTAACGGAGCAACGCAAAACAATGCATGCTACTTGGCAGCAGTTGGAGTGGATTGAATACCAAGGAACTCGATGACGCAGTGCTCGCTCCGCGACAAAGGCCGGTCATTGAATGGGTGATCAAAATTTTATTATCTCTAGCTCCTCCGTGCTTTGTTAGGCATCTAAAATCGATGGTCCCGGCTGTATAAGCAACAACCAACAATCTGCACCGGGCTCGCGGGTGATGGTGTATAACCCGTTCTTTTTGTGGTATTTCCACCCATAGAGAATGCTCATGTCCCAGCAGTAAAATCAGCCGGTAATAATGAATTCGACAGAATCCTACCACCTGGCTACAAGCCACTTCCAGTCACTATACACTTAATCCGCCCCAGTTGTGTTCGAGAGCGAGCATTCGCCAAACCGCTGCGACATGTTGCCGCCATTATGCGTGCGTCCGTAGCCGTTGAAATTAAATACATAAAGAAACATGTCAGCGCATGCACATGGGACGTGTTACACTGGCCTCATGTGCTAAACCGAGCTTAACTGCCCTGGTATGCGTACAATTATCGGCTGAGATATGTTATGTGTTACATACGCTGACAACTAAATCCTTAAAGGGGTAGTCAGCGGATTTGATAGAATCGGAAAATAAGTGAATGATACCGTAATGGTAATTGTAGCAGGCTTTGTAGCACTAAGGCAACGTTGCGAAACACAAAAAATAAAGGAGTTACTTATACCAGTAGCTCAAAAAACTTTAAACTATGTCATTATAATTGATTTCACTCGTTTTAATAAACTTCCTTGAAAACGATTGACAAAATTTTATTACTATTTCTATCACGCGTCCAAAGTTTTCCTTTACAGAACTTATCAAAGAGGACCAGGGCTATGTTAAGCATCCAGTTCATTATAATTAAGCAACTTCAAATTGACACCCAGAAGAGAATCTTCAACCCGTTAAATTGCTATGGGGTGGTCTGACTGACCCCATCTGAGGCTAAAATTACACTAGACACAAAGAAAATTTAAGTGTATTTTGGTTCAATTAGTGGGTGAGCGTGGGGGTGTGAAATGGCGCAAGGGATAGTAATTTATTTTGAGTGTGACAGTCGACCAATTTTGTCGCATTGGGCAGTGATTAAGGATGGCTCCACATTCATAAGTTTTACAATATTCTATAAATAAAAATAAACGTATTTTTATATTACTTCTCAAATCTGAAAGAAGAAATATTTACAAAAATAATGTGTACATTTACATTAGCTTCCTAAATGTATAAAAAAAGATTTCGAGCAAATACAAAAACCGTAAAAAAGACATAACCTGATAAACAGACGAAATCCATGTGATTTCGAAGTAATCAACGTTGTAAGTAGTATTTCAAATGTCGAACCGTGTAATTTCAATATATTTACATATAGATTTGGTTGGATTGAATTTCCACGTTAAGCGCTAGCTTGTTAATTTGCCTAAAAGGAAAGTAATTGCGCGTTCAGAATTTAGCTTGCGTGTGTAAAACAGGAAAGAATGAAATACTGTGTGGTGGTTCTTTAAAGGAATTCCAAGAGGAATCCAATCTCTCTTAACTAGCTTTCACCCCTCAGTTATGCCTGAAGTGTTTCATTTATTGTTCCAGTCTGGAACCATTAAGCATAAATTTATATACAGCAAAGGTAATATTGCTTGAAATAAAATACTTCGCACGCTGATTAATTTAGCTTCGAACATTTTATCTTAGATAATTAATAATATTAATTACCAATAACGGTTACCGATGACTTAAAAGTTCTTGTTCATTAATTTATTTAGATTTAATTTTAATATTGTTTTTTTTTCAATATTTAAAATACTTTTACCTTTTGTGTCATTTCAAATGAAAACCAAGCTTTTCTCGCCCCACTAAAAGCTCTGCGACCGTTTGAATTCGGAACAATAGTTTCTATCCACCCAATTCTAAATTCAAAAATCCCACCAACATATAAAGTGTCTTTTGTCCGTAGCAGCCTATCCGAATAGAATCGGATAATCGTTTTATTCGCCATGATTGCGTCTCGTGAATAAATATTTCTTTTTTTTTCTCCGCCACGGGCACGCTTCCGTTGGATAATTGTGGATTGTACAATGGAGACGCGTGCCTCTCGGAGTGTTTTCGTTGTCGGTCAAAAAGACCGCGGGTGCTTTTGCAGGTTATTATTGCTGGTGGCGTGTTTTGGTTGACCGATTTAATATTTTGGTTGGTGCTAACCGAGCTTTTTGTTCTCTTCAAATATGATATTGAAGTATGCGTTTTGATTGGATTTTATGAGATTACAAATTGCAATAAAACCTAATTAAAAAGGGAGAGTGCAAGTCAAGTTTTGTTTCCTTTTCAATGTCACTCGTATCTGAATCCTGTCCTAAAAAAATAATTACTTTACGTTAACTTTACAATATTTTGAAATAAAACATTTTATTTTATGAATATATTTTATATAACTGGCTCACGTAAGTTTCAAACTCTTTGCAGGGCCGCTTGGTCACTCACAAAAAAAAGCTCATTTGTGTGAAATGGAACGCATCCAAAAAGTATTTAAAGTATAAGAAGTATGTATTAAGATGCGAGTATATGCGTACGTATAACGTGTTTCATTAGAACAACAATTTTTAACGACTAAAACAGTAGCTGTCATTTAATTAAAGCTACAGTAGCTTCTCACCAGGCTCTTGGTAAGAAAAATTCACTTAAAAAGGAAATTATAACATGAAAAGCAGTTATTAGACCGTTCCCTGTGCACTCACTTCCCGCGTTCTTATGTTTATTGTTTGTGGCATCCTTAATTGTTTTAGCTCTTTAATAAAAACCTTCGCCAAGAGCACTGCACAATGTCATATTTTTTCCTCCCCTATCCTTTAGTCGAGTGCGGCACTCGCTTCAGCTAAGAGAATGTCTTTGAAAATATTCGCCATGTGTTACTTATCCCTTCTTTAATATTTTAGCAAGACTTTATCTACCCAAATTCGATGCAGTTTAGGGTGCATAATTTACTTTTGGATAATTATCCTCGATAGGGTTACGCAGATGGCGACCTCCCAAATTAGTGCTAACAAAACTCCGAGTGGCGAAAGTTTGTTTGAAAATTCGTAATTAAAATTTTGTCGCGTCATGTGAATAGAATATCGATGGGAGATGGAGATGGGGACAAATTAATTTCGTCATGTCATTTATGAGTTGCTTTTGTTCTTTCTTTTTGAGATTGTTTGAAAGTAAGTTGGTGTTGTTAGATTTTTAATTAGACGGCCGTGTTGTAAGGAATTTTCATAATTTGGATTCGTTCAAAAACACTGACATTTAAACACGCTTCATCTTGAATTAACAGAGAATAAATTACTTAAATCTAGTGAAATACATTTACTTTAGTAAATTGGTTTACGCTCTCTGAAATAAAAATGACATTACTAGTTTTGGCTTTATGCAATTTATAAAGTCACTTGAACTGATCGTAGAAGAATTATATTTAAATATATAACACTGTTATAATTGAAATCCTATAGGTAGTTCTTTAATATCCTATAATATTACAGAAATATAGCCATAAGAGTGGTAAAAGTAGCATAGTACACCACTATAAGCATAATTGTCGTAAAAGAGCTCTAACAGATACAATTACAGCCACTATCTATTTTACAGGCAAAAAAAAAACAATTACGAATCGCGCTCGAGAGGATAGACCGCAAAAAAACGACGATCGCAAAATCGGAAAAGGGGACTCGTTAACGGAATCGTAGAAATCCGAAGGCAAATTTTGGTGACCGCTCCACTCAGACGTCGCCGTCGACGGTCGCCCAATTCTCCACGTGACCTTTTTACTGGCGTGTCACATGTTCAACAAACGAGGCGTCTTTGAAAACGTAATTAGAAAATTCCCAAACGGCGTACCCGCTCGTCGGCGGATTTCGAGTTTCCGGACGGTCACAAATTAGTTTTGCTCATATAAATTGTAAGTAGGTTTGCATGTAGGTAAGGAATGCTATGATGTTATATCAACTTTATTCTGATTTGTTTTGATACTGTCATAATTTTTAGTTTTTATATACTTAAAAAGAACGCTACCTTTTATTGAAACACTTTACACACTTTGCCTTTTATTTTATTATTAATTTAGCCTTTAATAGTATTATGAAAAACATTTTTAAAATGCTAATGTGTGTTGCATTAAAATAATATTATTCATGTTATATTTAAAGGAGATAATTCACGCCACGCCACGCCACCTATTAATAATTCTAAATATTATAATAACAATGTATGATTGCTTGAAAATATCAAAATATACATAATATAGGAAAACCAATAGTTGTATCGCATAATAATATAGCCTATGATATAGCTGAGAAATCAAATAGACTTCTAATTAATATAATAAATAATCTGTTAAATAATCTAGTTATAGCTGCTAAGCACTACAATTGTGGTCAAGCGAAGCGCCCTCCAGAGAATATGAAAATTCTTTTTGAAATGAACGTAGGTAAGCAGTCAGCGATTTAGATACCCATTTGAATATCGCGCGACTGGAATTTCTCCGCATTTAAATTTAATGAAATTCCTTTAGATTATACCTATTGAAAATCATTATTTAAAGATTTTGCTAAACGAATCTCTTTAAGGTTAATAGAATAAGTTACCGGTTTGATAGACTTAACTTAAATGATTTCTCTTTGCTTATATTATTAAAACTTTTTTACCTTCACTTTGATCTTTGTGTTTGAATTTTTCTTTATATTATCGAACTATAGTGACTATACTTGGTAATGCCTCAGAAGCATAGTGGCAAAGCACTCTTTCGGATCCCCTGAGGTCTTTGGTTCAATTCCTAGGTACAGCAAAGTGTGTTTTAGATTTTTCGAAGCATAACCCAGGTTTATGATTATCAATTATGAATTTCCTATTTAATAGGATTTAATCTATTAACAAACGAATTGATAATTGTCGATAGTTGTAGCGTTGACTTGATTGTCCCAAGCAGTTGAACAGTATTAGATTATCCTTTTTTTCAAGTTCCATGCTTCATTAATACTTCCATGTTAAGATCTTTTTGACTATTTTGTAGGCTTCGATTTATTTGATGCCGTCTGTACCCTCTACCAGTACCACCATTCATGGGTCTTCTTGGAATGCAAAGGCTAAAAGTAACGTTTTATCTTATTTTTTGTCTAGTTGCGTTCTGTTTTTACAATCTATCGTTTTTCAATTCGCAACCTGTACCCAATTTTCAGTTAAACGGTTAAACAATGGAATCGCTTCTCCCGGAAGTATTGCGGCGCACTCCTGTAATTGGTTTAGATAAATTAGCAAAGTAGTTCCAAAGAGTGACACCCCTGGGGAGACAATTTAATTGTGTAAACACGCCCTTTTGTTTGGTGCACTTTTTGAATTGATAATGACCGTTCACGATTAGTTCATAGTAAGTGCATTGTTGTCATTGCGTCATATAATACTACAACTGTAACGCTTCTGTTGTAAAGTGGTAAAAATATATCTTGATGTCATATTTGTACCGAAAGTCACCCGTTCCGATACCAGGTGGATGATATTATTTCAACCAGAAATGTTAACTAATAATATCAACCTGCAAGAAAATCGATAGATACCTACCTAGGTATCTATCGATTTTACAGAGTACCTACTCTATTAGGTAAAGTTTTAACCGCCTCTGTGGTCTAGTGGTTAAGACCACCGGCTTAGACCCAGAGGTCCCGGGTTCGAATCCCAGCGAGGGGTACATGTTAGTGTACTCGGTTTGGTTGGTGGTAGGACTTGTTTGTCCTTATCATCACTTAACATCAGGTGAGATCGAGGCACTGTGCTTACCTATAAATATTTAAAAAAAAACAAGTATATTTGACCTATTAACGATTTCCTCCACAAACTAGAGGGAGAGAATTGAGGCTCTTGAGTGTAATAGTTTAAATATAGGTACTGAAATAAATTAAAAGGAAAAGCATTAAGGTAAAGTTTAACTTCATTAAACACGTGTGTTCTTCCCATAAACTGTGTGTATATCCCAAACATAATTATGCAACATCGGTTCAACCGTACAAAATCTCTATCACCCATGCACATTGTAGCAGAACGTCTCCGCATCAGAAGCCATGCTATTGACAACCACGAAGATATGGTCCGTATCCGAACTGAGCAAACCGACCGTGTGATAAGCTTGAGACCGCATAAATCTGCATAGGCAAACGGTCGTGCTGTCTGTGACAGAATGACAAAAACACTCCGCCAATAATCTAAATGCCCTATGAAATATTCAATAGTGATGTCACTTGAACTGTACGGATAGCGGGATTTGCACATCACGGGTCTTCTGGAAGGTTAAATCCTTTTTTTATTATTTGCATGTGTATTTTTAGGACGTGTACTGCGACAGGTATTGCGAAATGAAGTACTTTTTGGAATCGAACTCAATTAAATGTGTAAAGCATTGAAAAATAATCTTTGGGGACGGGAACTGACGACATTTTGCTTGAAGCGGTCGCGTTTTACGTACGAACATACATACTTTACATCATACTTTGGATTAATTGACGTTTGATGTATTTCTAATGAAAAACATTAAATCTATGTACGTTTGCTCACCGATGTTAGCACGCTGATTATGTGTGTTTTAGTGCAATAAAAAACTAATAATGACATTTGTCACGGCCCCAATAACATCTTTGATGAGTCGTTAAAAGAAAGCGTTTTAATTTTACATTGATGAACAAAAACTATAATAATATATTTTTTTTTTAAAGTATCACCTTTTTTTAGTTTTTTTTTTGCAAACCACTCGACCAACGAGGTCGTCCATCTAAGAAAAAAAAACCTTCCTGCTACGTGATAAAGAGTATGTTTTCGATTAACTGTATGAACATTTTTGATCCAAGTAACAAGAGATATAAAACAGCAGTTTACTCATTAAAACCTAATAATTTAATTTTAACTAATTTGTTGATTATTGCTGGCTGAGGCTACCATTTGTAGGTAGTAACAATTTCGTTTGGCACATCACTACGGCTATACGATAAACGCTCGCAGCAAAAATTAACCCCAAGATTGCCCCCTTTATGAATGTGTATTAGGCCGTATTCACATAAACTTATCTGCGTATTGGGGGTACAGCGTGAAATGGACGGAACCCCCAATCCGCCTCAAGCGTCGTCACCCTTACTTTTTTCATTTCTTTTTTGTTCATCTCTACAAATTGCATGGGAAGAATGCTGTTATGTGGAATGAGAATGATTACAATTTTATAGGATTCTGTTTTATAGCACTGCTTAAAGTGGGGAGGGAGGTGATGATTAAAATAAACTGTACCAGTGTTTGGTTTCTAGAAAAAATGTTTATAAATCAATTGCCCAAAGGTTTTCCAAAAAGTTTAAATACAATGAAGTTTGCCCTGGTATTAGTGTATCATTAATACCAGGGCAAACTTACAAAGTTAGTTAAGTGCGGAGTTGCGGAGTAGTTCAAAGAAGCTTTGGGACGATGAGCAGTCGCAGACTGTTTTGATTCTGCAACTCTGTGTTAGTTAGTTCATAGAAACGCATGAGGCGAAATAGTTTCAGTATTTTCAGTTTGTTTACTATTAAGGGACTTATTATATACATACCTTCATACATTGGTAGTCTTTGGGAGTGCATTCAATGATTTGGAATCCTAATAATTTAAACCACAACCAAGCAAATATCAGCTGTTAATGTTGATGTTAATGATGATGATGATCTGAAATTCTGCTATACAAATAGTTTTAAACTACTAAAAACCAGTACAGAGATCACAACCTTTAATCTCCGATGTGTGCCAAGATCTCTGCCAAAAGATCTGGCCTCTCAACCCGAAATTTAGCCGTAAGCGACAGAAGTCTTATCAGGGCCAGAAACCATTTAGATTCCAAGAATCTTCCACACACATTCTAAAATACGTTGATATACACAAACTCAAGTTTCAAACAATTAATGTTCCTGCATATACAAATATACTTAGACCGATATAATCTCATAGTCCATGTTTGCGCCTAAAAACCTTCAGGCGCTTCCACAATACGGAAGTTAGTTGCTTAGAACGCAGTAAGCTTGATTGGGGTGGATATAATTATGATATTATGAACTTTGTTAACTATATAGCAGTTAACGGAGAGCAGATTACTGTTGTTTGTGGTTTAATTAGTGAACGAAGGTGGTAGCGTAGACGGCTTACTATGTTTGGTCGTAGTTGAACGTTGAAAAATGTTTTTTATCTATGATTATTCACATATAATTTTACGCAAATATTGTTGCGAACAAATTACAATTTGTCTTTTTTCAAATTGTAATTTGTTCGCAACAATATTTGTAAATAATCATAAATATAGCTTGCCTAATTCTTAACTGATCTTTCAATATTTGTAAAAATATTAAGATCGGATGTTGATGACGTAGTTGTAAAAATAGATAGTGTTGATTAATTTTTGCGAAAAAAAGTTACCAGTGACTTTAAATATGAGAAGCACTCGTAGTTTGTAAAATAATGTGAGAATTATGGTCAACGGCTTAAAATCAAACTCCACAGGGCTTACTGCATCTTTATGCAATTAACGGAAAACAATAATTCAGTAAACGCTGCAAATAAGAATTTGTATACCATCTTCTAAAGAGGTATGAAGTGATTAAAAAAAATTGCCAAACAAATGCTCGTTTTCGTTAACGTGATTGAATAGTGACTCGCTCTGAGCTGTCTGTTTTGTTTTAGAAGGATATTTATCATTATGAGTAACACTTCTATGTACAGAATAAACGCTGAAAGCGGTGTAAAAAATAGTTACATTTTGAATGGTCCGTATCATTAAATATTTTTGTATGACTGATTCAGCTAACTGGCATGCGTTCCGCCTCATTGAGCAATCATCACAGCCTATTGACGCTTGTGACACCCATAAGTGCGACATGTGTGCTATGCTACCGACCCTGAGGACTTTCCTTACTCTATGCCTAGTAATTTTACAGGATCACATCTCTATTGACTCTTAAATTAATAATATTATCAATACCACGTAAACTAACCTAACCGAATCTGTGGTGAAGTGGTTGAAACCACTGGTCTCAGACCCAGAGGTTCCTGATTCGATTTCCAGCGGGAGGTACATGTTTGGGTACTCGGTTTGACCGCCTGATTAGCTACCACTATCTTATCTAAAGATAAGATAAGATATAGAAAGAGGAGCTCGATGGCGCAGTGGTTAACGCGCCCGGTCTGCGAGTGCTGAGGTTAAGCAACTTTCGCAAAGGCTGGTCATCCGATGGGTGACCAAAAATTTATCATGTCGAGCTCTTCCGTGCTTCGGAAGGCACGTAAAGCCGTTGGTCCCTGCTGCATTAGCAGTCGTTAACAACCACCAATCCGCACTGGGCCCGCATGGTGGTTTATGGCCAGTTCTCCCTATCCATCCATAGGGAAGGCTCGTGCTCCAGCAGTGGGGACATAAAATGAGCTGATGATGATGATGATGATGATGATCTTATCTAAATATGTCGTTAAACATCAATATTTGTAGTAGTTGAGGTATCCGGGTGAATTAAACTTCCACCATTGGCCTTATCATCGCTTAACATAGGGTGAGATTGAGCTTACCCGTAAGAGACCTCGTATACAGTCATACGCTTTAGAAGAAACGCAGAACAGCTAAGTAGTATAAATTACTAGATTTTTAATACCAAATGAAGGCTAAGCTGAGCTATAAGTTCCTTATAAAGCGTACAGACATGTATAGTACGCAGAAAATATACTTTACCTAATTAATAACATGGTGCTATTAACATTAGTGGTACTGCAGAGAATAGTTTGATAATTATTCATAGAAATTTTAATTATTAGAGACTTATCATTACTCTATATTGTAACGAAGTGCAAACATGCTGAAAATTATTAGGTTTATAATATTTCAGTGGATTTAGTGGTGTGGTCGATGAGGTTACAAAAACTTTGTCGTTTTTTAAGTTTAAGCAATATGCGCTGTTAGACATAAGTAATCGTTCATCAAAAGTATTATTATAAAGCTAATTTGCATTGCGTTCAACCCATGTACTATCTGTACTACCGATGACAAATCACGGGATTATTAGTTAATTATTATCTCATTTAACATCATCGGACTGTGAACATTACTATACATATGAGAGTTAATGTTTATGGCACCTGTCTGGACAAGGCAGAAGTCACGGCTAACTTCACGTGGTCATAAAATATTTTCCCCGCGAAACGGTAAAGTGGTTCATTGATCGTAGCCCGATGAAACTTTAATATAAGTACCCCGGACTAATAGCCAGAACGTGACTCGAGTTAGGGGCCAATTTCGCGAGAGACTTTAAGAATATCATACCCCAACAATGTGGACCGCGCAATGCAAAACGGAGCGGCAAATGTAACGGTATTAAATTTGTATATATTTAAAATCCAATATTGTTTTGAAATCTTTAAAAAAGTAGCTGTTTCATACATTGAGTGAGTAGGTATTGTTATTATGTATGAATAACAACTAACTTTTTGCAAAGATTTAATTAAGAGTTGGTCCAGTACAAATTTGTTGCTATTCATGAGTATTATCACTTGAACAACGACAGTAAATTTAAATACATAACTTTAATAATCCAACGTTAGCCATGACCGTTATCATATACATCAATAGTGTAGGCAATCATGTCGAGAAGAGGTGTGTCGTTTCACACATCACAAAACGTTCATAATTTGACACATTATCTTCAGACGGTAATAAGAGATAATTATTATGCGAGAGATTAATGTGTCACTTCGAAGGAGTGTTAAGCTACCGCCTATCGATATTGTGCCCGGAACGTGTTGAGGTTAGATACATTGTTGTGTTAGATATCATTTTAACAGAAAACACCTATCGGTATTAAAGGCAAAATAGTTAATTCTGTTGGTACAAACTCTAGAGTTTAGTTCAGTCTAGACTGAACCACTTTCCACATGCGTCTGTAGGGTTGTTAAGACAGAGAATTACTCTACAGTCCTTGGTGAAAGATATTCTACATAGAGTCATTTGAAATTTACTAATCAAACATTATCTTCTTCACCATAACGCTTTATTTTGACAAAAGTTTCTTTGTGAAAATTGTTCAGTACCAATGTCTGAACAAAGCCTTAAAGACTCATACGAAACTAGAAGTTGAACAAGATTTAACACATGCTTAAAATAAAATTGTCTCTGTGTAAAAACATAAGCAAACAATTTCACAACTGTCTGTTGATGATTGATTATGGATTTGTGGCTGCTTGATTATGAATGAATTAAATTTATTCATACAGGGTCATTTGAAAATACAAGTGAGCTAATGTTATTTGAATTTTAAAATGGCTTCTTATGAATCAATTTAAATTCACCCATATTCAAGCAGCAACCAAATATTTTTAGACAATTGATAACTGGTGTAAATGCGTTGCCGTTTAAATCATTCAATAAAGGCACTTCAAATATGAATTTTAAAATGGCTTTTTATGAATCAATTCAAATTCATCCATAATCAAGCAGCAACAAAATATTTTTAGACAATTGATAACTGGTGTAAATGCGTTGCTGTTTAAATCATTCAATAAAGGCACTTCAAGTATTCTGCATAACGCCGTTAAATTTATTCCCCTTTGCAAAAATCTTATCTTGAATGAGAGAAGCTTGTTTTAATGTCGTTAATTTAAGGCTTCGGCGTCGGTAACGATTTCATTGTGATGCTGTCTTCTACGGCATCAGGTTTCAATATACTCGAATCTAGATTCTGTCGAAGTAATATGAGGTATATTAAATAAAGCGTGTGAGAGATTCAATCTCTGCTTTCAATGTAGGGAAATAAATTTTGTTTCTGTATAAACATAGGATTTTTATCCGTGCGGAGACGAAGAAAGAATACTATTCTCGGCCCCTCTCCTCCGGTGGGTGTCATAAGAGGCGACTAACGGATTTTAGAGCTTCCATATGCTCCACTGCGTGGTAAGGAAAACTTTTTGTTGTTTAAACTTTAAATAAAAATTTATTCGTAGTTAAAATGTACTTGTGTGTGTTCAAATGTATTACTGATTACGTCATATTTAAAGGTGTGTTACTCACAAATTTTTTCAACTTGGGAATGACTTAAATATTTAATATTTCGATAATTAGGCTTTACCGAGCCATAATTGTATTACTTTTTTTGTCCAAATAGGCACTAGAATCGTCAGTTTCAATCTGTCGGTATATTCCTTCCCACCCTGTATATGTATGTTTTTCTTATATAAAATAACCTCAAATACAGAGTAATTTTCTTGAGTCTACAATATAACATACAGGATACTACTATAAAACTACAAACCCAAGCTTTTTTTATATCTGATTTAAATTAAGATAGTTTAAATTGAAGATATCGATGTGACCATAACTCCCATTATAAATATTCAAAGTTCTGGCAATAAACCTATTTTTAGCAAAAAATTGTGCGGCACCAAGGCATGTGTGTGTAATAATAATATGGCTGAACATTTATTGAAGAAATTTGACAGTTTCAGATAGGTTGATGTGTAGGCGTCGGTACTAACTGATCATTATTTTAAACCAGCCATACTTTTCGTTGTGTAAAAAATAAATCGATTCTCAAACTGCGATTACAGTTTCGGCCATAAGAAATGGTACATTTAAGCCGTTTTCATCGCCTACACCGAAAACTCGAAATCTCTGTCCGTCATTATCTTAGAATTATAGACATACGGGGGTGAATGACACCGAACATTGTAACAAACATAATAGTATGGAAATCCGATTGTGTTTATTGCTTCAGTGTAAACTTTTTTTATAGCGCGTTGGTTTTTGAAATTCTTGCCTTTTATTAGCGCCTATAAAATTACATTAATCGTGTAGATAAGAACGATATTGTCGAAGTGTAATATAATGAACGATTTGATAGCTCCGTTACGTATTAACGGTGTTTTATTAAGTGTTGAAAAACCTCTTAGTGGTTTTCACAAAACAAAATTCAGTAGGGGCTTATTAGTGGCAATTTAATAACCCACAGAACGTTATTGCTTCACTCTATTACTTAAAAATTATTGGTAATACTGTTGTACCAAATACTATCCATTTTCTTTTGTCAAAAATCAAATAGGTAAAGGAAACTTTAGTATTATTTAAAACGCATATTGTTTTTTTTTTACACAATTATAAGATAGTGCTTGTTCTTTATTTCTTGCTTACAAGACAAAGTCAAAGTCAAAAGTGTTTTTTTTTTAATTCAAATAAACTTAACAAAAAAGTGCTTTTGAGTGACGATTGACCAGAATCCTCAACCACGTAGGAAACACTATCTTTTCTGTATCAGTTGAACAAAACAATACAACTAACAATATGTCATTGTGGCAACAGACTTAAAATGGAGGCATCCAACCAATCCAACTAATTACCAATCAAACCGATTACAATATTAAGCATACCCCTGTTAATTGAACTGGTAAAAGCTAAACTAAAGCTGGTAATCGAACCCAGGAACAATAGGTCTGAGAGGCTCGGCTTAACATTAGACCACAGAGGCGGTTTCCAACCCTGGCTCTGCTCTGCCATGTGGATGCGGCAGTCGAAATTGTGAGATGCATAAAGGCACATTCGCCCGACACAAGGATTCATTAACTTTTCGCCTTCTGAAAACATTTGATGAAGCCTAGAGCAGCTTTTGGGTTAAAGCTACTCGCGTCTGTAGGTTTACCCTTGAGACCTTACACGTGACCTGATGGGAAGTAATCGCCGCCGCCCATGGACACCCGCAAAACCAAAGTAATCGCAGATGCGTTGCCGGCCTTGAGGAAGGAGTTGGATCTTGAGGAGGAAGTAGGAATTGGGAGGGGGGAGGGGTGAGAGATGGGCCTCCGGTACTTTCAGTCACCGGACGAAACACAACAGCAACCAGTGCCATTGTTTCACGCCGATTTTCTGTGTGAGGAGTGGCATCACGCCGGGCGAGCCGGCCCATTTCGTGCTGCAACCCAGCGTGGCTCTACCACTCAGACAGTGTCACTCATTTAGCACCACCCAGGGGTCACGTGTAGGGTCTCAAAGGTAAACCTACAGACGCGAGTAACTTTAACCTTAAAAATGGTTGGTGGTTATGAATGACTGCTATCTGCTAATACAGCTGATATAAATAGCCGAGAAATGAAAAATCTGGCAATAGCTTGCATTTCCATTGCATTCACAATGATATGTAACTACGTATAGTAACAAAATAAAATTTTACTATAAACAATCAACCAGTCTCAGGAAGCTCGAGTTGGAATCGAACCCACGACCTTTGGATAAGCGGTTCAATGCTCTGACCGCTGAGCTACCGAGACTCCAAAAGTGTTCTTTCGACTGAGAGGGTAGTAACTTCACAGTGACGTAATACCGCTGGCATGCAGCGTAAATCACTAATCTGGGGGTCGACCGCCTAACTCTCTCGCTTTCGATCGCTTTGAAGGCGAGGCGAGGAGGAGGCGTCATCTTGTCATTTCGAAAGCAATATGAAAGCAATATCGAAAGCTATAGCCTATATATTTGATATTATATTTCGATATTATATTAGAAAGCAAGGCGAGGGTCTCGCTTTCAAAGCGATTGAAAGCGTGAGCGTTAGGCGGTTGGGGGGCAGGTACTAGAAAAATTCAACGAGTCTTCTGGAGTCTCGGTAGCTCAGCGGTCTGAGCATTGGACTGCGGTTATCCAATTAAACAATGTTATTTTGTAATGGCCCGTTCTCAATGGCTCAGTGGTTAGCGCGGCCGGTCTGCGATTGCTGAGGTTAAGCAACTTTCGCAAAGGCCGGTCATCGGATGGGTGATCAAAAATTTATCATTTTGAGTTCCTCCGTACTTCGAAAGGCACGTAAAGCCGAGACTGCATAAGCAGTCGTTAACAACCAGCTATCCGCACTGGGCTCGCGTGGTGGTTTATGGCCCGTTCTCCCTTTCTATCCATAGGGAAGGCTCGTGCCCCAGCAGTGGGGACAAAAATGAGCTGAAGATGATGATGATGTTGATGATCTTGTAATTGCTTACTAGTTGTAGAAACTCTAAAAGACCAAAATTTGTTAACAAATGACAACTCTCTTCATTACATAAAGCTTAGTGTTACCTACTCATAATATCGACAATATCCAGTTGTCACAGCACCAGTGATAAAAGCTTATTACTACACGGTAACAGTCGTACCCGATTAATTTGTGTGTATAAGCCTCGTGAATTTGAATAAAGTTCATTTTATTGTGCACGTAAAATACATTTTGTGAGCATTAAAAGTTTATTTTGTTTACTTGCGTAATACTATTTAAGCCTTGTACTCAACATAAGGGCCTTCTCACGTGGACAACATGGTCTGATCGTACTTTAACTGAATGGTGGAAGGAAGAGCATCTTACAACAACCACCGCAAAGCCAGCCAAACAGTAAAAAGTACCATCCAAAGAAAAGAGCTATATTTGACATGTTAAATTTTGTTTGTTAATTTGTTTATTTCGGGGGTATTAATGCATTTAGTTCGTTTGATGGTAGAGCTAGGTAGGTAGGGTTGTTTTAAGTTTACCTGGCTAGCTACTACTATGTTCTAGGTCTGTAACTTTAATAACAACATTAGTAGCAATATTATGTTCTGACTGTTGTGAGATAGCCAGTTTGTCAGTAGTTGAGGATTCCGGGTCTTTATGGCCACTAGAGTCAGTGACCTTTTAGTTCGGAAGGATTCCATGTTCCTCATAATTTTACGATACGCTCAGATTTCTCAATGTGTTTTGTTGACCACGATGTGTTCTGCAGTCAGGTTTTGGAGGCCCTTCAGTTTTCTTGAGGTTCAGTTGCCGATGCCTAGCGATTGTAACATTTGTTTAAGTCACGCGGTCACACCTTATTCATTTACTAATCACACCGAGACAGCTAAATCTTTCGCGTATGTCAAAAATGAGTACGTCAATATATTTCAAAATTTGTCACGTCTTCACAGAATATATGACTTTTAAAGCACCATGCCGAATTCAGCTCTTGCTGAAACAGCTGAACGCCGAATGTTTGAGAAACTGTGTTGTCAGAGATTATCGTTTGAACATAACTAATGATGTGTAGGATCTGTCTACCGTCTCCCAACGTTAATTGAACCAACTGCGCCCGACACTAATTTACACCCTGTTTATTTTACTATCGCACAACTTTACAAATGCATTTGTAGAGCATAACGGCTGTAGACTGGGACTGTACAGTTTTTATGCGTGTAAACGTAAGTTTAACGTGGTCTATTAATCCCCATGTCACTTTTAAGGATGGATGATCACACGTTGTCATCTCAGTTGCGTTTCTGACGTACGACATAATATCTCATTGTCACCCCGATGTGAAACAGTGTAAACATACAATAGAGGGGAAAGAAAGTTTCTATTTCGAAGATTGTTTTGTTTCGGCCCTCCACACCTCCCCACAATGCCTTTATGGAAGCGTTAAATAAAAAGTGAATTCACGAGTTCGCGCGTAACGAACTTTCTCTCTGGCGTGATAAAGTTTTGTTTGAACTGAAAACAAGTCTAGACGTGTGAAAAACATATTTATGGATGGTTTCCGCATAAACGTTCCTTTAGGTAAGATATTTTTGTTTGTTGAGTATTTGCACGCGTCCGCTCGCGTTGCCTTTGCCTGTTTTTTCGCCAAAACAGTTTTGTTTATTCAATGTTTGCCAACAATGTATTTAAATTACTAATATTTTTCTCTCTAGTCATCAGAAACTAAGTAAGTATTAAAACACAAATGTTGAAAAAATTTCCACGAGCAGGATTTGAACCTGCATCCTTCTGACACTCCGGGTTAGGTGCTCTTCCAATTGAGCTATCGTGGTTCTAACCAGCCCGCCGAAACTATTCAACACTTTTTTACTTTAAAAGCCAAAGGCGCCCATTCAATGTCAACAACTACCGTCACTAACATCCGATCATAATATTTTTACAAATATTAAAGATCAGTTAAGAAGTAAGCAAGCTATTTATAAATGTTCAAATCATTTTTAACGCAAATTTTGTTGCGAACAAATTACAAAAACACAAATGTTGAAAAAATTAAGTAAGTATTATTTATGAGGCATTGATTAACATAACTGTATGATAAGACTACCACTTAATATTCATAAAAAAGGTAGCAGTTTCGGTGCTAACTAACCAATTTTGCGAATTGAAAAGCATAATATTCAATGATATTATAGAAAATTGAGATTTAATTAATACGTAGATAACGTACCTACTAATTAAAACAAAAGAGAAATGGTTACTATATTTTTTTTGCATTTCGAATAAACTTGCTTCAATTACAGAATTTGAAGAGAATTGGTTCTATTAGGTATGAATATTAGGTGAAGCATAATGGACTGGTTTTACATGTAAAAACATGCTTAAAATATGAACATCTATTATTGAAGATAAGAATTACAAGTTATCAAATCCCAGCTCCTGTAATAACAAGGCCACATACAGTAAACCAATTTTGCGTGAAACGGAACGCACCTATTCCAAACAGTTGACGTTAGTAGACTGCTGTGGCCTGGGCAGAATAGCCAACAAGTATTGAAAGTGTCCTCTACGGTGTCCTCAACGGTGTTCCTCTCCTTCTCGCGACGTGTTCCTCATTACTGAAGGTAGCGATTCCTCCGATAATTTATCTTTGATGATGCTTCTCCACCTGTGCCTGAGCGAGTCATAACCTGTTAATTAACAATATTGGCCACCCCGCAGTGCAGACATCATCTTTATTATATTTAGGACTTTACACCACATATTGTGCCATCACAAAGTGTTTGGGCGATTCAAAAGCACTTTTTAAAAGATTATTATGATAAATAAAAATTACTTTGACTTTGACTTGATATTATAAAAAGGTGAAAAATGACGCTCTCCGAGGAAAACTAACTCACCGGTGTTGAAAGTGTCCTCTGAAAACTGAACACAAGCTACTTATTTATAAGTAGCTATGGATATGTATATCGTATGGGTAGATTACCAGTGTAAATTTATCCTTTACATATCCGTTGTTATGTAGAGTAAAGTCCTTTCGTCAACATTTTTTACTTTCTTTATACTACGGCATAGTATAAAGAAGGTAAAAAACGTTGACGCTCTCAAGAATAAAAAGTGCATTTCTTAACTCAACTTTGAAGTTGTATTTAAAAATGTATGCTGGCTGGAAGTGTTTTGAGTAGGGTGTGACGTAACGAGGCATAGCATCAAAGTTTAGGTTGGCGCCAGTTTAATAATATAGCGGCGGCCTAACTACGCACTTAGTTACCGGTCTGGAAATCGCGCGACTGAATCTCGAAATTCTACGGCTATGTCTAACCCCTGTACTTAATCGAAAGAGTATAAGCTTCGAATACTTAGTTATTTCAAGTTTTGTCTTTTTGACTGTAATTTGAAATGGAGTTTACATGACGGAACAATACATAGAATAACTAACGGAAGCTTATGCTCTGTTTTTATGTAATGCCCTACAACTCTAACGTATTTTCAAGTTTTTCTTTGAACCTATTACAGCAGTGGTGCCCAACTGATATTGCTCCAAGAGCATTTTCAAAATCCTGACACCTCACGCGAGCACCGCCGAGTTAGTAAAAAACCTTCAGAGATATAAAGGAAAGTACATTATTTAAACACACCATTTATTATAATAATATGACACACTACACTTCAAAATGAATAGACCGCAACAGCAAAAGTTAATGCGAGATTTGGCCGTTCACATTTAGTTAATGTAGGTATATAATGTTTAACAGGAAAC